>JAWDJE010000024.1:0-207617 GCA_035047345.1 Bradypodion ventrale
AATGATTTTCCTGATACCGTGAGTAAAGTCCAGAGTGAAAAAAATCAGATTTTCCTGATACCGAGGGTTTTGTTCATGGTGAAAAAGTTCGATTTTCCTGATACCGTGGATAATAGTCCAGGTGAAAAAAATCAGATTTTCCTGATACCGTGAATAAAGTCCAGGTTAAAAAACCCGATTTTCTGGATACCATGAATAAAGTCCAGGTAAAAAAAATCCGATTTTCCAGATACTGTGAGTAAAGTCCAGAGTGAAAAAAATCAGATTTTCCTGATACCGTGGGTTTTGTTCATGGTGAAAAAATTCGATTTTCCTGATATTGTGAATTAAGTCCAGGTGAAAAATATCCGATTTTCCAGATACCATGGATAATAGTCCAGGTGAAAAAAAATCAGATTTTCCGGATACCGTGAGTAAAGTCCACGATGAAAATATCCGATTTTCCTGATACCGTAGATAATAGTCCAGGTAAAAAAATCAGATTTTTCTGATACCGTGAGTAAAGTCCAGGATGAAAAAAAATGATTTTCCTGATACCGTGAGTAAAGTCCAGGGTGAAAAAAATCCGATTTTCCTGATACCGTGAATAAAGTCCAGGTGAAAAAAATCCAACTTTCCTGATGCAGTGAATAAAGTCCAGGGTGAAAAAAATTCGATGTTCCTGATACTGTGAATAAAGTCCAGGTGAAACAACTCCGATTTTCCAGATACCGTGAATAAAGTCCAGGTGAAAAAATCAGGTTTTCCTGATACCGTGAGTAAAGTCCAGGGTGAAAAAAATCAGATTTTCCTGATACCGTGAGTAACGTCCAGGATGAAAAAAAAAACAATTTTCCTGATACCGTGAGTAAAGTCCAGGGTGAAAAAAATCTGATTTTCCTGATACTGTGCGTAAAGTCCAGAATGAAAAAAAAACGATTTTCCTGATACCATGAGTAAAGTCCAGGGTGAAAAAAATCAGATTTTCCTGATACCGTGAATAAAGTCCAGGTTAAATAAATCCGATTTTCCGGATACCGTGAATAAAGTCCAGGTAAAAAAAAATCCGATTTTCCAGATACTGTGGGTAAAGTCCAGAGTGAAAAAAATCAGATTTTCCTGATACCGTGGGTTTTGTTCATGGTGAAAAAGTTCGATTTTCCTGATATTGTTAATAAAGTCCAGGTGAAAAAAATCCGATTTTCCAGATACCGTGAGTAAAGTCCAGGATGAAAAAAAAAATCATTTTCCTGATAGCGTGAGTAAAGTCCAGGTTGAAAAAAAATCCGATTTTCCTGATACCGTGAATAAAGTCCAGGTGAAAAAAATCCAACTTTCCTGATGCAGTGAATAAAGTCCAGGGTGAAAAAAATTCGATGTTCCTGATACTGTGAATAAAGTCCAGGTGAAAAAACTCCGATTTTCCTGATACTGTGAATAAAGTCCAGGTGAAAAAAATCAGATTTTCCTGATACCGTGAGTAAAGTCCAGGGTGAAAAAAATCAGATTTTCCTGATACCGTGAGTAAAGTCCAGGGTGAAATAAAACCGATTTTCCTGATACCATGAATAAAGTCCAGGTGAAAAAATTCAGATTTTCATGACACCATGGGTTTTGGTCCAGGTGAAAAAAATCCGATTTTCCAGAAACCATGAATAAAAAGTCCTGGGTGAAAAAAATTAGATTTTCCTGATACCGTGAATAAAGTCCAGGTGAAAAAAATCCGATTTTCCTGATACGGTGAGTAAAGTCTATGACGAAAAAAAGAATGATTTTCCTGATACCGTGAGTAAAGGCCAGGTGACAAAAATCAGATTTTCCAGATACCGTGGATAATAGTCCACGTGAAAAAAATCAGATTTTCCTGATACCGTGAATAAACTCCAGGTAAAAAAAACCGATTTTTCTTATACCGTGGGTGTCCAGGTGAAAAAAATTCAGATTTTGCTTATACCGTGAGTAACGTCCAGGGTGAAAAAAATCAGATTTTCCTGATACCGTGGGTTTTGTTCATGGTGAAAAAATCCGATTTTCCTGATACCGTGGGTTATATAGTACAGGTGAAAAAAATCCGATTTTCCTGATACCGTGGATAAAGTCCAGGTAAAAAAATCCGATTTTCCGGATACCGTGGATAATAGTCCAGGTGAAAAAAAATCAGATTTTCCTGATACCGTGAATAAAGTCCAGGTAAAAAAAATTCCGATTTTCCGGATACCGTGAATAAAGTCCAGGTGAAAAAAATCGGATTTTGGTGATACCGTGAATAAATTCCAAGATGAAAAAAAGAATGATTTTCCTGATCCCGTGAGTAAAGGCCAGGTGACAAAAAACAGATTTTCCGGATACCGTTGATAAAGTCCAGGTAAAAAAAAATCCAATTTTCTGGATACTGTGGAAAATAGTCCAGTTGAAAAAAATCAGATTTTCCTGATACCGTGAATAAAGTCCAGGTAAAAAAAATCCGATTTTCCGGATACCGTGGATAAAGTCCAGGTAAAAAAAATCCGATTTTAAGGATACCGTGGATAATAGTCCAGGTGAAAAAAATCAGATGTTCCTGATACCGTGAATAAAGTCCAAGAAAAAAAAATCCGATTTTCCGGATACCGTGAATATAGTCCAGGTGAAAAAAATTCGATTTTCCTGATATTGTGAATAAAGTCCAGGTGAAAAAAATCCGATTTTCCAGATACCATGGATAATAGTCCAGGTGAAAAAAATCAGATTTTCCTGATGCCGCGAATAAAGTACTGGGTGAAAAAAAATCAATTTTCCTGATATCGTGAGTAAAGTCTAGGATGAAAAAAAAGAATGATTTTCCTGATCCCGTGAGAAAAGGCCAGGTGACAAAAATCAGATTTTCCTGATATTGTGAATAAAGTCCAGGTGAAAAAAATCCAAATTTCCAGATACCATGGATAATAGTCCAGGTGAAAAAAATCATATTTTCCTGATGCCGTGAATAAAGTACTGGGTGAAAAAAAAATCAATTTTCCTGATATCGTGAGTAAAGTCTATGATGAAAAAAAGAATGATTTTCCTGATACCGTAAGTAAAGTCCAGAGTGAAAAAAATCAGATTTTCCTGATACCGAGGGTTTTTTTCATGGTGAAAAAATCCGATTTTCCTGATACCGTGGGTTATAGTCCAGGTGAAAAAATTCGATTTTCCGGATACCGTGGATAATAGTCCAGGTGAAAAAAATCAGATTTTCCTGATACCGTGAATAAAGTCCAGGTTAAAAAAATCCGATTTTCCGGATACCATGAATAAAGTCCAGGTAAAAAATATCCGATTTTCCAAATACTGTGGGTAAAGTCCAGAGTGAAAAAAATCAGATTTTCCTGATACCGTGGGTTTTGTTCATGGTGAAAAAATTCGATTTTCCTGATATTGTGAATAAAGTCCAGGTGAAAAAAATCAGATTTTCCGGATACCGTGAGTAAAGTCCAGGATGAAAATATCCGATTTTCCTGATACCGTAGATAATAGTCCAGGTAAAAAAATCAGATTTTCCTGATACCATGAGTAAAGTCCAGGATGAAAAAAAATGATTTTCCTGATACCGTGAGTAAATTCCAGGGTGAAAAAAATCCGATTTTCCTGATACCGTGAATAAAGTACAGGTGAAAAAAATCCAAATTTCCTGATGCAGTGAATAAAGTCCAGGGTGAAAAAAATTCGATGTTCCTGATACTGTGAATAAAGTCCAGGTGAAAAATTCCGATTTTCCTAATACCGTGAATAAAGTCCAGGTGAAAAAATCAGATTTTCCTGATACCGTGAGTAAAGTCCAGGGTGAAAAAAATCAGATTTTCCTGATACCGTGAGTAAAGTCCAGGGTGAAATAAAACCGATTTTCCTGATACTGTGAATAAAGTCCAGGTGAAAAAAATCAGATTTTCATAACACCATGGGTTTTGGTCCAGGTGAAAAAAATCCGATTTTCCGGAAACCGTGAATAAAAAGTCCTGGGTGAAAAAAATCAGATTTTCATGATACCGTGAATAAAGTCCAGGTGAAAAAAATCCGATTTTCCTGATACCGTGAGTAAAGAATGATTTTCCTGATACCGTGAATGAACTCCAGGTAAAAAAATCCGATTTTTCTTATACCGTGGGTAATAGTCCAGATGAAAAAAATTCAGATTTTGCTTATACCGTGAGTAACGTTCAGGGTGAAAAAAATCCGATTTTCCTGATACCGTGGGGTATATAGTACAGTTGAAAAAAATCAGATTTTCCTGATACCGTGAATAAAGTCCAGGTAAAAAAAATCCGATTTTCCGGATACCGTGGATAATAGTCCAGGTGAAAAAATCCGATTTTCCGGATACCGTGGATAATAGACCAGGTGACAAAAATCAGATTTTTGGGATACCGTTGATAAAGTCCAGGTAAAAATAATCCGATTTTCCGGATACCGTGAATATAGTCCAGGTGAAAAAAATTTGATTTTCCTGATATTGTGAATAAAGTCCAGGTGAAAAAAATCCGATTTTCCAGATAACATGGATAATAGTCCAGGTGAAAAAAATCAGATTTTCCTGATGCCGTGAATAAAGTACTGGGTGAAAAAAAATCAATTTTCCTGATATCGTGAGTAAAGTGCAGGATGAAAAAAAGAATGATTTTCCTGATCCTGTGAGAAAAGGCCAGGTGAAAAAAATCAGATTTTCCTGATATTGTGAATAAAGTCCAGGTGAAAAAAATCCAATTTTCCAGATACCATGGATAATAGTCCAGGTGAAAAAAATCGATTTTCCAGATACCGTGGATAATAGTCCAGGTGAAAAAAATCCGATTTTCCAGATACTGTGGGTAAAGTCCAGAGTGAAGAAAAATCAGATTTTCCTGATACCGTGGGTTTTGTTCATGGTGAAAAAATTCGATTTTCCTGATATTGTTAAGAAAGTCCAGGTGAAAAATATCCGATTTTCCAGATACCATGAATAAAGTCCAGGTAAAAAAAATCCGATTTTCCAGATACTGTGGGTAAAGTCCAGAGTGAAAAAAAATCAGATTTTCCTGATACTGTGGGTTTTGTTCATGGTGAAAAAATTCGATTTTCCTGATATTGTGAATAAAGTCCAGGTGAAAAATATCCGATTTTCCAGATACCATGGATAATAATCCAGGTGAAAAAAATCAGATTTTCCGGATACCATGAGTAAATTCCAGGATGAAAATATCCGATTTTCCTGATACCGTAGATAATAGTCCAGGTAAAAAAATCAGATTTTCCTGATACCATGAGTAAAGTCCAGGATGAAAAAAAAATGATTTTCCTGATACCGTGAGTAAATTCCAGGGTGAAAAAAATCCGATTTTCCTGATAGCGTGAATAAAGTACAGGTTAAAAAAATTCAACTGTCCTGATGCAGTGAATAAAGTCCAGGTGAAAAAAATTTGATTTTCCTGATATTGTGAATAAAGTCCAGGTGAAAAAAATCCGATTTTCCAGATAACATGGATAATAGTCCAGGTGAAAAAAATCAGATTTTCCTGATGCCGTGAATAAAGTACTGGGTAAAAAAAAAATCAATTTTCCTGATATCGTGAGTAAAGTGTAGGATGAAAAAAAGAATGATTTTCCTGATCCCGTGAGAAAAGGCCAGGTGACAAAAATCAGATTTTCCTGATATTGTGAATAAAGTCCAGGTGAAAAAAATCCAATTTTCCAGATACCATGGATAATAGTCCAGGTGAAAAAAATCGATTTTCCGGATACCGTGGATAATAGTCCAGGTGAAAAAAATCCGATTTTGCAGATACTGTGGGTAAAGTCCAGAGTGAAAAAAAATCAGATTTTCCTGATACCGTGGGTTTTGTTCATGTTGAAAAAATTCGATTTTCCTGATATTGTTAAGAAAGTCCAGGGGAAAATATCCGATTTTCCAGATACCATGAATAAAGTCCAGGTAAAAAAAATCCGATTTTCCAGATACTGTGGGTAAAGTCCAGAGTGAAAAAAAATCAGATTTTCCTGATACTGTGGGTTTTGTTCATGGTGAAAAAATTCGATTTTCCTGATATTGTGAATAAAGTCCAGGTGAAAAATATCCGATTTTCCAGATACCATGGATAATAATCCAGGTGAAAAAAATCAGATTTTCCGGATACCATGAGTAAATTCCAGGATGAAAATATCCGATTTTCCTGATACCGTAGATAATAGTCCAGGTAAAAAAATCAGATTTTCCTGATACCATGAGTAAAGTCCAGGATGAAAAAAAATGATTTTCCTGATACCGTGAGTAAATTCTAGGGTGAAAAAAATCCGATTTTCCTGATACCGTGAATAAAGTACAGGTGAAAAAAATCCAACTTTCCTGATGCAGTGAATAAAGTCCAGCGTGAAAAAAATTCGATGTTCCTGATACTGTGAATAAAGTCCAGGTGAAATAAGTCCGATTTTCCTAATACCGTGAATAAAGTCCAGGTGAAAAAATCAGATTTTCCTGATACCGTGAGTAAAGTCCAGGGTGAAAAAAATCAGATTTTCCTGATACCATGAGTAAAGTCCAGGGTGAAATAAAACCGATTTTCCTGATACTGTGAATAAAGTCCAGGTGAAAAAAATCAGATTTTCATAACACCATGGGTTTTGGTCCAGGTGAAAAAAATCCGATTTTCCGGAAACCGTGAATAAAAAGTAGTGGGTGAAAAAAATCAGATTTTCCTGATACCGTGAATAAAGTCCAGGTGAAAAAAATCCGATTTTCCTGATACCGTGAGTAAAGTCCATGACGAAAAAAAGAATGATTTTCCTGATACCGTGAATAAACTCCAGGTAAAAAAAATCCGATTTTTCTTATACCGTGGGTAATAGTCCAGGTGAAAAAAATTCAGATTTTGCTTATACCGTGAGTAACGTCCAGGGTGAAAAAAATCAGATTTTCCTGATACCGTGGGTTTTGTTCATGGTGAAAAAATCCGATTTTCCTGATACCGTGTGTTATATAGTACAGGTGAAAAAAATCAGATTTTCCTGATACCGTGAATAAAGTCCAGGTAAAAAAAATCCGATTTTCCGGAAACCGTGGATAATAGTCCAGGTGAAAAAATCCAATTTTCCGGATACCGTGGATAATAGTCCAGGTGAAAAAAAATCAGATTTTCCTGATACCGTGAATAAAGTCCAGGTAAAAAAATTCCGAATTTCCGGATACCGTGAATAAAGTCCAGGTGAAAAAAATCGGATTTTGCTGATACCGTGAATAAAGTCCAGGATGAAAAAAAGAATGATTTTCCTGATCCAGTGAGTAAAGGCCAGGTGACAAAAATCAGATTTTCTGGATACCGTTGATAAAGTCCAGGTAAAAAAAATCCAATTTTCCGGATACTGTGGAAAATAGTCCAGTTGAAAAAAATCAGATTTTCCTGATACCGTGAATAAAGTCCAGGTAAAAAAATCCGGTTTTCCGGATACCGTGGATAAAGTCCAGGTAAAAAAAAATCAGATTTTCCGGATACCGTGGATAATAGTCCAGGTGAAAAAAATCACATGTTCCTGATACCGTGAATAATAGTCCACGTGAAAAAATCAGATTTTCCTGATGCCGTGAATAAAGTACTGGGTGAAAAAAAAATCAATTTTCCTGATATCGTGAGTAAAGTCTAGGATAAAAAAAGAATGATTTTCCTGATCCCGTGAGAAAAGGCCAGGTGACAAAAATCAGATTTTCCAGATACCATGGATAATAGTCCAGGTGAAAAAAATCAGATTTTCCTGATGCCGTGAATAAAGTACTGGGTGGAAAAAAAATCAATTTTCCTGATATCGTGAGTAAAGTCTATGATGAAAAAAAGAATGATTTTCCTGATACCGTGAGTAAAGTCCAGAGTGAAAAAAATCAGATTTTCCTGATACCGAGGGTTTTGTTCATGGTGAAAAAATTTGATTTTCCTGATACCGTGGATAATAGTCCAGGTGAAAAAAATCAGATTTTCCTGATACCGTGAATAAAGTCCAGGTTAAAAAAATCCGATTTTCCGGATACCATGAATAAAGTCCAGGTAAAAAAAATCCGATTTTCCAGATACTGTGAGTAAAGTCCAGAGTGAAAAAAATCAGATTTTCCTGATACCGTGGGTTTTGTTCATGGTGAAAAAATTCGATTTTCCTGATATTGTGAATTAAGTCCAGGTGAAAAATATCCGATTTTCCAGATACCATGGATAATAGTCCAGGTGAAAAAAATCAGATTTTCCGGATACCGTGAGTAAAGTCCACGATGAAAATATCCGATTTTCCTGATACGGTAGATAATAGTTCAGGTAAAAAAATCAGATTTTTCTGATACCGTGAGTAAAGTCCAGGATGAAAAAAAATGATTTTCCTGATACCGTGAGTAAAGTCCAGGGTGAAAAAAAAATGATTTTCCTGATACCATGAGTAAAGTCCAGGGTGAAAAAAATCTGATTTTCCTGATACTGTGAGTAACGTCCAGGATGAAAAAAAAACAATTTTCCTGATACCTTGAGTAAAGTCCAGGGTGAAAAAAACTCTGATTTTCCTGATACTGTGAGTAAAGTCCAGAATGAAAAAAAAAAGAATTTTCCTGATACCATGAGTAAAGTCCAGGGTGAAAAAAATCAGATTTTCCTGATACCGTGGGTTTTGTACTTGGTGAAAAAATCCGATTTTCCTGATACCGTGGGTTATAGTCCAGGTGAAAAAATTCGATTTTCCAGATATCGTGGATAATAGTCCAGGTGAAAAAAATCAGATTTTCCTGATACCGTGAATAAAGTCCAGGTTAAAAAAATCCGATTTTCCGGATACCGCAAATAAAGTCCAGGTAAAAAAAAATCCGATTTTCCAGATACTGTGGGTAAAGTCCAGAGTGAAAAAAATCAGATTTTCCGGATACCGTGAGTAAAGTCCAGGATGAAAATATCCGATTTTCCTGATACCATGGATAATAGTCAAGGTGAAAAAAAATCAGATTTTCCTGATACCCTGACTAAAGTCCAGGTGAAAAAAAAATCTGATTTTCCTGATACCGTAGATAATAGTCCAGGTAAAAAAATCAGATTTTCCTGATACCATGAGTAAAGTCCAGGATGAAATAAAAATCCAATTTTCCTGATACCGTGGGTTATAGTCCAGGTGCAAAAAATCAGATTTTCCTGATACCGTGCGTAAACTCCATGTAAAACATAAACGATTTTCCGGATACCGTGGATAATAGTCCAGGGTGAAAAAAATTCAATTTTCCTAATACTGTGAATAAAGTCCAGGTGAAAAAATCTGAATTTACTGATACCGTGGATAATAGTCCAGGTGAAAAAAATAAGATTTTCCTGATACCGTGAGTAAAGTCCACAATAAAAGAAAAAAAAAACGATTTTCCTGATACCATGAGAAAAGTCCAGGGTGAAAAAAATTCGATTTTCCAGATATTGTGGATAATTGTCCAGGTGAAAAAAATCAGATTTTCCTGATACCGTGAATAAAGTCCATGTTAAAAAAATCCGATTTTCCGGATAACGCAAATAAAGTCCAGGTAAAAAAAAATCCGATTTTCCAGATACCGTGGGTAAAGTCCAGAGTGAAAAAAACAGATTTTCCGGATACCGTGAGTAAAGTCCAGGATGATAATATCCGATTTTCCTGATACCGTGGATAATAGTCCAGGTGAAAAAAATCCAATTTTCTTGATACCCTGAATAAAATCCAGGTGAAAAAAATCCGATTTTCCTGATACCGTAGATAATAGTCCATGTAAAAAAATCAGATTTTCCTGATACCCTGAATAAAGTCCAGGTGAAAAAAATCCGATTTTCCTGATACCGTAGATAATATTCCAGGTAAAAAAATCCGATTTTCCTGATACCGTGAGTAAAGTCCAGGATGAAAAAAAATGATTTTCCTGACACCGTGAGTAAAGTCCAGGTTAAAAAATTTCGATTTTTCTGATATTGTGTGTAAAGTCCAGGTGAAAAAAATCCGATTTTCCGGATACCATTGATATTAGTCCAGGTGAAAAAAATCAGATTTTCCTGATGCCGTGAATAAAGTACTTGGTGAAAAAAAAATCAATTTGCCTGATATCGTGAGTAAAGTCTAGGATGAAAAAAAGAATGATTTTCCTGATACCGTGGGTAAAATCCAGAGTGAAAAAAATCAGATTTTCCGGATACCGTAAGTAAAGTCCAGGATGAAAATATCCGATTTTCCTGATACCGTGGATAATTGTCCAGGTGAAAAAAAATCCGATTTTCCTGATACCCTGAATAAAGTCCAGGTGAAAAAAATCCGATTTTCCTGATACCGTAGATAATAGTCCAGGTAAAAAAATTAAGATTTTCCTGATACCCTGAATAAAGTCCAGGTGAAAAAAATCCGATTTTCCTGATACCGTAGATAATAGTCCAGGTAAAAAAATCCGATTTTCCAGATACCGTGAGTAAAGTCCAGGATGAAAAAAAAAATGATTTTCCTGATAGCGTGAGTAAAGTCCAGGGTGAAAAAAATCCGATTTTCCTGATACCGTGAATAAAGTCCAGGTGAAAAAAATCCAACTTTCCTGATGCAGTGAATAAAGTCCAGGGTGAAAAAAATTCGATGTTCCTGATACTCTGAATAAAGTCCAGGTGAAAAAACTCCGATTTTCCAGATACCGTGAATAAAGTCCAGGTGAAAAAAATCAGATTTTCCTGATACCGTGAGTAAAGTCCAGGGTGAAAAAAATCAGATTTTCCTGATACCGTGAGTAACGTCCAGGATGAAAAAAAACAATTTTCCTGATACCGTGAGTAAAGTCCAGGGTGAAAAAAATCTGATTTTCCTGATACTGTGTGTAAAGTCCAGAATGAAAAAAAAAAAAACGATTTTCCTGATACCATGAGTAAAGTCCAGGGTGAAAAAAATCAGATTTTCCTGATACCGTGAATAAAGTCCAGGTTAAATAAATCCGATTTTCCGGATACCGTGAATAAAGTCCAGGTAAAAAAAATCCGATTTTCCAGTACTGTGGGTAAAGTCCAGAGTGAAAAAAATCAGATTTTCCTGATACCGTGGGTTTTGTTCATGGTGAAAAAATTCGATTTTCCTGATATTGTTAATAAAGTCCAGGTGAAAAAAATCCGATTTTCCAGATACCGTGAGTAAAGTCCAGGATGAAAAAAAAAATGATTTTCCTGATAGCGTGAGTAAAGTCCAGGGTGAAAAAAATCCGATTTTCCTGATACCGTGAATAAAGTCCAGGTGAAAAAAATCCAACTTTCCTGATGCAGTGAATAAAGTCCAGGGTGAAAAAAATTCGATGTTCCTGATACTGTGAATAAAGTCCAGGTGAAAAAATTCCGATTTTCCTGATACTGTGAATAAAGTCCAGGTGAAAAAAATCAGATTTTCCTGATACCGTGAGTAAAGTCCAGGGTGAAAAAAATCAGATTTTCCTGATACCGTGAGTAAAGTCCAGGGTGAAATAAAACCGATTTTCCTGATACCATGAATAAAGTCCAGGTGAAAAAAATCAGATTTTCATGACACCATGGGTTTTGGTCCAGGTGAAAAAAATCCGATTTTCCAGAAACCATGAATAAAAAGTCCTGGGTGAAAAAAATTAGATTTTCCTGATACCGTGAATAAAGTCCAGGTGAAAAAAAATCCGATTTTCCTGATACCGTGAGTAAAGTCTATGACGAAAAAAGAATGATTTTCCTGATCCCGTGAGTAAAGGCCAGGTGACAAAAATCAGATTTTCCAGATACCGTGGATAATAGTCCACGTGAAAAAAATCAGATTTTCCTGATACCGTGAATAAACTCCAGGTAAAAAAAACCGATTTTTCTTATACCGTGGGTGTCCAGGTGAAAAAAATTCAGATTTTGCTTATACCGTGAGTAACGTCCAGGGTGAAAAAAATCAGATTTTCCTGATACCGTGGGTTTTGTTCATGGTGAAAAAATCCGATTTTCCTGATACCGTGGGTTATATAGTACAGGTGAAAAAAATCAGATTTTCCTGATACCGTGGATAAAGTCCAGGTAAAAAAATCCGATTTTCCTCATTCCGTAGATAATAGTCCAGGTAAAAAAATCAGATTTTCCTGATCCCATGAGTAAAGTCCAGGATGAAAAAAAAATGATTTTCCTGATACCGTGAGAAAAGTCCAGGGTGAAAAAATCTGATTTTCCCGATACAGTGAGTAAAGTCCAGAGTGAAAAAAATCTGATTTTCCTGATACCGTGGGTTTTGTTCATGGTGAAAAAATCAGATTTTCCTGCTACCGTGAGTAAAGTCCAGGATGAAAAAAAATGATTTTCCTGATACCGTGAATAAAGTCCAGGTGAAAAAAATTCGATGTTCCTGATACTGTGAATAAAGTCCAGGAGAAAAAAGTCCGATTTTCCTGATACCGTGAATAAAGTCCAGGTGAAAAAAAAAACAGATTTTCCTGATACCGTGAGTAAAGTCCAGAATGAAAAAAAATCAGATTTTCCTGATACCGTGGGTTTTGTTCATGGTGAAAAAATCCGATTTTCCTGATACCGTGAATAATAGTCCAGGTGAAAAAATCAGATTTTCCTGATACCATGGATAATAGTCCAGGTGAAAAAAATTAAGATTTTCCTGATACCGTGAGTAAAGTCCAGATTGAAAAAAAACAAACGATTTTCCTGATACCATGAGAAAAGTCCAGGGTGAAAAAAATCTGATTTTCCTGATACCGTGAATAAAGTCCAGGTGAAAAAAATCCAATTTTCCGGATACTGTGGATAATAGTCCAGGTGAAAAAAATCAGATTTTCTTGATACCGTGAGTAAAGTACTGGGTGAAAAAATCAGATTTTCCTGATACCATGAATAAAGTCCAGGTGAAAAAAATCCAATTTTCCTGATACCGTGCATAATAGTCCAGGTGAAAAAAATCAGATTTTCCTGATACCGTGAGTAAAGTCCAGGATGAAAAAAAAATGTCCCTGATCCCGTGAGTAAAGGCCAAGTGATAAAAATCAGATTTTCCTGATACCGTGGGTTTTGTTCATGGTGAAAAAAATCCGATTTTCCTGATACCGTGGGTTATAGTCCAGGTGAAAAAATCCGATTTTCCTGATACTGTGAATAAAGTCCAGGTTAAAAAAATCCGATTTTCCGGATACCATGGATAATAGTCCAGGTGAAAAAAATCAGATTTTCCTGATACCGTGAGTAAAGTCCCGGATGAAAAAAAATGATTTTCCTGATACCGTGAATAAAGTCCAGGGTGAAAAAAATCCGATTTTCCTGATACCGTGAATAAAGTCCAGGTGAAAAAAATCCAACTTTCCTGTTGCCGTGAATAAAGTCGAGGGTGAAAAAAATTCGATGTTCCTGATACTGTGAATAAAGCCCAGGTGAAAAAAATCCGATTTTCCTGATACCATGAATAAAGTCCAGGTGAAAAAAATCCGATTTTTCCTGATACCGTGGATAAAGTCCAGGTGAAAAAAATCAGATTTTCATGACAGCATGGGTTTTGGACCAAGTGAAAAAAATCCGATTTTCCGGAAACCATGAATAAAAAGTCCTGGGTGAAAAAAAATCGATTTTCGTGATACCGTGAGTAAAGTCCAGGATGAAAAAAGAATGATTTTCCTGATCCTGTGAGCATAGGCCAGGTGACAAAAAGCAGATTTTCCTGATACCATGAGTAAAGTCCAGAATGAAAAAATCAGATTTTCCTGATACCGTGGCTTTTGTTCATGGTGAAAAAATCCAATTTTCCTGATACCGTGGGTTATAGTCCAGGTGAAAAAATCTGATTTTCCGCATACCGTGGATAATAGTCCAGGTGAAAAAAATCAGATTATCCGGATACCGTGAGTAAAGTCCAGGGTGAAAAAAATCAGATTTTCCTGATACCGTGAGTAAAGTCCAGGGTGAAAAAAATCCGATTTTTCCTGATACCGTGAATAAAGTCCACAGTGAAAAAAATCAGATTTTCATGACACCATGGGTTTTGGTCCAGGTGAAAAAAATTCAATTTTCCGGAAACCGTGAATACAAAGTCCTGGGTGAAAAAAAAATCGATTTTCCTGATACCGTGAGTAAAGTCCAGAATGAAAAAAAAATGACTTTCCTGATCCTGTGAGTAAAGGCCAGGTGACAAAAATCAGATTTTCCTGATACGGTGGGTTTTGTTCATGGTGAAAAAAATCCGATTTTCCTGATACCGTGGGTTATAGTCCAATTGAAAAAAATTCGATTTTCCTGATACCGTGAGTAAAGTCCAGGGTGAAAAAAATCTGATTTTCCTGATACCGTGAATAAAGTCCAGGTGAAAAAAATCCAATTTTCCTGATAAAGTGCATAATAGTCCAGGTGAAAAAAATCAGATTTTCCTGATACCGTGAGTAAAGTCCAGGATGAAAAAAAAATGTCCCTGATCCCGTGAGTAAAGGCCAAGTGATAAAAATCAGATTTTCCTGATACCGTGGGTTTTGTTCATGGTGAAAAAAATCCGATTTTCCTGATACCGTGGGTTATAGTCCAGGTGAAAAAATCCGATTTTCCTGATACTGTGAATAAAGTCCAGGTTAAAAAAATCCGATTTTCCGGATACCATGGATAATAGTCCAGGTGAAAAAAATCAGATTTTCCTGATACCGTGAGTAAAGTCCCGGATGAAAAAAAAATGATTTTCCTGATACCGTGAGTAAAGTCCAGGGTGAAAAAAATCCGATTTTCCTGATACCGTGAATAAAGTCCAGGTGAAAAAAATCCAACTTTCCTGTTGCCGTGAATAAAGTCCAGGGTGAAAAAAATTCGATGTTCCTGATACTGTGAATAAAGCCCAGGTGAAAAAAGTCCGATTTTCCTGATACCGTGAATAAAGTCCAGGTGAAAAAAATCCGATTTTTCCTGATACCGTGGATAAAGTCCAGGTGACAAAAATCAGATTTTCCTGATACCATGAGTAAAGTCCAGAATGAAAAAATCAGATTTTCCTGATACCGTGGCTTTTGTTCATGGTGAAAAAATCCAATTTTCCTGATACCGTGGGTTATAGTCGAGGTGAAAAAATCTGATTTTCCGCATACCGTGGATAATAGTCCAGGTGAAAAAAATCAGATTATCCGGATACCGTGAGTAAAGTCCAGGGTGAAAAAAATCAGATTTTCCTGATACCGTGAGTAAAGTCCAGGGTGAAAAAAATCCGATTTTTCCTGATACCGTGAATAAAGTCCACAGTGAAAAAAATCAGATTTTCATGACACCATGGGTTTTGGTCCAGGTGAAAAAAATTCAATTTTCCGGAAACCGTGAATACAAAGTCCTGGGTGAAAAAAAAATCGATTTTCCTGATACCGTGAGTAAAGTCCAGAATGAAAAAAAAATGACTTTCCTGATCCTGTGAGTAAAGGCCAGGTGACAAAAATCAGATTTTCCTGATACGGTGGGTTTTGTTCATGGTGAAAAAAATCCGATTTTCCTGATACCGTGGGTTATAGTCCAATTGAAAAAAATTCGATTTTCCTGATACCGTGAGTAAAGTCCAGGGTGAAAAAAAGAATGAGTTTCCTGATCCTGTGAGTAAAGGCCAGGTGACAAAAATCAGATTTTCCTGATACCGTGGGTTTTGTTCATGGTGAAAAAAATCCGATTTTCCTGATACCGTGGGTTATAGTCCAATTGAAAAAAAATCAGATTTTCCGGATACCGTGAGTAAAGTCCAGGATGAAAATATCCGATTTTCCTGATACCGTGAATAAAGTCCAGGTGAAAAAAATCCGATTTTCCTCATTCCGTAGATAATAGTCCAGGTAAAAAAATCAGATTTTCCTGATCCCATGAGTAAAGTCCAGGATGAAAAAAAAATGATTTTCCTGATACCGTGAGAAAAGTCCAGGGTGAAAAAATCTGATTTTCCCGATACAGTGAGTAAAGTCCAGAGTGAAAAAAATCTGATTTTCCTGATACCGTGAGTAAAGTCCAGGATGAAAAAAAAAATGATTTTCCTGATACCGTGAATAAAGTAAAGGTGAAAAAAATTCGATGTTCCTGATACTGTGAATAAAGTCCAGGAGAAAAAAGTCCGATTTTCCTGATACCGTGAATAAAGTCCAGAATGAAAAAAAATCAGATTTTCCTGATACCATGGGTTTTGTTCATGGTGAAAAAATCCGATTTTCCTGATACCGTGGATAATAGTCCAGGTGAAAAAATCAGATTTTCCTGATACCATGGATAATAGTCCCGGTGAAAAAAATTAAGATTTTCCTGATACCGTGAGTAAAGTCCAGAATGAAAAAAAAAACGATTTTCCTGATACCATGAGAAAAGTCCAGGGTGAAAAAAATCTGATTTTCCTGATACCGTGAATAAAGTCCAGGTGAAAAAAAATCCAATTTTCCGGATACCGTGGATAATAGTCCAGGTGAAAAAAATCAGATTTTCTTGATACCGTGAGAAAAGTCCAGAATGAAAAAAAAAAGATTTTCCTGATACCATGAGAAAAGTCCAGGGTGAAAAAAAATCTGATTTTCCTGATTCCGTGAATAAAGTCCAGGTGAAAAAAATCCAATTTTCCTGATACCGTGCATAATAGTCCAGGTGAAAAAAATCAGATTTTCCTGATACCGTGAGTAAAGTCCAGGATGAAAAAAAAATGTCCCTGATCCCGTGAGTAAAGGCCAAGTGATAAAAATCAGATTTTCCTGATAACGTGGGTTTTGTTCATGGTGAAAAAAATCCGATTTTCCTGATACCGTGGGTTATAGTCCAGGTGAAAAAATCCGATTTTCCTGATACTGTGAATAAAGTCCAGGTTAAAAAAATCCGATTTTCCGGATACCATGGATAATAGTCCAGGTGAAAAAAATCAGATTTTCCTGATACCGTGAGTAAAGTCCCGGATGAAAAAAAAATGATTTTCCTGATACCGTGAGTAAAGTCCAGGGTGAAAAAAATCCGATTTTCCTGATACCGTGAATAAAGTCCAGGTGAAAAAAATCCAACTTTCCTGTTGCCGTGAATAAAGTCCAGGGTGAAAAAAATTCGATGTTCCTGATACTGTGAATAAAGCCCAGGTGAAAAAAGTCCGATTTTCCTGATACCGTGAATAAAGTCCAGGTGAAAAAAATCCGATTTTTCCTGATACCGTGGATAAAGTCCAGGTGAAAAAAAATCAGATTTTCATGACAGCATGGGTTTTGTTCATGGTGAAAAAATCAGATTTTCCGGAAACCGTGAATAAAAAGTCCTGGGTGAAAAAAAATCGATTTTCGTGATACCGTGAGTAAAGTCCAGGATGAAAAAAAGAATGATTTTCCTGATCCTGTGAGCATAGGCCAGGTGACAAAAATCAGATTTTCCTGATACCATGAGTAAAGTCCAGAATGAAAAAAATCAGATTTTCCTGATACCGTGGCTTTTGTTCATGGTGAAAAAATCCGATTTTCCTGATACCGTGGGTTATAGTCCAGGTGAAAAAATCCGATTTTCCGCATACCGTGGATAATAGTCCAGGTGAAAAAAATCAGATTATCCTGATACCGTGAGAAAAGTCCAGAATGAAAAAAAAAAACGATTTTCCTGATACCATGAGAAAAGTCCAGGGTGAAAAAAATCTGATTTTCCTGATACCATGAATAAAGTCCAGGTGAAAAAAATCCAATTTTCCTGATACCGTGCATAATAGTCCAGGTGAAAAAAATCAGATTTTCCTGATACCGTGAGTAAAGTCCAGGATGAAAAAAAAATGTCCCTGATCCCGTGAGTAAAGGCCAAGTGATAAAAATCAGATTTTCCTGATACCGTGGGTTTTGTTCATGGTGAAAAAAATCCGATTTTCCTGATACCGTGGGTTATAGTCCAGGTGAAAAAATCCGATTTTCCTGATACTGTGAATAAAGTCCAGGTTAAAAAAATCCGATTTTCCGGATACCATGGATAATAGTCCAGGTGAAAAAAATCAGATTTTCCTGATACCGTGAGTAAAGTCCCGGATGAAAAAAAAATGATTTTCCTGATACCGTGAGTAAAGTCCAGGGTGAAAAAAATCCGATTTTCCTGATACCGTGAATAAAGTCCAGGTGAAAAAAAATCCAACTTTCCTGTTGCCGTGAATAAAGTCCAGGGTGAAAAAAAATTCGATGTTCCTGATACTGTGAATAAAGCCCAGGTGAAAAAAGTCCGATTTTCCTGATACCGTGAATAAAGTCCAGGTGAAAAAAAATCCGATTTTTGGAGACCGGAACAAGATGGCGGGGGAGTAAGACACGAGTGAAGCAGGCTGCGAGATAAATGTATTAAAAAGGTGGAAAAACAAAGGCTGTTAAAGATAAATTTGAGAAAAAAGACAGAGGAGTGCTGTGGGGGTGAAGAAGGTGAAGAATTCAGGGGTCAAGAGAGTCTGGGTCAGTGTGACAGAGCTTGAAAAGGCTCGAAAAGGCAAAGAGATGCCGACTGAATGGGATGACACAGATTTGCAAGCCTCTGTAAGTCCTCCGTTTGCTCTTAATGTTTATTTTGGGCTGTAAAGACCACCTAATTAAGGAAGGTGTGATTGATGAGACTGAGAAGGAAAAACAGAATTGTGGAAAGGAATGAAAGATTGGGTTTCAAAGGCAAGGTGAAGAATGCAAGCTTGAAATAAGCCTTGAAAAGCCTTGGAAAGTGAGGGGAGTAAGCTTTGAGAAACCTTGAATGCCCTTAAAGTACTGGAGCAAAGTTTTGAACTAAAAAGAGAGATAAAAGGGGAACTCTGAGGCAAGAGAGCTGATGGACTGAAAGAGGGGGTGTCTGTCTGTCCCCTTTTTTTCTTTTTTTTTTTTTTTTGAGAGGAAGAATTTTTGAAAGACGAAATAAAATAAAAAAGGAGAGAGTGTGTGAAGAAGAACAGGCCCCTGAAGATGAGAAACAGCTGATGAAGTAGCTGTGACCTTAAAGTAGTGAGAGGAGAGAAAAAAGAAGTGGGAAACAGTCAGCCCTAAATGAGTTATCATCACCCCAAAGATTTCAGATTCTAGACTTACTCTAGAGATTTTAGAGATCCTAAAATTATCGAAATGGAAATTATCGAAATGGAAACTTTTAAGAAAGAAGCACAAGATTTTAGGGATCTGTTGGAAAAAGACTCTTATGGGGAAGTAGTACAGCATTTTAGGGATTTCAAGGAACAGATGGAAAGGATGTTGAATTTTTCAGATAATGGACGTATGGAAATGGAGATAAAAGAGATGCAAAAAAAAGGAAAGGAAAAGGAAGAGGATATAAGAATGGCTAATCAAGAAAAAAGACAGTACATGGAGGATACAATAGAAGCAAAAATAAAAGAAATTATGAATGGACAACAAGAACTAAGGGACTTGCTGGTTAGCTACATGAAAATATTAAATAATAACTTTATGACAATAGAGGCAAAATTAAAATCTGTGGAAGAGGAGATAAAACACATGCAAGCAGTGGAGAAAGAAATGGATATTTGGAGCAAACTTGAGAAAAGGTTGGACAGAATAGATGTGACAAGGAAGCAAGAAATGAAAGACACCATGAATGGACAACAAGAATTAAGAGATCTACTGGCCAACTCTATGAAAGTAGTAACTAAAAATTTTGAGACAACAAAGGTAAAAGATTTGCAAGAAAAAGATAAAAGAATAGGTAAGCAAGAAAAAAGACTGTACATGCTGGAGGAGATGGCGAGACAAAAGAACGTGGTGATTAAAAATATTCCAGAGGGAAGTCCAGACCGCCTGAGAGAAAGAATTATTAAATGGTTGAATGAACTGAAGATGGGGAGAGAATTTACACAGGAGGATATCCTAGCAGTTTATAGATTGGGGAAGAGAAGAAATGGGACTTTTAAAAGGTTTGTTTTGGTAAAATTTGCAGGTCTGGACAGAAAATTAGAATTAATGGCATTTTTAAGAAGAAATGGTACACGAGTACCAAAATTGGATGGGGAAAAACTGGATATTTATCAGGACATAACTAAAGAAGAAAGATTGTGGAGGAAGAAAATTAAACCAGTTACTACATTGTTAAGGGACAAGGGTGTGAAATATAATTGGCAAAAATTACATCATTTAAGATTTTTTTGGGCAGGTAAAGTTGTTGTGATAAACAAGCAAACTGAGTATTTGGATATACTAGAATCTTGTAATATTATTAAGGGAGGATCAGAAGAATGGAGGAAACTTAAAGAAGAGCTTTTAATTTTGAGAAGTTAATTCAAAGTATAAAAGAAGTGAAAAATACAGGGAGAAAGATAAGGGTAAAAGGGAATATCTATGAAATTGTCACAAAAAGGTTAATAACTTTTGTTAAGAATGGTTAAAAGGGGGTAAGTTAGATGGAAAATTACAGTGTAAAGTTTGAAATATAAGGTTTAATATGTTTGAAATTGTAAATAACCCTCTGTCAAGGAATGTCAAGGAAGGGCAAGTAGTAGTAATGTGGAAAATGATGTTTTGGAAAATGTTATTTTTCAATGAGTTTCCATTTGTTGTTATTTTGGTCTCTATATTTGTTCTGATGTAAGATGGAGGAGGTTTGGTTTAAGGAAGAGATTAAAACATGTAAATAACCTTTTGTTAATGGGGTCTAAGATTATGAGGAAATATATGTTGGGGAAGACTGCAGAGAATATCATATGTGCAGTATATAGATAAATTAATATATAAGAGTAAGAATTTGCAATCGGTACAGAAAAGTGTATAGAATAAGCTTAATTAGTACAGTAATTGTAGGGGGGAGGGAAAAAAAAGATTTGAAGGAAAGGTAATGACATGTGTAATGGTAGAATAACCATTAGTAGGAGGAAAGGAGAGAGAAAAACAGTTGCATGTTATGAACAACAAAAGTTATTTAATGTCTTAAATATTAGTAAGAATCCGTCTTACTCTTATCTATTAGGATATAACAAAGGAAGAAAGATTGCGGAGGAAGAAAATTAAAATAGTCAAGGGATAAGGATATGAGTTATAATTGGCAGCAAATATAACAGCTAAGAATTTTCTGTGTAAGAAAAGTTGTTTTGATAAGTAAACAAATTGAGATTTTGGTTATACTACAATCAATAATAATAATCTTTGTTTGCTGTGACCCTGGATATTTTTTTTTTATTGCTTTGCCCTAAGATGGAGGAAGTTTGGTTCTAGAAAGAGATTGATTGATTGAAATATGTAAATAATCCTCTATCAAGGTGTGTTAACATTAACTAGATAGATGAATATATAGATCGATAGATTATAATTTATAAGGTAATATATGTTAAGGTTCGCAGAGAATTGGAAATACAAGGGTAAGAATCTGCAACTAATTATAGAAAGAAAATTGTTTATAGCAACATTAGAAAAAAAGAAGGGGAAAAAAAGGTGGGATAATTTTGGGATCAAATTTGAATAGAAATGATTTGAAGGAAATGTAATAAAATGAGTAATGGTGTGACAACCAATAGCAGGAGGGAAAGAAAAATAGCTGCTTTGCTATGAGCAATAAAAATCATTTAATGTCTTAAATAATAACAAGAACCCGCTCTAGTTCCGGTCTCCCTCCCCTTCTTCGGCACTTCGGAGGCGGTCCTTCAACGGAAGGACAAGGGGAGTGAAGAAGACAGAAGATGGTGAAGGGCTGGGTGAGGGTGATTGGGAGGTGAAGGGTGGGTGAGGATGAATGTATTCAATGTATATTTGTTCATTTGTGTTTTTTTTATTGTATTGTACTGTATTGTAATGTTATAAATGTTTAAGTTTTGTAATTTTGTTTGAAAATTAATAAAAATATTTAAAAAAAAAAAAATCCGATTTTTCCTGATACCGTGGATAAAGTCCAGGTGAAAAAAATCAGATTTTCATGACAGCATGGGTTTTGTTCATGGTGAAAAAATCAGATTTTCCGGAAACCGTGAATAAAAAGTCCTGGGTGAAAAAAAATCGATTTTCGTGATACCGTGAGTAAAGTCCAGGATGAAAAAAAGAATGATTTTCCTGATCCTGTGAGCATAGGCCAGGTGACAAAAATCAGATTTTCCTGATACCATGAGTAAAGTCCAGAATGAAAAAAATCAGATTTTCCTGATACCGTGGCTTTTGTTCATGGTGAAAAAATCCGATTTTCCTGATACCGTGGGTTATAGTCCAGGTGAAAAAATCCGATTTTCCGCATACCGTGGATAATAGTCCAGGTGAAAAAAATCAGATTATCCTGATACCGTGAGAAAAGTCCAGAATGAAAAAAAAAAACGATTTTCCTCATACCATGAGAAAAGTCCAGGGTGAAAAAAAATCTGATTTTCCTGATACCGTGAATAAAGTCCAGGTGAAAAAAATCCAATTTTCCTGATACCGTGCATAATAGTCCAGGTGAAAAAAATCAGATTTTCCTGATACCGTGAGTAAAGTCCAGGATGAAAAAAAATGTCCCTGATCCCGTGAGTAAAGGCCAAGTGATAAAAATCAGATTTTCCTGATACCGTGGGTTTTGTTCATGGTGAAAAAAATCCGATTTTCCTGATACCGTGGGTTATAGTCCAGGTGAAAAAATCCGATTTTCCTGATACTGTGAATAAAGTCCAGGTTAAAAAAATCCGATTTTCCGGATACCATGGATAATAGTCCAGGTGAAAAAAATCAGATTTTCCTGATACCGTGAGTAAAGTCCCGGATGAAAAAAAAATGATTTTCCTGATACCGTGAGTAAAGTCCAGGGTGAAAAAAATCCAACTTTCCTGTTGCCGTGAATAAAGTCCAGGGTGAAAAAAATTCGATGTTCCTGATACTGTGAATAAAGCCCAGGTGAAAAAAGTCCGATTTTCCTGATACCGTGAATAAAGTCCAGGTGAAAAAAATCCGATTTTTCCTGATACCGTGGATAAAGTCCAGGTGAAAAAAATCAGATTTTCATGACAGCATGGGTTTTGGACCAAGTGAAAAAAATCCAATTTTCCGGAAACTGTGAATAAAAAGTCCTGGGTGAAAAAAAATCGATTTTCGTGATACCGTGAGTAAAGTCCAGGATGAAAAAAAGAATGATTTTCCTGATCCTGTGAGCATAGGCCAGGTGACAAAAATCAGATTTTCCTGATACCATGAGTAAAGTCCAGAATGAAAAAAATCAGATTTTCCTGATACCGTGGCTTTTGTTCATGGTGAAAAAATCCAATTTTCCTGATACCGTGGGTTATAGTCCAGGTGAAAAAATCCGATTTTCCGCATACCGTGGATAATAGTCCAGGTGAAAAAAATCAGATTATCCTGATACCGTGAGTAAAGTCCAGGGTGAAAAAATCAGATTTTCCTGATACCGTGAATAAAGTCCAGAGTGAAAAAAATCATATTTTCATGACACCATGGGTTTTGGTCCAGGTGAAAAAAATTCGATTTTCCGGAAACCGTGAATAAAAAGTCCTGGGTGGAAAAAAAATCGATTTTCCTGATACCGTGAGTAAAGTCCAGGATGAAAAAAAGAATGACTTTCCTGATCCTGTGAGTAAAGGCCAGGTGACAAAAATCAGATTTTCCGGATACCGTGAGTAAAGTCCAGGATGAAAATATCCGATTTTCCTGATTCCGTAGACAATAGTCCAGGTAAAAAAAATCAGTTTTTCCTGATATCGTGAGTAAAGTCCAGGATGAAAAAAAAATGATTTTCCTGATGCCGTGAATAAAGTCCAGGGTGAAAAAAATTCGATGTTCCTGATACTGTGAATAAAGTCCAGGTGAAAAAAGTCCGATTTTCCTGATACCGTGAATAAAGTCCAGGTGAAAAAAATCCGATTTTCCTCATTCCATAGATAATAGTCCAGGTAAAAAAATCAGATTTTCCTGATCCCATGAGTAAAGTCCAGGATGAAAAAAAAAATGATTTTCCTGATACCGTGAGAAAAGTCCAGGGTGAAAAAATCTGATTTTCCCGATACAGTGAGTAAAGTCCAGAGTGAAAAAAATCTGATTTTCCTGATACCGTGGGTTTTGTTCATGGTGAAAAAATCAGATTTTCCTGATACCGTGAGTAAAGTCCAGGATGAAAAAAAAATGATTTTCCTGATACCGTGAATAAAGTCCAGGTGAAAAAAATTCGATGTTCCTGTTACTGTGAATAAAGTCCAGGAGAAAAAAGTCCGATTTTCCTGATACCGTGAATAAAGTCCAGGTGAAAAAAAAAACAGATTTTCCTGATACCGTGAGTAAAGTCCAGAATGAAAAAAAATCAGATTTTCCTGATACTGTGGGTTTTGTTCATGGTGAAAAAATCCGATTTTCCTGATACCGTGGATAATAGTCCAGGTGAAAAAATCAGATTTTCCTGATACCATGGATAATAGTCCAGGTGAAAAAAATTAAGATTTTCCTGATACCGTGAGTAAAGTCCAGATTGAAAAAAAAAACGATTTTCCTGATACCATGAGAAAAGTCCAGGGTGAAAAAAATCTGATTTTCCTGATACCGTGAATAAAGTCCAGGTGAAAAAAATACAATTTTCCGGATACCGTGGATAATAGTCCAGGTGAAAAAAATCAGATTTTCTTGATACCGTGAGTAAAGTACTGGGTGAAAAAAATCAGATTTTCCTGATACCATGAATAAAGTCCAGGTGAAAAAAATCCAATTTTCCTGATACCGTGCATAATAGTCCAGGTGAAAAAAAACAGATTTTCCTGATACCGTGAGTAAAGTCCAGGATTTAAAAAAAATGTCCCTGATCCCGTGAGTAAAGGCCAAGTGATAAAAATCAGATTTTCCTGATACCGTGGGTTTTGTTCATGGTGAAAAAAATCCGATTTTCCTGATACCGTGGGTTATATTCCAGGTGAAAAAATCCGATTTTCCTGATACTGTGAATAAAGTGCAGGTTAAAAAAATCCGATTTTCCTGATACCATGGATAATAGTCCAGGTGAAAAAAATCAGATTTTCCTGATACCGTGAGTAAAGTCCAGGGTGAAAAAAAATCTGATTTTCCTGATACCGTGAATAAAGTCCAGGTGAAAAAAATCCAACTTTCCTGTTGCCGTGAATAAAGTCCAGGGTGAAAAAAATTCGATGTTCCTGATACTGTGAATAAAGCCCAGGTGAAAAAAGTCCGATTTTCTTGATACCGTGAATAAAGTCCAGGTGAAAAAAATTCGATTTTTCCTGATACCGTGGATAAAGTCCAGGTGAAAAAAATCAGATTTTCATGACAGCATGGGTTTTGGACCAAGTGAAAAAAATCCGATTTTCCGGAAACCGTGAATAAAAAGTCCTGGGTGAAAAAAAATCGATTTTCGTGATACTGTGAGTAAAGTCCAGGATGAAAAAAGAATGATTTTCCTGATCCTGTGAGCATAGGCCAGGTGACAAAAATCAGATTTTCCTGATACTATGAGTAAAGTCCAGAATGAAAAAAATCAGATTTTCCTGAAACCGTGGCTTTTGTTCATGGTGAAAAAATCCAATTTTCCTGATACCGTGGGTTATAGTCCAGGTGAAAAAATCCGATTTTCCGCATACCGTGGATAATAGTCCAGGTGAAAAAAATCAGATTATCCTGATACCGTGAGTAAAGTCCAGGGTGAAAAAAATCAGATTTTCCTGATACCGTGAGTAAAGTCCAGGGTGAAATAAAACCGATTTTCCTGATACCGTGAATAAAGTCCAGAGTGAAAAAAATCATATTTTCATGACACCATGGGTTTTGGTCCAGGTGAAAAAAATTCGATTTTCCGGAAACCGTGAATAAAAAGTCCTGGGTGGAAAAAAAATCGATTTTCCTGATACCGTGAGTAAAGTCCAGGATGAAAAAAAGAATGACTTTCCTGATCCTGTGAGTAAAGGCCAGGTGACAAAAATCAGATTTTCCTGATACGGTGGGTTTTGTTCATGGTGAAAAAAATCCGATTTTCCTGATACCGTGGGTTATAGTCCAATTGAAAAAAATCAGATTTTCCGGATACCGTGAGTAAAGTCCAGGATGAAAATATCCGATTTTCCTGATTCCGTAGACAATAGTCCAGGTAAAAAAAATCAGTTTTTCCTGATATCATGAGTAAAGTCCAGGATGAAAAAAAAATGATTTTCCTGATGCCGTGAATAAAGTCCAGGGTGAAAAAAATTCGATGTTCCTGATACTGTGAATAAAGTCCAGGTGAAAAAAGTCCGATTTTCCTGATACCGTGAATAAAGTCCAGGTGAAAAAAATCCAATTTTCCTGATACCGTGGATAAAGTCCAGGTGAAAAAAATCAGATTTTCATGACAGCATGGGTTTTGGTCCAAGTGAAAAAAATCCGATTTTCCGGAAACCGTGAATAAAAAGTCCTGGGTGGAAAAAAATCGATTTTCCTGATACCGTGAGTAAAGTGCAGGATGAAAAAAAGAATGATTTTCCTGATCCTGTTAGTATAGGCCAGGTGACAAAAATCAGATTTTCCTGATACCATGAGTAAAGTCCAGGGTGAAAAAAATCTGATTTTCCTGATACCGTGAGTAAAGTCCAGAGTGAAAAAAATCAGACTTTCCTGATACCGTGGCTTTTGTTCATGGTGAAAAAAGTCCGATTTTCCTGATATTGTTAATAAAGTCCAGGTGAAAAAAATCCAATTTTCCTGATACCGTGCATAATAGTCCAGGTGAAAAAAATCAGATTTTCCTGATACCGTGCGTAAAGTCCAGGATGAAAAAAAAATTCCCTGATCCCGAGAGTAAAGGCCAAGTGATAAAAATCAGATTTTCCTGATACCGTGGGTTTTGTTCATGGTGAAAAAAATCCGATTTTCCTGATACCGTGAATAAAGTCCAGGTAAAAAAAAAATCAGATTTTCCGGATTCCGTGGATAATAGTCCAGGTAAAAAAAATAATCATATTTTCCTGATACCGTGAGTAACGTCCAGGATGAAAAAAATCTGATTTTCCAGACACCGTGAGTAACGTCCAGGATGGAGAAAAAAAACAATTTTCCTGATACCGTGAGTAAAGTCCAGGGTGAAAAAAATCAGATTATCCTGATACCGTGGGTTTTGTTCATGGTGAAAAAATCCGATTTTCCTGATACCGTGGGTTATAGTCCAGGTGAAAAAATTCGATTTTCCAGATATCGTGGATAATAGTCCAGGTGAAAAAAATCAGATTTTCCTGATACCGTGAATAAAGTACTGGGTGGAAAAAAATCAATTTTCCTGATATCGTGAGTAAAGTCTAGGATGAAAAAAAGAATGATTTTCCTGATCCCGTGTGAAAAGGCCAGGTGACAAAAATCAAATTTTCCTGATATTGTGAATAAAGTCCAGGTGACAAAAATCCAATTTTCCAGATACCATGGATAATAGTCCAGGTGAAAAAAATCAGATTTTCCTGATGCCGTGAATAAAGTACTGGGTGAAAAAAAATCAATTTTCCTGATATCGTGAGTAAAGTCTAGGATGAAAAAAAGAATTATTTTCCTGATACCGTGAGTAAAGTCCAGAGTGAAAAAAATCAGATTTTCCTGATACTGTGGGTTTTGTTCATGGTGAAAAAAATCAGATTTTCCTGATACCGTGAATAAAGTCCAGGTTAAAAAAATCCGATTTTCCGGATACCATGAATAAAGTCCAGGTAAAAAAAATCCGATTTTCCAGATACTGTGGGTAAAGTCCAGAGTGAAAAAAATCAGATTTTCCTGATACCGTAGGTTTTGTTAATGGTGAAAAAATTTGATTTTCCTGATATTGTGAATAAAGTCCAGGTGAAAAAAATCCGATTTTCCAGATACCATGGATAATAGTCCAGGTGAAAAAAATCAGATTTTCCGGATACCGTGAGTAAAGTCCAGGGTGAAAAAAATCCGATTTTCCTGATACCGTGAGTAAAGTCCAGAGTGAAAAAAATCAGACTTTCCTGATACCGTGGCTTTTGTTCATGGTGAAAAAAGTCCGATTTTCCTGATACCGTGCATAATAGTCCAGGTGAAAAAAATCAGATTTTCCTGATACCGTGCGTAAAGTCCAGGATGAAAAAAAAATTCCCTGATCCCGAGAGTAAAGGCCAAGTGATAAAAATCAGATTTTCCTGATACCGTGGGTTTTGTTCATGGTGAAAAAAATCCGATTTTCCTGATACCGTGAATAAAGTCCAGGTAAAAAAAAAATCAGATTTTCCGGATTCCGTGGATAATAGTCCAGGTAAAAAAAAATCAGATTTTCCTGATACCGTGAGTAACGTCCAGGATGAAAAAAATCTGATTTTCCAGACACCGTGAGTAACGTCCAGGATGGGAAAAAAAAACAATTTTCCTGATACCGTGAGTAAAGTCCAGGGTGAAAAAAATCTGATTTTCCTGATACCGTGCGTAAAGTCCATAATGAAAAAAAAACAAAAACGATTTTCCTGATACCATGAGTAAAGTCCAGGGTGAAAAAAATCAGATTATCCTGATACCGTGGGTTTTGTTCATGGTGAAAAAATCCGATTTTCCTGATACCGTGGGTTATAGTCCAGGTGAAAAAATTCGATTTTCCAGATATCGTGGATAATAGTCCAGGTGAAAAAAATCAGATTTTCCTGATACCGTGAATAAAGTCCAGGTAAAAAAAATCCGATTTTCCGGATACCGTGGATAATAGTCCAGGTGAAAAAAATCAGATTTTCCTGATACCGTGAGTAACGTCCAGGATGAAAAAAATCTGATTTTCCAGATACCGTGAGTAACGTCCAGGATGGGGAAAAAAACAATTTTCCTGATACCGTGAGTAAAGTACAGGGTGAAAAAAATCTGATTTTCCTGATACTGTGCGTAAAGTCCAGAATGAAAAAAAAAACACGATTTTCCTGATACCATGAGTAAAGTCCAGGGTGAAAAAAATCAGATTTTCCTGATACCGTGGGTTTTGTTCATGGTGAAAAAATCCGATTTTCCTGATACCGTGGGTTATAGTCCAGGTGAAAAAATTCGATTTTCAAGATATCGTGGATAATAGTCCAGGTGAAAAAAATCAGATTTTCCTAATACAGTGAATAAAGTCCAGGTTAAAAAAATCCGATTTTCCAAATACCGCGAATAAAGTCCAGGTAAAAAAAATCTGATTTTCCAGATACCGTGGGTAAAGTCCAGAGTGAAAAAAATCAGATTTTCTGGATACCGTGAGTAAAGTCCAGGATGAAAATATCCAATTTTCCTGATACCATGGATAATAGTCCAGGTGAAAAAAATCAGATTTTCCTGATACCCTGAATAAAGTCCAGGTGAAAAAAATCCGATTTTCCTGATACCGTAGATAATAGTCCAGGTAAAAAAATCAGATTTTCCTGATACCCTGAATAATGTCCAGGTGAAAAAAATCCGATTTTCCTGATACCGTAGATAATAGTCCAGGTAAAAAAATCAGATTTTCCTGATACCGTGAGTAAAGTCCAAGTAAAAAAAGATCCGATTTTCCGGATACCGTGAATATAGTCCAGGTGAAAAATATTCGATTTTCCTGATATTGTGAATAAAGTCCAGGTGAAAAAAATCCGATTTTCCAGATACCATGGATAATAGTCCAGGTGAAAAAAATGAGATTTTCCTTATGCCGTGAATAAAGTACTGGGTGGAAAAAATTCGATGTTCCTGATACTGTGAATAAAGTCCAGGTGAAAAAAGTCCGATTTTCCTGATACCGTGAATAAAGTCCAGGTGAAAAAAATCAGATTTTCCTGATGCCGTGAATAAAGTACTGGGTGAAAAAAAAATCAATTTTCCTGATATCGTGAGTAAAGTCTAGGATGAAAAAAAGAATTATTTTCCTGATACCGTGAGTAAAGTCCAGAGTGAAAAAAATCAGATTTTCCTGATACTGTGGGTTTTGTTCATGGTGAAAAAAATCAGATTTTCCTGATACCGTGAATAAAGTCCAGGTTAAAAAAATCCGATTTTCCGGATACCATGAATAAAGTCCAGGTAAAAAAAATCCGATTTTCCAGATACTGTGGGTAAAGTCCAGAGTGAAAAAAATCAGATTTTCCTGATACCGTAGGTTTTGTTAATGGTGAAAAAATTCGATTTTCCTGATATTGTGAATAAAGTCCAGGTGAAAAAAATCCGATTTTCCAGATACCATGGATAATAGTCCAGGTGAAAAAAATCAGATTTTCCGGATACCGTGAGTAAAGTCCAGGATGAAAAAAAAATGATTTTCCTGATACCGTGAGTAAAGTCCAGGGTGAAAAAAATCCGATTTTCCTGATACCGTGAATAAAGTCCAGGTGAAAAAAATCCAACTTTCCTGATGCAGTGAATAAAGTCCAGGGTGAAAAAAATTCGATGTTTCTGATACTGTGAATAAAGTCCAGGTGAAAAAAGTCCGATTTTCCTGATACCGTGAATAAAGTCCAGGTGAAAAAAAATCAGATTTTCCTGATACCATGAGTAAAGTCCAGGTGAAAAAAAATCAGATTTTCCTGATACCATGAGTAAAGTCCAGGGTGAAAAAAATCAGATTTTCCTGATACCGTGAGTAAAGTCCAGGATGAAAAAAAAAATCCAATTTTCCTGATGCAGTGAATAAAGTACTGGGTGAAAAAAAATCAATTTTCCTGATATCGTGAGTAAAGTCCAGGATGAAAAAATCAGATTTTCCTGATACCGTGCGTAAAGTCCAGGTAAAACATATCCGATTTTCCGGAAACCATGGATAATAGTCCAGGGTGAAAAAAATTTGATTTTCCTGATAGTGTGAATAAAGTTCAGGTGAAAAAAATCTGATTTTCCTGATACCGTGGATAATAGACCAGGTGAAAAAAATAAGATTTTCCTGATACCGTGAGTAAAGTCCAGAATGAAAAAAAAAAAACGATTTTCCTGATACCATGAGAAAAGTCCAGGGTGAAAAAAATCAGATTTTCCTGATACCGTGGGTTTTGTTCATGGTGAAAAAATCCGATTTTCCTGATACCGTGGGTTATAGTCCAGGTGAAAAAATTCGATTTTCCAGATATCGTGGATAATAGTCCAGGTGAAAAAAATCAGATTTTCCTGATACCGTGAATAAAGTCCAGGTTAAAAAAATCCGATTTTCCGGATACCGCGAATAAAGTCCAGGTAAAAAAAATCTGATTTTCCAGATGCCGTGGGTAAAGTCCAGAGTGAAAAAAATCAGATTTTCCGGATACCGTGAGTAAAGTCCAGGATGAAAATATCCAATTTTCCTGATACCATGGATAATAGTCCAGGTGAAAAAAATCAGATTTTCCTGATACCCTGAATAAAGTCCAGGTGAAAAAAATCCGATTTTCCTGATACCGTAGATAATAGTCCAGGTAAAAAAATCAGATTTTCCTGATACCGTGAGTAAAGTCCAAGTAAAAAAAATCCGATTTTCCGGATACCGTGAATATAGTCCAGGTGAAAAATATTCGATTTTCGATTTTTACCTGGACTTTAAAGTACTGGGTGAAAAAAAATTCAATTTTCCTGATACCGTGAGTAAAATCCAAGGTGAAAAAAATCCGATTTTCCTGATACCGTGCATAAAGTCCAGAATGAAAAAAAAAACGATTTTCCTGATACCATGAGTAAAGTCCAGGGTGAAAAAAATCAGATTTTCCTGATATCGTGGGTTTTGTTCATGGTGAAAAAATCCAATTTTCCTGATACCGTGGGTTATAGTCCAGGTGAAAAAATTTGATCTTCCAGATATCGTGGATAATTGTCCAGGTGAAAAAAATCAGATTTTCCTGATACCGTGAATAAAGTCCAGGTTAAAAAAATCCGATTTTCCGGATACCGCAAATAAAGTCCAGGTAAAAAAAAATCCGATTTTCCAGATACCGTGGGTAAAGTCCAGAGTGAAAAAAATCAGATTTTCCGGATACCGTGCGTGAAGTCCATGATGAAAATATCCGATTTTCCTGATACCGTGAGTAAAGTCCATGACGAAAAAAAGAATGATTTTCCTGATACCGTGAATAAACTCCAGGTGAAAAAAATCAGATTTTCCTGATACCGTGAATAAAGTCCAGGTGAAAAAATCCGATTTTCCGGATACCGTTGATAATAGTCCAGGTGAAAAAAAAAACAGATTTTCCTGATACCGTGAATAAAGTCCAGGTGAAAAAAATCCAATTTTCCTGATACCGTGGATAAAGTCCAGGTGAAAAAAAATCAGATTTTCATGACAGCATGGGTTTTGGTCCAGGTGAAAAAAATCCGATTTTCCGGAAACCGTGAATAAAAAGTCTTGGGTGGAAAAAAAATCGATTTTCCTGATACTGTGAGTAAAGTCCAGGATGAAAAAAAGAATGATTTTCCTGATCCTGTTAGTATAGGCCAGGTGACAAAAATCAGATTTTCCTGATACCATGAGTAAAGTCCAGGGTGAAATAAATCTGATTTTCCTGATACCGTGAGTAAAGTCCAGAGTGAAAAAAATCAGATTTTCCTGATACCGTGGCTTTTGTTCATGGTGAAAAAATCCGATTTTCCTGATACCGTGGGTTATAGTCCAGGTGAAAAAATCCGATTTTCCGGATACCGTGGATAATAGTCCCGGTGAAAAAAATCAGATTATCCTGATAACGTGAATAAAGTCCAGGTTAAAAAAATCCGACTTTCCGGATACCGTGAATAAAGTCCAGGTAAAAAAATCCGATTTTCCAGATACTGTGGGTAAAGTCCAGAGTGGAAAAAAATCAGATTTTCCAGATACCATGGATAATAGTCCAGGTGAAAAAAATCAGATTTTCCGGATACCGTGAGTAAAGTCCAGGATGAAAATATCCGATTTTCCTGATATTGTGAATAAAGTCCAGGTGAAAAAAATCAGATTTTCCGGATACCGTGAGTAAAGTCCAGGATGAAAAAAAAAATGATTTTCCTGATACCGTGAGTAAAGTCCAGGGTGAAAAAAATCCGATTTTCCTGATACCGTGAATAAAGTCCAGGTGAAAAAAATCCAACTTTCCTGATGCAGTGAATAAAGTCCAGGGTGAAAAAAATTCGATGTTTCTGATACTGTGAATAAAGTCCAGGTGAAAAAAGTCCGATTTTCCTGATACCGTGAATAAAGTCCAGGTGAAAAAAAAATCAGATTTTCCTGATACCATGAGTAAACTCCAGGTGAAAAAAAATCAGATTTTCCTGATACCGTGAGTAAAGTCCAGGGTGAAAATAAAAATCCAATTTTCCTGATGCAGTGAATAAAGTACTGGGTGAAAAAAAATCAATTTTCCTGATATCGTGAGTAAAGTCCAGGATGAAAAAATCAGATTTTCCTGATACCGTGCGTAAAGTCCAGGTAAAACATATCCGATTTTCCGGAAACCATGGATAATAGTCCAGGGTGAAAAAAATTCGATTTTCCTGATAGTGTGAATAAAGTTCAGGTGAAAAAATCAGATTTTCCTGATACCGTGGATAATAGACCAGGTGAAAAAAATAAGATTTTCCTGATACCGTGAGTAAAGTCCAGAATGAAAAAAAAAAAACGATTTTCCTGATACCATGAGAAAAGTCCAGGGTGAAAAAAATCTGATTTTTCTGATACCTTGAGTAAAGTCCAGATTGAAAAAAATCTGATTTTCCTGATACCGTGGATAACAGTGCAGGTGAAAAAAAATCAGATTTTCCTGATAGCGTGAATAAAGTCCAGGTGAAAAAAATCAGATTTTCCTGATACCGTGAGTAAAGACCAGAGTGAAAAAAATCAGATTTTCCTGATACAGTGGATAATAGTCCAGGTGAAAAAAAAGTCAGATTTTCCTGATACCATGGGTTTTGGCCAAGGTGAAAAAAATCTGATTTTCCGGAAACCGTGAATAAAAAGTCCTGGGTGAAAAAAAAATTCGATTTTCCTGATACCGTGAGTAAAGTCCAGGATGAAAAAAAGAATGAGTTTCCTGATCCTGTGAGTAAAGGCTAGGTGACAAAAATCAGATTTTCCTGATACCGTGGGTTTTGTTCATGGTGAAAGAAATCCGATTTTCCTGATACCGTGGGTTATAGTCCAGGTGAAAAAATTCGATTTTCCGGATACCGTGGATAATAGTCCAGGTGAAAAAAATCAGATTTTCCTGATACCGTGAATAAAGTCCAGGTAAAAAAAATCCGATTTTCCAAATACTGTGGGTAAAGTCCAGAGTGAAAAAAATCAGATTTTCCTGATACCGTGGGTTTTGTTCATGGTGAAAAAATTCGATTTTCTTGATATTGTGAATAAAGTCCAGGTGAAAAAAAATCAGATTTTCTGGATACCGTGAGTAAAGCCCAGGATGAAAATATCCGATTTTCCTGATACCGTAGATAATAGTCCAGGTAAAAAAATCAGATTTTCCTGATACCATGAGTAAAGTCCAGGATGAAAAAACAAAATGATTTTCCTGATACCGTGAGTAAATTCCAGGGTGAAAAAAATCCGATTTTACTGAATACCGTGAATAAAGTACAGGTGAAAAAAATCCAAATTTCCTGATGCAGTGAATAAAGTCCAGGGTGAAAAAAATTCGATGTACCTGATACTGTGAATAAAGTCCAGGTGAAAAATTCTGATTTTGCTAATACCGTGAATAAAGTCCAGGTGAAAAAATCAGATTTTCCTGATACCGTGAGTAAAGTCCAGGGTGAAAAAAATCAGATTTTCCGGAAACCGTGAATAAAAAGTCCTGGGTGAAAAAAAAATTCGATTTTCCTGATACCGTGATTAAAGTCCAGGATGAAAAAAAGAATGAGTTTCCTGATCCTGTGAGTAAAGGCTAGGTGACAAAAATCAGATTTTCCTGATACCGTGGGTTTTGTTCATGGTGAAAGAAATCCGATTTTCCTGATACCGTGGGTTATAGTCCAGGTGAAAAAATTCGATTTTCCGGATACCGTGGATAATAGTCCATGTGAAAAAAATCAGATTTTCCTGATACCGTGAATAAAGTCCAGGTTAAAAAAATCCGATTTTCCGGATACCATGAATAGAGTCCAGGTAAAAAAAATCCGATTTTCCAAATACTGTGGGTAAAGTCCAGAGTGAAAATAATCAGATTTTCCTGATACCGTGGGTTTTGTTCATGGTGAAAAAATTCGATTTTCCTGATATTGTGAATAAAGTCCAGGTGAAAAAAATCAGATTTTCTGGATACCGTGAGTAAAGTCCAGGATGAAAATATCCGATTTTCCTGATACCGTAGATAATAGTCCAGGTAAAAAAATCAGATTTTCCTGATACAATGAGTAAAGTCCAGGATGAAAAAAAAAATGATTTTCCTGATACCGTGAGTAAATTCCAGGGTGAAAAAAATCCGATTTTCCTGATACCGTGAATAAAGTACAGGTGAAAAAAATCCAAATTTCCTGATGCAGTGAATAAAGTCCAGGGTGAAAAAAATTCGATGTACCTAATACTGTGAATAAAGTCCAGGTGAAAAATTCTGATTTTCCTAATACCGTGAATAAAGTCCAGGTGAAAAAATCAGATTTTCCTGATACCGTGAGTAAAGTCCAGGGTGAAAAAAATCAGATTTTCCTGATACCGTGAGTAAAGTCCAGGGTGAAATAAAACCGATTTTCCTGATACTGTGAATAAAGTCCAGGTGAAAAAAATCAGATTTTCATAACACCATGGGTTTTGGTCCAGGTGAAAAAAATCCGATTTTACGGAAACCGTGAATTAAAAGTCCTGGGTGAAAAAAATCAGATTTTCCTGATACCGTGAATAAAGTCCAGGTGAAAAAAATCCGATTTTCCTGATACCGTGAGTAAAGTCCATGATGAAAAAAAGAATGATTTTCCTGATACCGTGAATAAACTCCAGGTAACAAAAATCCGATTTTTTCTTATACCGTGGGTAATAGTCCAGGTGACAAAAATTCAGATTTTGCTTATACCGTGAGTAACGTCCAGGGTGAAAAAAATCAGATTTTCCTGATACCGTGGGTTTTGTTCATGGTGAAAAAATCCGATTTTCCTGATACCGTGGGGTATATAGTACAGGTGAAAAAAATCAGATTTTCCTGATACCGTGAATAAAGTCCAGGTAAAAAAAATCCAATTTTCCGGATACCGTGGATAATAGTCCAGGTGAAAAAATCCGATTTTCCGGATACCGTGGATAATAGTCCAGGTGAAAAAAAATCAGATTTTCCTGATACCGTGAATAAAGTCCAGGTAAAAAAATTCCGATTTTCCAGATACCGTGAATAAGGTCCAGTTGAAAAAAATCGGATTTTGCTGATACCGTGAATAAAGTCCAGGATGAAAAAAAGAATGATTTTCCTGTTACCGTGAATAAAGTCCAGGAAAAAAAATCCGATTTTCCGGATACCGTGGATAAAGTCCAGGTAAAAAAAATCCGATTTTCCGGATACCGTGGATAATTGTCCAGGTGAAAAAAATCAGATGTTCCTGATACCGTGAATAAAGTCCAAGTAAAAATAATCCGATTTTCCGGATACCTTGCATATAGTCCAGGAGAAAAAAATTCGATTTTCCTGATATTGTGAATAAAGTCCAGGTGAAAAAAATCCGTTTTTCCAGATACCATGGATAATAGTCCAGGTGAAAAAAATATCAATTTTCCTGATATCGTGAGTAAAGTCCAGGTGAAAAAAATCAGATTTTCCTGATATTGTGAATAAAGTCCAGGTGAAAAAAATCCAATTTTCCAGATACCATGGATAATAGTCCAGGTGAAAAAAATCAGATTTTCCTGATGCCGTGAATAAAGTACTGGGTGAAAAAAAAATCAATTTTCCTGATACCGTGAGTAAAATCCAAGGTGAAAAAAATCTGATTTTCCTGATACCGTGCATAAAGTCCAGAATGAAAAAAAAAAACGATTTTCCTGATACCATGAGTAAAGTCCAGGGTGAAAAAAATCAGATTTTCCTGATACCGTGGGTTTTGTTCATGGTGAAAAAATCCAATTTTCCTGATACCGTGGGTTATAGTCCAGGTGAAAAAATTTGATCTTCCAGATATCGTGGATAATTGTCCAGGTGAAAAAAATCAGATTTTCCTGATACCGTGAATAAAGTCCAGGTTAAAAAAATCCGATTTTCCGGATACCGCAAATAAAGTCCAGGATGAAAATATCCGATTTTCCTGATACCGTGAGTAAAGTCCATGATGAAAAAAAGAATGATTTTCCTGATACCGTGAATAAACTCCAGGTGAAAAAAATCAGATTTTCCTGATACCGTGAATAAAGTCCAGGTGAAAAAATCCAATTTTCCGGATACCGTTGATAATAGTCCAGGTGAAAAAAAAAACAGATTTTCCTGATACCGTGAATAAAGTCCAGGTGAAAAAAATCCAATTTTCCTGATACCGTGGATAAAGTCCAGGTGAAAAAAAATCAGATTTTCATGACAGCATGGGTTTTGGTCCAGGTGAAAAAAATCCGATTTTCCGGAAACCGTGAATAAAAAGTCTTGGGTGGAAAAAAAATCGATTTTCCTGATACCGTGAGTAAAATCCAGGATGAAAAAAAGAATGATTTTCCTGATCCTGTTAGTATAGGCCAGGTGACAAAAATCAGATTTTCCTGATACCATGAGTAAAGTCCAGGGTGAAATAAATCTGATTTTCCTGATACCGTGAGTAAAGTCCAGAGTGAAAAAAATCAGATTTTCCTGATACCGTGGCTTTTGTTCATGGTGAAAAAATCCGATTTTCCTGATACCGTGGGTTATAGTCCAGGTGAAAAAATCCGATTTTCCGGATACCGTGGATAATAGTCCCGGTGAAAAAAATCAGATTATCCTGATAACGTGAATAAAGTCCAGGTTAAAAAAATCCGACTTTCCGGATACCGTGAATAAAGTCCAGGTAAAAAAATCCGATTTTCCAGATACCGTGAATAAAGTACAGGTGAAAAAAATCCAACTTTCCTGATGCAGTGAATAAAGTCCAGGGTGAAAAAAATTCGATGTTCCTGATACTGTGAATAAAGTCCAGGTGAAAAAAGTCCGATTTTCCTAATACCGTGAATAAAGTCCAGGTTAAAAATCAGATTTTCCTGATACCGTGAATAAAGTCCAGGGTGAAAAAAATCAGATTTTCCTGATACCGTGAGTGAAGTCCAGAGTGAAATAAAACCGATTTTCCTGATACTGTGAATAAAGTCCAGGTGAAAAAAATCAGATTTTCATAACACCATGGGTTTTGGTCCAGGTGAAAAAAATCCGATTTTCCGGAAACCGTGAATAAAAAGTCCTGGGTGAAAAAAATCAGATTTTCCTGATACCGTGAATAAAGTCCAGGTGAAAAAAATCCGATTTTCCTGATACCGTGAGTAAAGTCCATGACGAAAAAAAGAATGATTTTCCTGATACCGTGAATAAACTCCAGGTAAAAAAAAATCAGATTTTTCTTATACCGTGGGTAATAGTAAAGGTGAAAAAAATTCAGATTTTGCTTATACCGTGAGTAACGTCCAGGGTGAAAGAAATCAGATTTTCCTGATACCGTGGGTTTTGTTCATGGTGAAAAAATCCGATTTTCCTGATACCGTGGGTTATATAGTACAGGTGAAAAAATCAGATTTTCCTGATACCGTGAATAAAGTCCAGGTAAAAAAAATCCGATTTTCCGGATACCGTGGATAATAGTCCAGGTGAAAAAATCCGATTTTCCGGATACCGTGAATAAAGTCCAGGTAAAAAAATTCCGATTTTCCAGATACCGTGAATAAAGTCCAGGTGAAAAAAATCGGATTTTCCTGATATTGTGAATAAAGTCCAGGTGAAAAAAATCAGATTTTCTGGATACCGTGAGTAAAGTCCAGGATGAAAATATCCGATTTTCCTGATACCGTAGATAATAGTCCAGGTAAAAAAATCAGATTTTCCTGATACAATGAGTAAAGTCCAGGATGAAAAAAAAAATGATTTTCCTGATACCGTGAGTAAATTCCAGGGTGAAAAAAATCCGATTTTCCTGATACCGTGAATAAAGTACAGGTGAAAAAAATCCAAATTTCCTGATGCAGTGAATAAAGTCCAGGGTGAAAAAAATTCGATGTACCTGATACTGTGAATAAAGTCCAGGTGAAAAATTCCGATTTTCCTAATACCGTGAATAAAGTCCAGGTGAAAAAATCAGATTTTCCTGATACCGTGAGTAAAGTCCAGGGTGAAAAAAATCAGATTTTCCTGATACCGTGAGTAAAGTCCAGGGTGAAATAAAACCGATTTTCCTGATACTGTGAATAAAGTCCAGGTGAAAAAAATCAGATTTTCATAACACCATGGGTTTTGGTCCAGGTGAAAAAAATCCGATTTTACGGAAACCGTGAATTAAAAGTCCTGGGTGAAAAAAATCAGATTTTCCTGATACCGTGAATAAAGTCCAGGTGAAAAAAATCCGATTTTCCTGATACCGTGAGTAAAGTCCATGATGAAAAAAAGAATGATTTTCCTGATACCGTGAATAAACTCCAGGTCACAAAAATCCGATTTTTCTTATACCGTGGGTAATAGTCCAGGTGACAAAAATTCAGATTTTGCTTATACCGTGAGTAACGTCCAGGGTGAAAAAAATCAGATTTTCCTGATACCGTGGGTTTTGTTCATGGTGAAAAAAATCCGATTTTCCTGATACCGTGGGGTATATAGTACAGGTGAAAAAAATCAGATTTTCCTGATACCGTGAATAAAGTCCAGGTAAAAAAAATCCGATTTTCCGGATACCGTGGATAATAGTCCAGGTGAAAAAATCCGATTTTCCGGATACCGTGGATAATAGTCCAGGTGAAAAAAAATCAGATTTTCCTGATACCGTGAATAAAGTCCAGGTAAAAAAATTCCGATTTTCCAGATACCGTGAATAAAGTCCAGTTGAAAAAAATCGGATTTTGCTGATACCGTGAATAAAGTCCAGGATGAAAAAAAGAATGATTTTCCTGTTACCGTGAATAAAGTCCAGGAAAAAAAATCCGATTTTCCGGATACCGTGGATAAAGTCCAGGTAAAAAAAATCCGATTTTCCGGATACCGTGGATAATTGTCTAGGTGAAAAAAAGCAGATGTTCCTGATACCGTGAATAAAGTCCAAGTAAAAATAATCCGATTTTCCGGATACCTTGCATATAGTCCAGGAGAAAAAAATTCGATTTTCCTGATATTGTGAATAAAGTCCAGGTGAAAAAAATCCGTTTTTCCAGATACCATGGATAATAGTCCAGGTGAAAAAAATATCAATTTTCCTGATATCGTGAGTAAAGTCCAGGTGAAAAAAATCAGATTTTCCTGATATTGTGAATAAAGTCCAGGTGAAAAAAATCCAATTTTCCAGATACCATGGATAATAGTCCAGGTGAAAAAAATCAGATTTTCCTGATGCCGTGAATAAAGTACTGGGTGAAAAAAAAATCAATTTTCCTAATACCGTGAGTAAAATCCAAGGTGAAAAAAATCCGATTTTCCTGATACCGTGCATAAAGTCCAGAATGAAAAAAAACACGATTTTCCTGATACCATGAGTAAAGTCCAGGGTGAAAAAAATCAGATTTTCCTGATACCGTGGGTTTTGTTCATGGTGAAAAAATCCAATTTTCCTGATACCGTGGGTTATAGTCCAGGTGAAAAAATTTGATCTTCCAGATATCGTGGATAATTGTCCAGGTGAAAAAAATCAGATTGTCCTGATACCGTGAATAAAGCCCAGGTTAAAAAAATCCGATTTTCCGGATACCGCAAATAAAGTCCAGGTAAAAAAAAAATCCGATTTTCCAGATACCGTGGGTAAAGTCCAGAGTGAAAAAAATCGGATTTTCCGGATACCGTACGTGAAGTCCAGGATGAAAATATCCGATTTTCCTGATACCGTGAGTAAAGTCCATGACGAAAAAAAGAATGATTTTCCTGATACCGTGAATAAACTCCAGGTGAAAAATATCAGATTTTCTTGATACCGTGAATAAAGTCCAGGTGAAAAAATCCGATTTTCCGGATACCGTTGATAATAGTCCAGGTGAAAAAAAAAACAGATTTTCCTGATACCGTGAATAAAGTCCAGGTGAAAAAAATCCAATTTTCCTGATACCGTGGATAAAGTCCAGGTGAAAAAAATCAGATTTTCATGACAGCATGGGTTTTGGTCCAGGTGAAAAAAATCCGATTTTCCGGAAACCGTGAATAAAAAGTCTTGGGTGGAAAAAAAAATCGATTTTCCTGATACCGTGAGTAAAGTCCAGGATGAAAAAAAGAATGATTTTCCTGATCCTGTTAGTATAGGCCAGGTGACAAAAATCAGATTTTCCTGATACCATGAGTAAAGTCCAGGGTGAAATAAATCTGATTTTCCTGATACCGTGAGTAAAGTCCAGAGTGAAAAAAATCAGATTTTCCTGATACCGTGGCTTTTGTTCATGGTGAAAAAATCCGATTTTCCTGATACCGTGGGTTATAGTCCAGGTGAAAAAATCCGATTTTCCGGATACCGTGGATAATAGTCCCGGTGAAAAAAATCAGATTATCCTGATAACGTGAATAAAGTCCAGGTTAAAAAAATCCGACTTTCCGGATACCGTGAATAAAGTCCAGGTAAAAAAAATCCGATTTTCCAGATACTGTGGGAGAAGTCCAGAGTGAAAAAAATCTGATTTTCCTGATACCGTGGATAACAGTCCAGGTGGGGGAAAAAATCAGATTTTCCTGATACCGTGAATAAAGTGCAGGTGAAAAAAATTAGATTTTCCTGATACCGGGGTTTTTGTTCATGGTGAAAAATATCCGATTTTCCTGATACCGTGAATAAAGTCCAGGTAAAAAAAAATCCGATTTTCCGGATACCGTGCATAATAGTCCAGGTGAAAAAAAATCAGATTTTCCTGATACCGTGAGTAACGTCCAGGATGAAAAAAATCCGATTTTCCTGATACAGTGAGTAAAGTCTAGAATTAAAAAAAAAACGATTTTCCTGATACCATGAGTAAAGTCCAGGGTGAAAAAATCTGATTTTCCTGATACCGTGAGTAACGTCCAGGATGAAAAAAAACAATTTTCCTGATACCGTGAGTAAAGTGCAGGGTGAAAAAAATCCGATTTTCCTGATACTGTGCGTAAAGTCCAGAATGAAAAAAAAAACGATTTTCCTGATACCATGAGTAAAGTCCAGGGTGAAAAAAATCAGATTTTCCTGATACCGTGGGTTTTGTTCATGGTGAAAAAATCCAATTTTCCTGATACCGTGGGTTATAGTCCAGGTGAAAAAATTTGATTTTCCAGATATCGTGGATAATTGTCCAGGTGAAAAAAATCAGATTTTCCTGATACCGTGAATAAAGTCCAGGTTAAAAAAATCCGATTTTCCAGATACCGCAAATAAAGTCCAGGTAAAAAAAATCCAATTTTCCAGATACCGTGGGTAAAGTCCGGAGTGAAAAAAATCAGATTTTCCAGATACCGTGAGTGAAGTCCAGGATGAAAATATCCGATTTTCCTGATACCGTGGATAATAGTCCAAGTGAAAAAAATCCGATTTTCCTGATACCGTAGATAATAGTCCAGGTAAAAAAACCAGATTTTCCTGATACCCTGAATAAAGTCCAGGATGAAAATATCCGATTTTCCTGATACCGTGAATCAAGTCCAGGTTAAAAAAATCCGATTTTCCGGATACCGCGAATAAAGTCCAGGTAAAAAAATTTCCGATTTTCCAGATACTGTGGGTAAAGTCCAGAGTGAAAAAAAAAAACAGATTTTCCGGATACCGTGAATAAAGTCCAGGTAAAAAAATCCGATTTTCCAGATACTGTGGGTAAAGTCCAGAGTGAAAAAAATCAGATTTTCCAGATACCGTGAGTAAAGTCCAGGATGAAAATATCCGATTTTCCTGATACCGTAGATAATAGTCCAGGTAAAAAAATCCGATTTTCCGGATACCGCAAATAAAGTCCAGGTAAAAAAAAATCCGATTTTCCAGATACCGTGGGTAAAGTCCAGAGTGAAAAAAATCAGATTTTCCGGATACCGTGAGTGAAGTCCAGGATGAAAATATCCGATTTTCCTGATACCGTGAGTAAAGTCCATGACGAAAAAAAGAATGATTTTCCTGATACCGTGAATAAACTCCAGGTGAAAAAAAATCAGATTTTCCGGATACCGTGAATAAAGTCCAGGTGAAAAAATCCGATTTTCCGGATACCGTTGATAATAGTCCAGGTGAAAAAAATAACAGATTTTCCTGATACCGTGAATAAAGTCCAGGTGAAAAAAATCCAATTTTCCTGATACCGTGGATAAAGTCCAGGTGAAAAAAATCAGATTTTCATGACAGCATGGGTTTTGGTCCAGGTGAAAAAAATCCGATTTTCCGGAAACCGTGAATAAAAAGTCTTGGGTGGAAAAAAAATCGATTTTCCTGATACCGTGAGTAAAGTCCAGGATGAAAAAAAGAATGATTTTCCTGATCCTGTTAGTATAGGCCAGGTGACAAAAATCAGATTTTCCTGATACCATGAGTAAAGTCCAGGGTGAAATAAATCTGATTTTCCTGATACCGTGAGTAAAGTCCAGAGTGAAAAAAATCAGATTTTCCTGATACCGTGGCTTTTGTTCATGGTGAAAAAATCCGATTTTCCTGATACCGTGGGTTATAGTCCAGGTGAAAAAATCCGATTTTCCGGATACCGTGGATAATAGTCCCGGTGAAAAAAATCAGATTATCCTGATACCGTGAATAAAGTCCAGGTTAAAAAAATCCGACTTTCCGGATACCGTGAATAAAGTCCAGGTAAAAAAAAAATCCGATTTTCCAGATACCGTGGGTAAAGTCCAGAGTAAAAAAAAATCAGATTTTCCGGATACCGTGAGTGAAGTCCAGGATGAAAATATCCAATTTTCCTGATACCGTGAGTAAAGTCCATGACGAAAAAAAGAATGATTTTCCTGATACCGTGAATAAACTCCAGGTGAAAAAAATCAGATTTTCCTGATACCGTGGGTTATAGTACAGGTGAAAAAATCAGATTTTCCTGATACCGTGAATAAAGTCCAGGTAAAAAAAAATCCGATTTTCCGGATACCGTGGATAATAGTCCAGGTGAAAAAAAATCAGATTTTCCTGTTACCGTGAGTAACGTCCAGGATGAAAAAAATTCGATTTTCCTGATACAGTGAGTAAAGTCTAGAATTTAAAAAAAAACGATTTTCCTGATACCATGAGTTAAGTCCAGGGTGAAAAAATCTGATTTTCCTGATACTGTGAGTAACGTCCAGGATGAAAAAAAACAATTTTCCTGATACCGTGAGTAAAGTGCAGGGTGAAAAAAATCCGATTTTCCTGATACTGTGCGTAAAGTCCAGAATGAAAAAAAAACGATTTTCCTGATACCATGAGTAAAGTCCAGGGTGAAAAAAATCAGATTTTCCTGATACCGTGGGTTTTGTTCATGGTGAAAAAATCCAATTTTCCTGATACCGTGGGTTATAGTCCAGGTGAAAAAATTTGATTTTCCAGATATCGTGGATAATTGTCCAGGTGAAAAAAATCAGATTTTCCTGATACCGTGAATAAAGTCCAGGTTAAAAAAATCCGATTTTCCAGATACCACAAATAAAGTCCAGGTAAAAAAAATCCAATTTTCCAGATACCGTGGGTAAAGTCCGGAGTGAAAAAAATCAGATTTTCCAGATACCGTGAGTGAAGTCCAGGATGAAAATATCCGATTTTCCTGATACCGTGGATAATAGTCCAAGTGAAAAAAATCCGATTTTCCTGATACCGTAGATAATAGTCCAGGTGAAAAAAATCAGATTTTCCGGATACCGTGAGTAAAGTCCAGGATGAAAATATCCGATTTTCCTGATACCGTAGATAATAGTCCAGGTAAAAAAATCCGATTTTCCTGATACCGTGAGTAAAGTCCAGGATGAAAAAAAAATGATTTTCCTGATACCGTGAGTAAAGTCCAGGGTGAAAAAAATCCGATTTTCCTGATACCGTGAATAAAGTACAGGTGAAAAAATCCAACTTTCCTGATGCAGTGAATAAAGTCCAGGGTGAAAAAAATTCGATGTTCCTGATACTGTGAATAAAGTCCATGTGAAAAAAGTCCGATTTTCCTAATACCGTGAATAAAGTCCAGGTTAAAAATCAGATTTTCCTGATACCGTGAATAAAGTCCAGGGTGAAAAAAATCAGATTTTCCTGATACCGTGAGTGAAGTCCAGGGTGAAATAAAACCGATTTTCCTGATACTGTGAATAAAGTCCAAGTGAAAAAAATCAGATTTTCATAACACCATGGGTTTTGGTCCAGGTGAAAAAAATCCGATTTTCCGGAAACCGTGAATAAAAAGTCCTGGGTGAAAAAAATACCGTGGATAAAGTCCAGGTGAAAAAAATCAGATTTTCATGACAGCATGGGTTTTGGTCCAGGTGAAAAAAATCCGATTTTCCGGAAACCGTGAATAAAAAGTCTTGGGTGGAAAAAAAATCGATTTTCCTGATACCGTGAGTAAAGTCCAGGATGAAAAAAAGAATGATTTTCCTGATCCTGTTAGTATAGGCCAGGTGACAAAAATCAGATTTTCCTGATACCATGAGTAAAGTCCAGGGTGAAATAAATCTGATTTTCCTGATACCGTGAGTAAAGTCCAGAGTGAAAAAAATCAGATTTTCCTGATACCGTGGCTTTTGTTCATGGTGAAAAAATCCGATTATCCTGATACCGTGGGTTATAGTCCAGGTGAAAAAATCCGATTTTCCGGATACCGTGGATAATAGTCCCGGTGAAAAAAATCAGATTATCCTGATACCGTGAATAAAGTCCAGGTTAAAAAAATCCGACTTTCCGGATACCGTGAATAAAGTCCAGGTAAAAAAAAAATCCGATTTTCCAGATACCGTGGGTAAAGTCCAGAGTAAAAAAAATCAGATTTTCCGGATACCGTGAGTGAAGTCCAGGATGAAAATATCCGATTTTCCTGATACCGTGAGTAAAGTCCATGACGAAAAAAAGAATGATTTTCCTGATACCGTGAATAAACTCCAGGTGAAAAAAATCAGATTTTCCTGATACCGTGGGTTATAGTACAGGTGAAAAAATCAGATTTTCCTGATACCGTGAATAAAGTCCAGGTAAAAAAAAATCCGATTTTCCGGATACCGTGGATAATAGTCCAGGTGAAAAAAAATCAGATTTTCCTGTTACCGTGAGTAACGTCCAGGATGAAAAAAATTCGATTTTCCTGATACAGTGAGTAAAGTCTAGAATTTAAAAAAAAACGATTTTCCTGATACCATGAGTTAAGTCCAGGGTGAAAAAATCTGATTTTCCTGATACCGTGAGTAACGTCCAGGATGAAAAAAAAACAATTTTCCTGATACCGTGAGTAAAGTGCAGGGTGAAAAAAATCCGATTTTCCTGATACTGTGCGTAAAGTCCAGAATGAAAAAAAAACGATTTTCCTGATACCATGAGTAAAGTCCAGGGTGAAAAAAATCAGATTTTCCTGATACCGTGGGTTTTGTTCATGGTGAAAAAATCCAATTTTCCTGATACCGTGGGTTATAGTCCAGGTGAAAAAATTTGATTTTCCAGATATCGTGGATAATTGTCCAGGTGAAAAAAATCAGATTTTCCTGATACCGTGAATAAAGTCCAGGTTAAAAAAATCCGATTTTCCAGATACCACAAATAAAGTCCAGGTAAAAAAAATCCAATTTTCCAGATACCGTGGGTAAAGTCCGGAGTGAAAAAAATCAGATTTTCCAGATACCGTGAGTGAAGTCCAGGATGAAAATATCCGATTTTCCTGATACCGTGGATAATAGTCCAAGTGAAAAAAATCCGATTTTCCTGATACCGTAGATAATAGTCCAGGTGAAAAAAATCAGATTTTCCGGATACCGTGAGTAAAGTCCAGGATGAAAATATCCGATTTTCCTGATACCGTAGATAATAGTCCAGGTAAAAAAATCCGATTTTCCTGATACCGTGAGTAAAGTCCAGGATGAAAAAAAAATGATTTTCCTGATACCGTGAGTAAAGTCCAGGGTGAAAAAAATCCGATTTTCCTGATACCGTGAATAAAGTACAGGTGAAAAAAATCCAACTTTCCTGATGCAGTGAATAAAGTCCAGGGTGAAAAAAATTCGATGTTCCTGATACTGTGAATAAAGTCCAGGTGAAAAAAGTCCGATTTTCCTAATACCGTGAATAAAGTCCAGGTTAAAAATCAGATTTTCCTGATACCGTGAATAAAGTCCAGGGTGAAAAAAATCAGATTTTCCTGATACCGTGAGTGAAGTCCAGGGTGAAATAAAACCGATTTTCCTGATACTGTGAATAAAGTCCAAGTGAAAAAAATCAGATTTTCATAACACCATGGGTTTTGGTCCAGGTGAAAAAAATCCGATTTTCCGGAAACCGTGAATAAAAAGTCCTGGGTGAAAAAAATCAGATTTTCCTGATACCGTGAATAAAGTCCAGGTGAAAAAAATCCGATTTTCCTGATACCGTGAGTAAAGTCCATGACGAAAAAAAGAATGATTTTCCTGATACCGTGAATAAACTCTAGGTAAAAAAAATCAGATTTTTCTTATACCGTGGGTAATAGTAAAGGTGAAAAAAATTCAGATTTTGCTTATACCGTGAGTAACGTCCAGGGTGAAAGAAATCAGATTTTCCTGATACCGTGGGTTTTGTTCATGGTGAAAAAATCCGATTTTCCTGATACCGTGGGTTATATAGTACAGGTGAAAAAATCAGATTTTCTTGATACCTTGAATAAAGTCCAGGTAAAAAAAATCCGATTTTCCGGATACCGTGGATAATAGTCCAGGTGAAAAAATCCGATTTTCCGGATACCGTGGATAATAGTCCAGGTGAAAAAAAACAGATTTTCCTGATACCGTGAATAAAGTCCAGGTAAAAAAATTCCGATTTTCCAGATACCGTGAATAAAGTCCAGGTGAAAAAAATCGGATTTTGCTGATAATGTGAATAAAGTCAAGGATGAAAAAAAGAATGATTTTCCTGATCCCGTGAGTAAAGGCCAGGTGACAAAAATCAGATTTTTGGGATACCGTTGATAAAGTCCAGGTAAAAAAAATCCAGTTTTCCGGATACTGTGGAAAATAGTCCAGTTGAAAAAAATCAGATTTTCCTGATACCCTGAATAAAGTCCAGGTTAAAAAAATCCGATTTTCCGGATACCGTGGATAAAGTCCAGGTAAAAAAAATCCGATTTTCCGGATACCGTGAATATAGTCCAGGTGAAAAAAATTCGATTTTCCTGATATTGTGAATAAAGTCCAGGTGAAAAAAATCCGATTTTCCAGATAACATGGATAATAGTCCAGGTGAAAAAAAATCAGATTTTCCTGATGCCGTGAATAAAGTACTGGGTGAAAAAAAATCAATTTTCCTGATATCGTGAGTAAAGTGTAGGATGAAAAAAAGAATGATTTTCCTGATCCCGTGAGAAAAGGCCAGGTGACAAAAATCAGATTTTCCTGATATTGTTAAGAAAGTGCAGGTGAAAAAAATTAGATTTTCCTGATACCGGGGTTTTTGTTCATGGTGAAAAATATCCGATTTTCCTGATACCGTGGGTTATAGTACAGGTGAAAAAATCAGATTTTCCAGATACCGTGAATAAAGTCCAGGTAAAAAAAAATCCGATTTTCCGGATACAGTGCATAATAGTCCAGGTGAAAAAAAATCAGATTTTCCTGATACTGTGAGTAACGTCCAGGATGAAAAAAATCCGATTTTCCTGATACAGTGAGTAAAGTCTAGAATTAAAAAAAAAAACGATTTTCCTGATACCATGAGTAAAGTCCAGGGTGAAAAAATCTGATTTTCCTGATACCGTGAGTAACGTCCAGGATGAAAAAAAAACAATTTTCCTGATACCGTGAGTAAAGTGCAGGGTGAAAAAAATCAGATTTTCCTGATACCGTGGGTTTTGTTCATGGTGAAAAAATCCAATTTTCCTGATACCGTGGGTTATAGTCCAGGTGAAAAAATTTGATTTTCCAGATATCGTGGATAATTGTCCAGGTGAAAAAAATCAGATTTTCCTGATACCGTGAATAAAGTCCAGGTTAAAAAAATCCGATTTTCCAGATACCGCAAATAAAGTCCAGGTAAAAAAAAATCCAATTTTCCAGATACCGTGGGTAAAGTCCGGAGTGAAAAAAATCAGATTTTCCAGATACCGTGAGTGAAGTCCAGGATGAAAATATCCGATTTTCCTGATACCGTGGATAATAGTCCAAGTGAAAAAAATCCGATTTTCCTGATACCGTAGATAATAGTCCAGGTAAAAAAACCAGATTTTCCTGATACCCTGAATAAAGTCCAGGATGAAAATATCCGATTTTCCTGATACCGTGAATCAAGTCCAGGTTAAAAAAATCCGATTTTCCGGATACCGCGAATAAAGTCCAGGTAAAAAAAAATCCGATTTTCCAGATACCGTGGGTAAAGTCCAGAGTGAAAAAAATCAGATTTTCCGGATACCGTGAGTGAAGTCCAGGATGAAAATATCCGATTTTCCTGATACCGTGAGTAAAGTCCATGACGAAAAAAAGAATGATTTTCCTGATACCGTGAATAAACTCCAGGTGAAAAAAATCAGATTTTCCTGATACCGGGGAATAAAGTCCAGGTGAAAAAATCCGATTTTCCGGATACCGTTGATAATAGTCCAGGTGAAAAAAAAAAACAGATTTTCCTGATACCGTGAATAAAGTCCAGGTGAAAAAAATCCAATTTTCCTGATACCGTGGATAAAGTCCAGGTGAAAAAAATCAGATTTTCATGACAGCATGCGTTTTGGTCCAGGTGAAAAAAATCCGATTTTCCGGAAACCGTGAATAAAAAGTCTTGGGTGGAAAAAAAATCGATTTTCCTGATACCGTGAGTAAAGTCCAGGATGAAAAAAAGAATGATTTTCCTGATCCTGTTAGTATAGGCCAGGTGACAAAAATCAGATTTTCCTGATACCATGAGTAAAGTCCAGGGTGAAATAAATCTGATTTTCCTGATACCGTGAGTAAAGTCCAGAGTGAAAAAAATCAGATTTTCCTGATACCGTGGCTTTTGTTCATGGTGAAAAAATCCGATTTTCCTGATACCGTGGGTTATAGTCCAGGTGAAAAAATTTGATCTTCCAGATATCGTGGATAATTGTCCAGGTGAAAAAATCAGATTTTCCTGATACCGTGAATAAAGTCCAGGTTAAAAAAATCCGATTTTCCGGATACCGCAAATAAAGTCCAGGTAAAAAAAAATCCGATTTTCCAGATACCGTGGGTAAAGTCCAGAGTGAAAAAAATCAGATTTTCCGGATACCGTGAGTGAAGTCCAGGATGAAAATATCCGATTTTCCTGATACCGTGAGTAAAGTCCATGACGAAAAAAAGAATGATTTTCCTGATACCGTGAATAAACTCCAGGTGAAAAAAATCAGATTTTCCTGATACCGTGAATAAAGTCCAGGTGAAAAAAATCTGATTTTCCTGATACCATGGATAACAGTCCAGGTGGGGAAAAAAATCAGATTTTCCTGATACCGTGAATAAAGTGCAGGTGAAAAAAATTAGATTTTCCTGATACCGGGGTTTTTGTTCATGGTGAAAAATATCCGATTTTCCTGATACCGTGGGTTATAGTACAGGTGAAAAAATCAGATTTTCCTGATACCGTGAATAAAGTCCAGGTAAAAAAAATCCGATTTTCCGGATACCGTGGATAATAGTCCAGGTGAAAAAAAATCGGATTTTCCTGATACCGTGAGTAACGTCCAGGATGAAAAAAATCCGATTTTCCTGATACAGTGAGTAAAGTCTAGAATTAAAAAAAAAAAAAAAAACGATTTTCCTGATACCATGAGTAAAGTCCAGGTTGAAAAAATCTGATTTTCCTGATACCGTGAGTAACGTCCAGGATGAAAAAAAACAATTTTCCTGATACCGTGAGTAAAGTGCAGGGTGAAAAAAATCCGATTTTCCTGATACTGTGCGTAAAGTCCAGAATGAAAAAAAAAACGATTTTCCTGATACCATGAGTAAAGTCCAGGGTGAAAAAAATCAGATTTTCCTGATACCGTGGGTTTTGTTCATGGTGAAAAAATCCAATTTTCCTGATACCGTGGGTTATAGTCCAGGTGAAAAAATTTGATTTTCCAGATATCGTGGATAATTGTCCAGGTGAAAAATCCGATTTTCCAGATACCGCAAATAAAGTCCAGGTAAAAAAAATCCAATTTTCCAGATACCGTGGGTAAAGTCCGGAGTGAAAAAAATCAGATTTTCCAGATACCGTGAGTGAAGTCCAGGATGAAAATATCCGATTTTCCTGATACCGTGGATAATAGTCCAAGTGAAAAAAATCCGATTTTCCTGATACCGTAGATAATAGTCCAGGTAAAAAAACCAGATTTTCCTGATACCCTGAATAAAGTCCAGGATGAAAATATCCGATTTTCCTGATACCGTGAATCAAGTCCAGGTTAAAAAAATCCGATTTTCCGGATACCGCGAATAAAGTCCAGGTAAAAAAATTCTCGATTTTCCAGATACTGTGGGTAAAGTCCAGAGTGAAAAAAAAAAACAGATTTTCCGGATACCGTGAATAAAGTCCAGGTTAAAAAATCCAATTTTCCAGATACTGTGGGTAAAGTCCAGAGTGAAAAAAAATCAGATTTTCCAGATACCGTGGATAATAGTCCAGGTGAAAAAAAATCAGATTTTCCGGATACCGTGAGTAAAGTCCAGGATGAAAATATCCGATTTTCCTGATACCGTAGATAATAGTCCAGGTAAAAATATCCGATTTTCCTGATACCGTGAGTAAAGTCCAGGATGAAAAAAAAAATGATTTTCCTGATACCGTGAGTAAAGTCCAGGGTGAAAAAAATCCGATTTTCCTGATACCGTGAATAAAGTACAGGTGAAAAAAATCCAACTTTCCTGATGCAGTGAATAAAGTCCAGGGTGAAAAAAATTCGATGTTCCTGATACTGTGAATAAAGTCCAGGTGAAAAAAGTCCGATTTTCCTAATACCGTGAATAAAGTCCAGGTTAAAAATCAGATTTTCCTGATACCGTGAGTAAAGTCCAGGGTGAAAAAAATCAGATTTTCCTGATACCGTGAGTAAAGTCCAGGGTGAAATAAAACCGATTTTCCTGATACTGTGAATAAAGTCCAGGTGAAAAAAATCAGATTTTCCTGATACTGTGAATAAAGTCCAGGTGAAAAAAATCAGATTTTCATAACACCATGGGTTTTGGTCTAGGTGAAAAAAATCCGATTTTACGGAAACCGTGAATTAAAAGTCCTGGGTGAAAAAAATCAGATTTTCCTGATACCGTGAATAAAGTCCAGGTGAAAAAAATCCGATTTTCCTGATACCGTGAGTAAAGTCCATGATGAAAAAAAGAATGATTTTCCTGATACCGTGAATAAACTCCAGGTAACAAAAATCCGATTTTTCTTATACCGTGGGTAATAGTCCAGGTGAAAAAAAATTCAGATTTTGCTTATACCGTGAGTAACGTCCAGGGTGAAAAAAAATCAGATTTTCCTGATACCGTGGGTTTTGTTCATGGTGAAAAAATCCGATTTTCCTGATACCGTGGGGTATATAGTACAGTTGAAAAAAATCAGATTTTCCTGATACCGTGAATAAAGTCCAGGTAAAAAAAATCAGATTTTCCGGATACCGTGGATAATAGTCCAGGTGAAAAAATCCGATTTTCCGGATACCGTGGATAATAGTCCAGGTGAAAAAAAATCAGATTTTCCTGATACCGTGAATAAAGTCCAGGTAAAAAAATTCCCATTTTCCAGATACCGTGAATAAAGTCCAGTTGAAAAAAATAGGATTTTGCTGATACCGTGAATAAAGTCCAGGATGAAAAAAAGAATGATTTTCCTGTTACCGTGAATAAAGTCTAGGAAAAAAATTCCGATTTTCCGGATACCGTGGATAAAGTCCAGGTAAAAAAAATCCGATTTTCCGGATACCGTGGATAATTGTCCAGGTGAAAAAAATCAGATGTTCCTGATACCGTGAATAAAGTCCAGGTAAAAAAATCCGATTTTCCGGATACCGTGAATAAAGTCCAGGTGAAAAAAAACAGATTTTCCTGATACCGTGAATAAAGTCCAGGTAAAAAAATTCCGATTTTCCAGATACCGTGAATAAAGTCCAGGTGAAAAAAATCGGATTTTCCTGATATTGTGAATAAAGTCCAGGTGAAAAAAATCAGATTTTCTGGATACCGTGAGTAAAGTCCAGGATGAAAATATCCGATTTTCCTGATACCGTAGATAATAGTCCAGGTAAAAAAATCAGATTTTCCTGATACAATGAGTAAAGTCCAGGATGAAAAAAAAAATGATTTTCCTGATACCGTGAGTAAATTCCAGGGTGAAAAAAATCCGATTTTCCTGATACCGTGAATAAAGTACAGGTGAAAAAAATCCAAATTTCCTGATGCAGTGAATAAAGTCCAGGGTGAAAAAAATTCGATGTACCTGATACTGTGAATAAAGTCCAGGTGAAAAATTCCGATTTTCCTAATACCGTGAATAAAGTCCAGGTGAAAAAATCAGATTTTCCTGATACCGTGAGTAAAGTCCAGGGTGAAAAAAATCAGATTTTCCTGATACCGTGAGTAAAGTCCAGGGTGAAATAAAACCGATTTTCCTGATACTGTGAATAAAGTCCAGGTGAAAAAAATCAGATTTTCATAACACCATGGGTTTTGGTCCAGGTGAAAAAAATCCGATTTTACGGAAACCGTGAATTAAAAGTCCTGGGTGAAAAAAATCAGATTTTCCTGATACCGTGAATAAAGTCCAGGTGAAAAAAATCCGATTTTCCTGATACCGTGAGTAAAGTCCATGATGAAAAAAAGAATGATTTTCCTGATACCGTGAATAAACTCCAGGTAACAAAAATCCGATTTTTCTTATACCGTGGGTAATAGTCCAGGTGAAAAAAATTCAGATTTTGCTTATACCGTGAGTAACGTCCAGGGTGAAAAAAATCAGATTTTCCTGATACCGTGGGTTTTGTTCATGGTGAAAAAATCCGATTTTCCTGATACCGTGGGGTATATAGTACAGGTGAAAAAAATCAGATTTTCCTGATACCGTGAATAAAGTCCAGGTAAAAAAAATCCGATTTTCCGGATACCGTGGATAATAGTCCAGGTGAAAAAATCCGATTTTCCGGATACCGTGGATAATAGTCCAGGTGAAAAAAAACAGATTTTCCTGATACCGTGAATAAAGTCCAGGTAAAAAAATTCCGATTTTCCAGATACCGTGAATAAAGTCCAGTTGAAAAAAATCGGATTTTGCTGATACCGTGAATAAAGTCCAGGATGAAAAAAAGAATGATTTTCCTGTTACCATGAATAAAGTCCAGGAAAAAAAATCCGATTTTCCGGATACCGTGGATAAAGTCCAGGTAAAAAAAATCCGATTTTCCGGATACCGTGGATAATTGTCCAGGTGAAAAAAATCAGATGTTCCTGATACCGTGAATAAAGTCCAAGTAAAAATAATCCGATTTTCCGGATACTTTGCATATAGTCCAGGAGAAAAAAATTCGATTTTCCTGATATTGTGAATAAAGTCCAGGTGAAAAAAATCCGTTTTTCCAGATACCATGGATAATAGTCCAGGTGAAAAAAAATCAATTTTCCTGATATCGTGAGTAAAGTCCAGGTGAAAAAAATCAGATTTTCCTGATATTGTGAATAAAGTCCAGGTGAAAAAAATCCAATTTTCCAGATACCATGGATAATAGTCCAGGTGAAAAAAATCAGATTTTCCTGATGCCGTGAATAAAGTACTGGGTGAAAAAAAAATCAATTTTCCTGATACCGTGAGTAAAATCCAAGGTGAAAAAAATCCGATTTTCCTGATACCGTGCATAAAGTCCAGAATGAAGAAAAAAAACGATTTTCCTGATACCATGAGTAAAGTCCAGGGTGAAAAAAATCAGATTTTCCTGATACCGTGGGTTTTGTTCATGGTGAAAAAATCCAATTTTCCTGATACCGTGGGTTATAGTCCAGGTGAAAAAATTTGATCTTCCAGATATCGTGGATAATTGTCCAGGTGAAAAAAATCAGATTTTCCTGATACCGTGAATAAAGTCCAGGTTAAAAAAATCCGATTTTCCGGATACCGCAAATAAAGTCCAGGTAAAAAAAAATCCGATTTTCCAGATACCGTGGGTAAAGTCCAGAGTGAAAAAAATCAGATTTTCCGGATACCGTGCGTGAAGTCCAGGATGAAAATATCCGATTTTCCTGATACCGTGAGTAAAGTCCATGACGAAAAAAAGAATGATTTTCCTGATACCGTGAATAAACTCCAGGTGAAAAAAATCAGATTTTCCTGATACCGTGAATAAAGTCCAGGTGAAAAAATCCGATTTTCCGGATACCGTTGATAATAGTCCAGGTGAAAAAAAAAACAGATTTTCCTGATACCGTGAATAAAGTCCAGGTGAAAAAAATCCAATTTTCCTGATACCGTGGATAAAGTCCAGGTGAAAAAAAATCAGATTTTCATGACAGCATGGGTTTTGGTCCAGGTGAAAAAAATCCGATTTTCCGGAAACCGTGAATAAAAAGTCTTGGGTGGAAAAAAAAATCGATTTTCCTGATACCGTGAGTAAAGTCCAGGATGAAAAAAAAGAATGATTTTCCTGATCCTGTTAGTATAGGCCAGGTGACAAAAATCAGATTTTCCTGATACCATGAGTAAAGTCCAGGGTGAAATAAATCTGATTTTCCTGATACCGTGAGTAAAGTCCAGAGTGAAAAAAAATCAGATTTTCCTGATACCGTGGCTTTTGTTCATGGTGAAAAAATCCGATTTTCCTGATACCGTGGGTTATAGTCCAGGTGAAAAAATCCGATTTTCCGGATACCGTGGATAATAGTCCCGGTGAAAAAAATCAGATTATCCTGATAACGTGAATAAAGTCCAGGTTAAAAAAATCCGACTTTCCGGATACCGTGAATAAAGTCCAGGTAAAAAAATCCGATTTTCCAGATACTGTGGGTAAAGTCCAGAGTGAAAAAAAATCAGATTTTCCAGATACCGTGGATAATAGTCCAGGTGAAAAAAATCAGATTTTCCGGATACCGTGAGTAAAGTCCAGGATGAAAATATCCGATTTTCCTGATACCGTAGATAATAGTCCAGGTAAAAAAATCCGATTTTCCTGATACCGTGAGTAAAGTCCAGGATGAAAAAAAAAATGATTTTCCTGATACCGTGAGTAAAGTCCAGGGTGAAAAAAATCCGATTTTCCTGATACCGTGAATAAAGTACAGGTGAAAAAAATCCAACTTTCCTGATGCAGTGAATAAAGTCCAGGGTGAAAAAAATTCGATGTTCCTGATACTGTGAATAAAGTCCAGGTGAAAAAAGTCCGATTTTCCTAATACCGTGAATAAAGTCCAGGTTAAAAATCAGATTTTCCTGATACCGTGAATAAAGTCCAGGGTGAAAAAAATCAGATTTTCCTGATACCGTGAGTGAAGTCCAGAGTGAAATAAAACCGATTTTCCTGATACTGTGAATAAAGTCCAGGTGAAAAAAATCAGATTTTCATAACACCATGGGTTTTGGTCCAGGTGAAAAATATCTGATTTTCCGGAAACCGTGTATAAAAAGTCCTGGGTGAAAAAAATCAGATTTTCCTGATACCGTGAATAAAGGCCAGGTGAAAAAAATCCGATTTTCCTGATACCGTGAGTAAAGTCCATGACGAAAAAAAGAATGATTTTCCTGATACCGTGAATAAACTCCAGGTAAAAAAAATCAGATTTTTCTTAAACCGTGGGTAATAGTAAAGGTGAAAAAAATTCAGATTTTGCTTATACCGTGAGTAACGTCCAGGGTGAAAGAAATCAGATTTTCCTGATACCGTGGGTTTTGTTCATGGTGAAAAAATCCGATTTTCCTGATACCGTGGGTTATATAGTACCGGTGAAAAAATCAGATTTTCCTGATACCGTGAATAAAGTCCAGGTAAAAAAATTCAAATTTTCCAGATACCGTGAATAAAGTCCAGGTGAAAAAAAATCGGATTTTCCTGATATTGTGAATAAAGTCCAGGTGAAAAAAATCAGATTTTCTGGATACCGTGAGTAAAGTCCAGGATGAAAATATCCGATTTTCCTGATACCGTAGATAATAGTCCAGGTAAAAAAATCAGATTTTCCTGATACAATGAGTAAAGTCCAGGATGAAAAAAAAATGATTTTCCTGATACCGTGAGTAAATTCCAGGGTGAAAAAAATCCGATTTTCCTGATACCGTGAATAAAGTACAGGTGAAAAAAATCCAAATTTCCTGATGCAGTGAATAAAGTCCAGGGTGAAAAAAATTCGATGTACCTGATACTGTGAATAAAGTCCAGGTGAAAAATTCCGATTTTCCTAATACCGTGAATAAAGTCCAGGTGAAAAAATCAGATTTTCCTGATACCGTGAGTAAAGTCCAGGGTGAAAAAAATCAGATTTTCCTGATACCGTGAGTAAAGTCCAGGGTGAAATAAAACCGATTTTCCTGATACTGTGAATAAAGTCCAGGTGAAAAAAATCAGATTTTCATAACACCATGGGTTTTGGTCTAGGTGAAAAAAATCCGATTTTACGGAAACCGTGAATTAAAAGTCCTGGGTGAAAAAAATCAGATTTTCCTGATACCGTGAATCAAGTCCAGGTGAAAAAAATCCGATTTTCCTGATACCGTGAGTAAAGTCCATGATGAAAAAAAGAATGATTTTCCTGATACCGTGAATAAACTCCAGGTAACAAAAATCCGATTTTTCTTATACCGTGGGTAATAGTCCAGGTGAAAAAAAATTCAGATTTTGCTTATACCGTGAGTAACGTCCAGGGTGAAAAAAAATCAGATTTTCCTGATACCGTGGGTTTTGTTCATGGTGAAAAAATCCGATTTTCCTGATACCGTGGGGTATATAGTACAGTTGAAAAAAATCAGATTTTCCTGATACCGTGAATAAAGTCCAGGTAAAAAAAATCAGATTTTCCGGATACCGTGGATAATAGTCCAGGTGAAAAAATCCGATTTTCCGGATACCGTGGATAATAGTCCAGGTGAAAAAAAATCAGATTTTCCTGATACCGTGAATAAAGTCCAGGTAAAAAAATTCCGATTTTCCAGATACCGTGAATAAAGTCCAGTTGAAAAAAATAGGATTTTGCTGATACCGTGAATAAAGTCCAGGATGAAAAAAAGAATGATTTTCCTGTTACCGTGAATAAAGTCTAGGAAAAAAATTCCGATTTTCCGGATACCGTGGATAAAGTCCAGGTAAAAAAAATCCGATTTTCCGGATACCGTGGATAATTGTCCAGGTGAAAAAAATCAGATGTTCCTGATACCGTGAATAAAGTCCAAGTAAAAATAATCCGATTTTCCGGATACCTTGCATATAGTCCAGGAGAAAAAAATTCGATTTTCCTGATATTGTGAATAAAGTCCAGGTGAAAAAAATCCGTTTTTCCAGATACCATGGATAATAGTCCAGGTGAAAAAAAATCAATTTTCCTGATATCGTGAGTAAAGTCCAGGTGAAAAAAATCAGATTTTCCTGATATTGTGAATAAAGTCCAGGTGAAAAAAATCCAATTTTCCAGATACCATGGATAATAGTCCAGGTGAAAAAAATCAGATTTTCCTGATGCCGTGAATAAAGTACTGGGTGAAAAAAAAATCAATTTTCCTGATACCATGAGTAAAATCCAAGGTGAAAAAAATCCGATTTTCCTGATACCGTGCATAAAGTCCAGAATGAAAAAAAAAAAACGATTTTCCTGATACCATGAGTAAAGTCCAGGGTGAAAAAAATCAGATTTTCCTGATACCGTGGGTTTTGTTCATGGTGAAAAAATCCAATTTTCCTGCTACCGTGGGTTATAGTCCAGGTGAAAAAATTTGATCTTCCAGATATCGTGGATAATTGTCCAGGTGAAAAAAATCAGATTTTCCTGATACCGTGAATAAAGCCCAGGTTAAAAAAATCCGATTTTCCGGATACCGCAAATAAAGTCCAGGTTAAAAAAAAAATCCGATTTTCCAGATACCGTGGGTAAAGTCCAGAGTGAAAAAAATCAGATTTTCCGGATACCGTGCGTGAAGTCCAGGATGAAAATATCCGATTTTCCTGATACCGTGAGTAAAGTCCATGACGAAAAAAAGAATGATTTTCCTGATACCGTGAATAAACTCCAGGTGAAAAAAATCAGATTTTCTTGATACCGTGAATAAAGTCCAGGTGAAAAAAATCCGATTTTCCGGATACCGTTGATAATAGTCCAGGTGAAAAAAAAACAGATTTTCCTGATACCGTGAATAAAGTCCAGGTGAAAAAAATCCGATTTTCCTGATACCGTGGATAAAGTCCAGGTAAAAAAATCAGATTTTCATGACAGCATGGGTTTTGGTCCAGGTGAAAAAAATCCGATTTTCCGGAAACCGTGAATAAAAAGTCTTGGGTGGAAAAAAAATCGATTTTCCTGATACCGTGAGTAAAGTCCAGGATGAAAAAAAGAATGATTTTCCTGATCCTGTTAGTATAGGCCAGGTGACAAAAATCAGATTTTCCTGATACCATGAGTAAAGTCCAGGGTGAAATAAATCTGATTTTCCTGATACCGTGAGTAAAGTCCAGAGTGAAAAAAATCAGATTTTCCTGATACCGTGGCTTTTGTTCATGGTGAAAAAATCCGATTTTCCTGATACCGTGGGTTATAGTCCAGGTGAAAAAATCCGATTTTCCGGATACCGTGGATAATAGTCCCAGTGAAAAAAATCAGATTATCCTGATAACGTGAATAAAGTCCAGGTTAAAAAAATCCGACTTTCCGGATACCGTGAATAAAGTCCAGGTAAAAAAAATCCGATTTTCCAGATACTGTGGGAGAAGTCCAGAGTGAAAAAAATCTGATTTTCCTGATACCGTGGATAACAGTCCAGGTGGGGAAAAAAATCAGATTTTCCTGATACCGTGAATAAAGTGCAGGTGAAAAAAAATTAGATTTTCCTGATACCGGGGTTTTTGTTCATGGTGAAAAATATCCGATTTTCCTGATACCGTGGGTTATAGTACAGGTGAAAAAATCAGATTTTCCTGATACCGTGAATAAAGTCCAGGTAAAAAAAAATCCGATTTTCCGGATACCGTGCATAATAGTCCAGGTGAAAAAAAATCAGATTTTCCTGATACCGTGAGTAACGTCCAGGATGAAAAAAATCCGATTTTCCTGATACAGTGAGTAAAGTCTAGAATTAAAAAAAAAACGATTTTCCTGATACCATGAGTAAAGTCCAGGGTGAAAAAATCTGATTTTCCTGATACCGTGAGTAACGTCCAGGATGAAAAAAAAACAAATTTCCTGATACCGTGAGTAAAGTGCAGGGTGAAAAAAATCCGATTTTCCTGATACTGTGCGTAAAGTCCAGAATGAAAAAAAAAAACGATTTTCCTGATACCATGAGTAAAGTCCAGGGTGAAAAAAAATCAGATTTTCCTGATACCGTGGGTTTTGTTCATGGTGAAAAAATCCAATTTTCCTGATACCGTGGGTTATAGTCCAGGTGAAAAAAATTGATTTTCCAGATATCGTGGATAATTGTCCAGGTGAAAAAAAATCAGATTTTCCTGATACCGTGAATAAAGCCCAGGTTAAAAAAATCCGATTTTCCAGATACCGCAAATAAAGTCCAGGTAAAAAAAAAATCCAATTTTCCAGATACCGTGGGTAAAGTCCGGAGTGAAAAAAAATCAGATTTTCCAGATACCGTGAGTGAAGTCCAGGATGAAAATATCCGATTTTCCTGATACCGTGGATAATAGTCCAAGTGAAAAAAATCCGATTTTCCTGATACCGTAGATAATAGTCCAGGTAAAAAAACCAGATTTTCCTGATACCCTGAATAAAGTCCAGGATGAAAATATCCGATTTTCCTGTTACCGTGAATCAAGTCCAGGTTAAAAAAATCCGATTTTCCGGATACCGCGAATAAAGTCCAGGTAAAAAAATTTCCGATTTTCCAGATACTGTGGGTAAAGTCCAGAGTGAAAAAAAACAGATTTTCCGGATACCGTGAATAAAGTCCAGGTAAAAAAATCCGATTTTCCAGATACTGTGGGTAAAGTCCAGAGTGAAAAAAATCAGATTTTCCAGATACCGTGGATAATAGTCCAGGTGAAAAAAATCAGATTTTCCGGATACCGTGAGTAAAGTCCAGGATGAAAATATCCGATTTTCCTGATACCGTAGATAATAGTCCAGGCAAAAAAATCCGATTTTCCGGATACCGCAAATAAAGTCCAGGTAAAAAAAAATCCGATTTTCCAGATACCGTGGGTAAAGTCCAGAGTGAAAAAAATCAGATTTTCCGGATACCGTGAGTGAAGTCCAGGATGAAAATATCCGATTTTCCTGATACCGTGAGTAAAGTCCATGACGAAAAAAAGAATGATTTTCCTGATACCGTGAATAAACTCCAGGTGAAAAAAATCAGATTTTCCTGATACCGTGAATAAAGTCCAGGTGAAAAAATCCGATTTTCCGGATACCGTTGATAATAGTCCAGGTGAAAAAAAAAACAGATTTTCCTGATACCGTGAATAAAGTCAAGGTGAAAAAAATCCAATTTTCCTGATACCGTGGATAAAGTCCAGGTGAAAAAAATCAGATTTTCATGACAGCATGGGTTTTGGTCCAGGTGAAAAAAATCCGATTTTCCGGAAACCGTGAATAAAAAGTCTTGGGTGGGAAAAAAAATCGATTTTCCTGATACCGTTGATAATAGTCCAGGTGAAAAAAAAACAGATTTTCCTGATACCGTGAATAAAGTCCAGGTGAAAAAAATCCGATTTTCCTGATACCGTGGATAAAGTCCAGGTGAAAAAAATCAGATTTTCATGACAGCATGGGTTTTGGTCCAGGTGAAAAAAATCCGATTTTCCGGAAACCGTGAATAAAAAGTCTTGGGTGGAAAAAAAAATCGATTTTCCTGATACCGTGAGTAAAGTCCAGGATGAAAAAAAGAATGATTTTCCTGATCCTGTTAGTATAGGCCAGGTGACAAAAATCAGATTTTCCTGATACCATGAGTAAAGTCCAGGGTGAAATAAATCTGATTTTCCTGATACCGTGAGTAAAGTCCAGAGTGAAAAAAATCAGATTTTCCTGATACCGTGGCTTTTGTTCATGGTGAAAAAATCCGATTTTCCTGATACCGTGGGTTATAGTCCAGGTGAAAAAATCCGATTATCCTGATAACGTGAATAAAGTCCAGGTTAAAAAAATCCGACTTTCCGGATACCGTGAATAAAGTCCAGGTAAAAAAAATCCGATTTTCCAGATACTGTGGGAGAAGTCCAGAGTGAAAAAAATCTGATTTTCCTGATACCGTGGATAACAGTCCAGGTGGGGAAAAAAATCAGATTTTCCTGATACCGTGAATAAAGTGCAGGTGAAAAAAATTAGATTTTCCTGATACCGGGGTTTTTGTTCATGGTGAAAAATATCCGATTTTCCTGATACCGTGGGTTATAGTACAGGTGAAAAAATCAGATTTTCCTGATACCGTGAATAAAGTCCAGGTAAAAAAAAATCCGATTTTCCGGATACCGTGCATAATAGTCCAGGTGAAAAAAAAATCAGATTTTCCTGATACCGTGAGTAACGTCCAGGATGAAAAAAATCCGATTTTCCTGATACAGTGAGTAAAGTCTAGAATTAAAAAAAAAACGATTTTCCTGATACCATGAGTAAAGTCCAGGGTGAAAAAATCTGATTTTCCTGATACCGTGAGTAACGTCCAGGATGAAAAAAAAAAACAATTTTCCTGATACCGTGAGTAAAGTGCAGGGTGAAAAAAATCCGATTTTCCTGATACTGTGCGTAAAGTCCAGAATGAAAAAAAAAAACGATTTTCCTGATACCATGAGTAAAGTCCAGGGTGAAAAAAATCAGATTTTCCTGATACCGTGGGTTTTGTTCATGGTGAAAAAATCCAATTTTCCTGATACCGTGGGTTATAGTCCAGGTGAAAAAAATTGATTTTCCAGATATCGTGGATAATTGTCCAGGTGAAAAAAATCAGATTTTCCTGATACCGTGAATAAAGTCCAGGTTAAAAAAATCCGATTTTCCAGATACCGCAAATAAAGTCCAGGTAAAAAAAAAATCCAATTTTCCAGATACCGTGGGTAAAGTCCGGAGTGAAAAAAAATCAGATTTTCCAGATACTGTGAGTGAAGTCCAGGATGAAAATATCCGATTTTCCTGATACCGTGGATAATAGTCCAAGTGAAAAAAATCCGATTTTCCTGATACCGTAGATAATAGTCCAGGTAAAAAAACCAGATTTTCCTGATACCCTGAATAAAGTCCAGGATGAAAATATCCGATTTTCCTGTTACCGTGAATCAAGTCCAGGTTAAAAAAATCCGATTTTCCGGATACCGCGAATAAAGTCCAGGTAAAAAAATTTCCGATTTTCCAGATACTGTGGGTAAAGTCCAGAGTGAAAAAAAAAACAGATTTTCCGGATACCGTGAATAAAGTCCAGGTAAAAAAATCCGATTTTCCAGATACTGTGGGTAAAGTCCAGAGTGAAAAAAATCAGATTTTCCAGATACCGTGGATAATAGTCCAGGTGAAAAAAATCAGATTTTCCGGATACCGTGAGTAAAGTCCAGGATGAAAATATCCGATTTTCCTGATACCGTAGATAATAGTCCAGGCAAAAAAATCCGATTTTCCGGATACCGCAAATAAAGTCCAGGCAAAAAAAAATCCGATTTTCCAGATACCGTGGGTAAAGTCCAGAGTGAAAAAAATCAGATTTTCCGGATACCGTGAGTGAAGTCCAGGATGAAAATATCCGATTTTCCTGATACCGTGAGTAAAGTCCATGACGAAAAAAAGAATGATTTTCCTGATACCGTGAATAAACTCCAGGTGAAAAAAATCAGATTTTCCTGATACCGTGAATAAAGTCCAGGTGAAAAAATCCGATTGTCCGGATACCGTTGATAATAGTCCAGGTGAAAAAAAAAACAGATTTTCCTGATACCGTGAATAAAGTCAAGGTGAAAAAAATCCAATTTTCCTGATACCGTGGATAAAGTCCAGGTGAAAAAAATCAGATTTTCATGACAGCATGGGTTTTGGTCCAGGTGAAAAAAATCCGATTTTCCGGAAACCGTGAATAAAAAGTCTTGGGTGGGAAAAAAAATCGATTTTCCTGATACCGTGAGTAAAGTCCAGGATGAAAAAAAGAATGATTTTCCTGATCCTGTTAGTATAGGCCAGGTGACAAAAATCAGATTTTTCTGATACCATGAGTAAAGTCCAGGGTGAAATAAATCTGATTTTCCTGATACCGTGAGTAAAGTCCAGAGTGAAAAAAATCAGATTTTCCTGATACCGTGGCTTTTGTTCATGGTGAAAAAATCCGATTTTCCTGATACCGTGGGTTATAGTCCAGGTGAAAAAATTTGATCTTCCAGATATCGTGGATAATTGTCCAGGTGAAAAAATCAGATTTTCCTGATACCGTGAATAAAGTCCAGGTTAAAAAAATCCGATTTTCCGGATACCGCAAATAAAGTCCATGTAAAAAAAAATCCGATTTTCCAGATACCGTGGGTAAAGTCCAGAGTGAAAAAAATCAGATTTTCCGGATACCGTGAGTGAAGTCCAGGATGAAAATATCCGATTTTCCTGATACCGTGAGTAAAGTCCATGACGAAAAAAAGAATGATTTTCCTGATACCGTGAATAAACTCCAGGTGAAAAAAATCAGATTTTCCTGATACCGTGAATAAAGTCCAGGTGAAAAAATCCGATTTTCCGGATACCGTTGATAATAGTCCAGGTGAAAAAAAAACAGATTTTCCTGATACCGTGAATAAAGTCCAGGTGAAAAAAATCCAATTTTCCTGATACCGTGGATAAAGTCCAGGTGAAAAAAATCAGATTTTCATGACAGCATGGGTTTTGGTCCAGGTGAAAAAAATCCGATTTTCCGGAAACCGTGAATAAAAAGTCTTGGGTGGAAAAAAAATCGATTTTCCTGATACCGTGAGTAAAGTCCAGGATGAAAAAAAGAATGATTTTCCTGATCCTGTTAGTATAGGCCAGGTGACAAAAATCAGATTTTCCTGATACCATGAGTAAAGTCCAGGGTGAAATAAATCTGATTTTCCTGATACCGTGAGTAAAGTCCAGAGTGAAAAAAATCAGATTTTCCTGATACCGTGGCTTTTGTTCATGGTGAAAAAATCCGATTTTCCTGATACCGCGGGTTATAGTCCAGGTGAAAAAATCCGATTTTCCGGATACCGTGGATAATAGTCCCGGTGAAAAAAATCAGATTATCCTGATAACGTGAATAAAGTTCAGGTTAAAAAAATCCGACTTTCCGGATACCGTGAATAAAGTCCAGGTAAAAAAAATCAGATTTTCCAGATACTGTGGGAGAAGTCCAGAGTGAAAAAAATCTGATTTTCCTGATACCGTGGATAACAGTCCAGGTGGGGAAAAAAATCAGATTTTCCTGATATCGTGAATAAAGTGCAGGTGAAAAAAATTAGATTTTCCTGATACCGGGGTTTTTGTTCATGGTGAAAAATATCCGATTTTCCTGATACCGTGGGTTATAGTACAGGTGAAAAAATCAGATTTTCCTGATACCGTGAATAAAGTCCAGGTAAAAAAAAAATCCGATTTTCCGGATACCGTGGATAATAGTCCAGGTGAAAAAAAATCAGATTTTCCTGATACCGTGAGTAACGTCCAGGATGAAAAAAATCCGATTTTCCTGATACAGTGAGTAAAGTCTAGAATTTAAAAAAAAAACGATTTTCCTGATACCATGAGTAAAGTCCAGGGTGAAAAAATCTGATTTTCCTGATACCGTGAGTAACGTCCAGGATGAAAAAAAAACAATTTTCCTGATACCGTGAGTAAAGTGCAGGGTGAAAAAAATCCGATTTTCCTGATACTGTGCGTAAAGTCCAGAATGAAAAAAAAAACGATTTTCCTGATACCATGAGTAAAGTCCAGGGTGAAAAAAATCAGATTTTCCTGATACCGTGGGTTTTGTTCATGGTGAAAAAATCCAAGTTTCCTGATACCGTGGGTTATAGTCCAGGTGAAAAAATTTGATTTTCCAGATATCGTGGATAATTGTCCAGGTGAAAAAAATCAGATTTTCCTGATACCCTGAATAAAGTCCAGGTTAAAAAAATCCGATTTTCCAGATACCGCAAATAAAGTCCAGGTAAAAAAAAATCCAATTTTCCAGATACCGTGGGTAAAGTCCGGAGTGAAAAAAATCAGATTTTCCAGATACCGTGAGTGAAGTCCAGGATGAAAATATCCGATTTTCCTGATACCGTGGATAATAGTCCAAGTGAAAAAAATCCGATTTTCCTGATACCGTAGATAATAGTCCAGGTGAAAAAAATCAGATTTTCCGGATACCGTGAGTAAAGTCCAGGATGAAAATATCCGATTTTCCTGATACCATAGATAATAGTCCAGGTAAAAAAATCCGATTTTCCTGATACCGTGAGTAAAGTCCAGGATGAAAAAAAAAATGATTTTCCTGATACCGTGAGTAAAGTCCAGGGTGAAAAAAATCCGATTTTCCTGATACCGTGAATAAAGTACAGGTGAAAAAAATCCAACTTTCCTGATGCAGTGAATAAAGTCCAGGGTGAAAAAAATTCGATGTTCCTGATACTGTGAATAAAGTCCAGGTGAAAAAAGTCCGATTTTCCTAATACCGTGAATAAAGTCCAGGTTAAAAATCAGATTTTCCTGATACCGTGAATAAAGTCCAGGGTGAAAAAAATCAGATTTTCCTGATACCGTGAGTGAAGTCCAGGGTGAAATAAAACCGATTTTCCTGATACTGTGAATAAAGTCCAGGTGAAAAAAATCAGATTTTCATAACACCATGGGTTTTGGTCCAGGTGAAAAAAATCCGATTTTCCGGAAACCGTGAATAAAAAGTCCTGGGTGAAAAAAATCAGATTTTCCTGATACCGTGAAAAAAGTCCAGGTGAAAAAAATCCAATTTTCCTGATACCGTGAGTAAAGTCCATGACGAAAAAAAGAATGATTTTCCTGATACCGTGAATAAACTCCAGGTAAAAAAAATCAGATTTTTCTTATACCGTGGGTAATAGTAAAGGTGAAAAAAATTCAGATTTTGCTTATACCGTGAGTAACGTCCAGGGTGAAAGAAATCAGATTTTCCTGATACCGTGGGTTATATAGTACAGGTGAAAAAATCAGATTTTCCTGATACCGTGAATAAAGTCCAGGTAAAAAAAATCCGATTTTCCGGATACCGTGGATAATAGTCCAGGTGAAAAAATCCGATTTTCCGGATACCGTGGATAATAGTCCAGGTGAAAAAAAACAGATTTTCCTGATACCGTGAATAAAGTCCAGGTAAAAAAATTCCGATTTTCCAGATACCGTGAATAAAGTCCAGGTGAAAAAAATCCGATTTTCCTGATATTGTGAATAAAGTCCAGGATGAAAAAAAGAATGATTTTCCTGATCCCGTGAGTAAAGGCCAGGTGACAAAAATCAGATTTTTGGGATACCGTTGATAAAGTCCAGGTAAAAAAAATCCAGTTTTCCGGATACTGTGGAAAATAGTCCAGTTGAAAAAAATCAGATTTTCCTGATACCCTGAATAAAGTCCAGGTTAAAAAAATCCGATTTTCCGGATACCGTGGATAAAGTCCAGGTAAAAAAAATCCGATTTTCCGGATACCGTGGATAATAGTCCAGGTGAAAAAAATCAGATGTTCCTGATACCGTGAATAAAGTCCAAGTAAAAAAAATCCGATTTTCCGGATACCGTGAATATAGTCCAGGTGAAAAAAATTCGATTTTCCTGATATTGTGAATAAAGTCCAGGTGAAAAAAATCCGATTTTCCAGATAACATGGATAATAGTCCAGGTGAAAAAAAATCAGATTTTCCTGATGCCGTGAATAAAGTACTGGGTGAAAAAAAAGTCAATTTTCCTGATATCGTGAGTAAAGTGTAGGATGAAAAAAAGAATGATTTTCCTGATCCCGTGAGAAAAGGCCAGGTGACAAAAATCAGATTTTCCTGATATGGTGAATAAAGTCCAGGTGAAAAAAATCCAATTTTCCAGATACCATGGATAATAGTCCAGGTGAAAAAAATCAGATTTTCCTGATGCCGTGAATAAAGTACTGGGTGGAAAAAAAATCAATTTTCCTGATATCGTGAGTAAAGTCTATGATGAAAAAAAGAATGATTTTCCTGATACCGTGAATAAAGTCCAGGTAAAAAAAATCCGATTTTCCGGATACCGTGGATAATAGTCCAGGTGAAATAATCCGATTTTCCGGATACCGTGGATAATAGTCCAGGTGAAAAAAAACAGATTTTCCTGATACCGTGAATAAAGTCCAGGTGAAAAAAATCCGATTTTCCTGATACCGTGGATAAAGTCCAGGTGAAAAAAATCAGATTTTCATGACAGCATGGGTTTTGGTCCAGGTGAAAAAAATCCGATTTTCCGGAAACCGTGAATAAAAAGTCTTGGGTGGACAAAAAATCGATTTTCCTGATACCGTGAGTAAAGTCCAGGGTGAAAAAAAGAATGATTTTCCTGATCCTGTTAGTATAGGCCAGGTGACAAAAATCAGATTTTCCTGATACCATGAGTAAAGTCCAGGGTGAAAAAAATCTGATTTTCCTGATACCGTGAGTAAAGTCCAGGATGAAAAAAAGAATGATTTTCCTGATCCTGTTAGTATAGGCCAGGTGACAAAAATCAGATTTTCCTGATACCATGAGTAAAGTCCAGGGTGAAAAAAATCTGATTTTCCTGATACCGTGAGTAAAGTCCAGAGTGAAAAAAATTCGATGTTCCTGATACTGTGAATAAAGTCCAGGTGAAAAAACTCCGATTTTCCTGATACTGTGAATAAAGTCCAGGTGAAAAAAATCAGATTTTCCTGATACCGTGAGTAAAGTCCAGGGTGAAATAAAACCGATTTTCCTGATACCATGAATAAAGTCCAGGTGAAAAAAATCAGATTTTCATGACACCATGGGTTTTGGTCCAGGTGAAAAAAATCCGATTTTCCAGAAATCATGAATAAAAAGTATTGGGTTAAAAAAATTAGATTTTCCTGATACCGTGAATAAAGTCCAGGTGAAAAAAATCCGATTTTCCTGATACGGTGAGTAAAGTCTATGACGAAAAAAAGAATGATTTTCCTGATCCCGTGAGTAAAGGCCAGGTGACAAAAATCAGATTTTCCAGATACCGTGGATAATAGTCCACATGAAAAAAATCAGATTTTCCTGATACCGTGAATAAACTCCAGGTAAAAAAAACCGATTTTTCTTATACCGTGGGTGTCCAGGTGAAAAAAATTCAGATTTTGCTTATACCGTGAGTACCGTCCAGGGTGAAAAAAATCAGATTTTCCTGATACCGTGGGTTTTGTTCATGGTGAAAAAATCCGATTTTCCTGATACCGTGGGTTATATAGTACAGGTGAAAAAAATCAGATTTTCCTGATACCGTGGATAAAGTCCAGGTAAAAAAATCCGATTTTCCGGATACCGTGGATAATAGTCCAGGTGAAAAAAAATCAGATTTTCCTGATACCGTGAATAAAGTCCAGGTAAAAAAAATTCCGATTTTCCGGATACCGTGAATAAAGTCCAGGTGAAAAAAATCGGATTTTGGTGATACCGTGAATAAATTCCAGGATGAAAAAAAGAATGATTTTCCTGATCCCGTGAGTAAAGGCCAGGTGACAAAAAACAGATTTTCCGGATACCGTTGATAAAGTCCAGGTAAAAAAAATCCAGTTTTCCGGATACTGTGGAAAATAGTCCAGTTGAAAAAAATCAGATTTTCCTGATACCGTGAATAAAGTCCAGGTAAAAAAAATCCGATTTTCCGGATACCGTGGATAAAGTCCAGGTAAAAAAAATCCGATTTTATGGATACCGTGGATAATAGTCCAGGTGAAAAAAATCAGATGTTCCTGATACCGTGAATAAAGTCCAAGTAAAAAAAATCCGATTTTCCGGATACCGTGAATATAGTCCAGGTGAAAAAAATTCGATTTTCCTGATATTGTGAATAAAGTCCAGGTGAAAAAAATCCGATTTTCCAGATACCATGGATAATAGTCCAGGTGAAAAAAATCAGATTTTCCTGATGCGGCGAATAAAGTACTGGGTGAAAAAAAATCAATTTTCCTGATATCGTGAGTAAAGTCTAGGATGAAAAAAAGAATGATTTTCCTGATCCCGTGAGAAAAGGCCAGGTGACAAAAATCAGATTTTCCTGATATTGTGAATAAAGTCCAGGTGAAAAAAATCCGATTTTCCAGATACCATGGATAATAGTCCAGGTGAAAAAAATCAGATTTTCCTGATGCCGCGAATAAAGTACTGGGTGAAAAAAAATCAATTTTCCTGATATCGTGAGTAAAGTCTATGATGAAAAAAAGAATGATTTTCCTGATACCGTGAGTAAAGTCCAGAGTGAAAAAAATCAGATTTTCCTGATACCGAGGGTTTTGTTCATGGTGAAAAAATCCGATTTTCCTGATACCGTGGGTTATAGTCCAGGTGAAAAAATTCGATTTTCCGGATACCGTGGATAATAGTCCAGGTGAAAAAAATCAGATTTTCCTGATACCGTGAATAAAGTCCAGGTTAAAAAAATCCGATTTTCCGGATACCATGAATAAAGTCCAGGTAAAAAATATCCGATTTTCCAAATACTGTGGGTAAAGTCCAGAGTGAAAAAAATCCGATTATCCGGATACCATGGATAATAGTCCAGGTGAAAAAATCCGATTTTCCGGATACCGTGGATAATAGTCCAGGTGAAAAAAAACAGATTTTCCAGATACTGTGAGAAAAGTCCAGAGTGAAAAAAAATCCGATTTTCCAGATACCGTGAATAAAGTCCAGGTAAAAAAAATCCGATTTTCCAGATACCGTGAATAAAGTCCAGGTAAAAAAATTCCGATTTTCCTGATACCGTGAATAAAGTCCAGGTAAAAAAATTCCGATTTTCCAGATACCGTGAATAAAGTCCAGGTGAAAAAAATCAATTTTCCTGATATCGTGAGTAAAGTCTAGGATGAAAAAAAGAATGATTTTCCTGATCCCGTGAGAAAAGGCCAGGTGACAAAAATCAGATTTTCCTGATATTGTGAATAAAGTCCAGGTGAAAAAAATCCAATTTTCCAGATACCATGGATAATAGTCCAGGTGAAAAAAATCATATTTTCCTGATGCCGTGAATAAAGTACTGGGTGAAAAAAAAATCAATTTTCCTGATATCGTGAGTAAAGTCTATGATGAAAAAAAGAATGATTTTCCTGATACCGTAAGTAAAGTCCAGAGTGAAAAAAATCAGATTTTCCTGATACCGAGGGTTTTTTTCATGGTGAAAAAATCCGATTTTCCTGATACCGTGGGTTATAGTCCAGGTGAAAAAAATCAGATTTTCCTGATACCGTGAATAAAGTCCAGGTTAAAAAAATCCGATTTTCCGGATACCATGAATAAAGTCCAGGTAAAAAATATCCGATTTTCCAAATACTGTGGGTAAAGTCCAGAGTGAAAAAAATCAGATTTTCCTGATACCGTGGGTTTTGTTCATGGTGAAAAAATTCGATTTTCCTGATATTGTGAATAAAGTCCAGGTGAAAAAAATCAGATTTTCCGGATACCGTGAGTAAAGTCCAGGATGAAAATATCCGATTTTCCTGATACCGTAGATAATAGTCCAGGTAAAAAAATCAGATTTTCCTGATACCATGAGTAAAGTCCAGGAAGAAAAAAAGAATGATTTTCCTGATCCCGTGTGAAAAGGCCAGGTGACAAAAATCAAATTTTCCTGATATTGTGAATAAAGTCCAGGTGAAAAAAATCAGATTTTCCTGATGCCGTGAATAAAGTACTGGGTGAAAAAAAAAAAAATTTTCCTGATATCGTGAGTAAAGTCTAGGATGAAAAAAAGAATTATTTTCCTGATACCGTGAGTAAAGTCCAGAGTGAAAAAAATCAGATTTTCCTGATACTGTGGGTTTTGTTCATGGTGAAAAAAATCAGATTTTCCTGATACCGTGAGTGAAGTCCAGGGTGAAATAAAACCGATTTTCCTGATACTGTGAATAAAGTCCAGGTGAAAAAAATCAGATTTTCATAACACCATGGGTTTTGGTCCAGGTGAAAAAAATCCGATTTTCCGGAAACCGTGAATAAAAAGTCCTGGGTGAAAAAAATCAGATTTTCCTGATACCGTGAATAAAGTCCAGGTGAAAAAAATCCGATTTTCCTGATACCGTGAGTAAAGTCCATGACGAAAAAAAGAATGATTTTCCTGATACCGTGAATAAACTCCAGGTAAAAAAAATCAGATTTTTCTTATACCGTGGGTAATAGTAAAGGTGAAAAAAATTCAGATTTTGCTTATACCGTGAGTAACGTCCAGGGTGAAAGAAATCAGATTTTCCTGATACCGTGGGTTTTGTTCATGGTGAAAAAATCCGATTTTCCTGATACCGTGGGTTATATAGTACAGGTGAAAAAATCAGATTTTCCTGATACCGTGAATAAAGTCCAGGAAAAAAAAATCCGATTTTCCGGATACCATGGATAATAGTCCAGGTGAAAAAATCCGATTTTCCGGATACCGTGGATAATAGTCCAGGTGAAAAAAAACAGATTTTCCTGATACCGTGAATAAAGTCCAGGTAAAAAAATTCCGATTTTCCAGATACCGTGAATAAAGTCCAGGTGAAAAAAATCGGATTTTGCTGATAATGGGATTAAAGTCCAGGATGAAAAAAAGAATGATTTTCCTGATCCTGTGAGTAAAGGCCAGGTGACAAAAATCAGATTTTTGGGATACCGTTGATAAAGTCCAGGTAAAAAAAATCCAGTTTTCCGGATACTGTGGAAAATAGTCCAGTTGAAAAAAATCAGATTTTCCTGATACCCTGAATAAAGTCCAGGTAAAAAAAATCCGATTTTCCGGATACCGTGGATAAAGTCCAGGTAAAAAAAATCCGATTTTCCGGATACCGTGGATAATAGTCCAGGTGAAAAAAATCAGATTTTCCTGATACCGTGAATAAAGTCCAAGTAAAAAAAATCCGATTTTCCGGATACCGTGAATATAGTCCAGGTGAAAAAAATTCGATTTTCCTGATATTGTGAATAAAGTCCAGGTGAAAAAAATCCGATTTTCCAGATAACATGGATAATAGTCCAGGTGAAAAAAAATCAGATTTTCCTGATGCCGTGAATAAAGTACTGGGTGAAAAAAAAATCAATTTTCCTGATATCGTGAGTAAAGTGTAGGATGAAAAAAAGAATGATTTTCCTGATCCCGTGAGAAAAGGCCAGGTGACAAAAATCAGATTTTCCTGATATTGTGAATAAAGTCCAGGTGAAAAAAATCCAATTTTCCAGATACCATGGATAATAGTCCAGGTGAAAAAAATCAGATTTTCCTGATGCCGTGAATAAAGTACTGGGTGGAAAAAAAATCAATGTTCCTGATATCGTGAGTAAAGTCTATGATGAAAAAAAGAATGATTTTCCTGATACCGTGAATAAAGTCCAGGTAAAAAAAATCCGATTTTCCGGATACCGTGGATAATAGTCCAGGTGAAAAAAAACAGATTTTCCTGATACCGTGAATAAAGTCCAGGTGAAAAAAATCCGATTTTCCTGATACCGTGGATAATAGTCCAGGTGAAAAAAAACAGATTTTCCTGATACCGTGAATAAAGTCCAGGTGAAAAAAATCTGATTTTCCTGATACCGTGGATAAAGTCCAGGTGAAAAAAATCAGATTTTCATGACAGCATGGGTTTTGGTCCAGGTGAAAAAAATCCGATTTTCCGGAAACCGTGAATAAAAAGTCTTGGGTGGAAAAAAAATCAATTTTCCTGATACCGTGAGTAAAGTCCAGGATGAAAAAAAGAATGATTTTCCTGATCCTGTTAGTATAGGCCAGGTGACAAAAATCAGATTTTCCTGATACCATGAGTAAAGTCCAGGGTGAAAAAAATCTGATTTTCCTGATACCGTGAGTAAAGTCCAGAGTGAAAAAAATTCGATGTTCCTGATACTGTGAATAAAGTCCAGGTGAAAAAACTCCGATTTTCCTGATACTGTGAATAAAGTCCAGGTGAAAAAAATCAGATTTTCCTGATACCGTGAGTAAAGTCCAGGGTGAAAAAAATCAGATTTTCCTGATACCGTGAGTAAAGTCCAGGGTGAAATAAAACCGATTTTCCTGATACCATGAATAAAGTCCAGGTGAAAAAAATCAGATTTTCATGACACCATGGGTTTTGGTCCAGGTGAAAAAAATCCGATTTTCCAGAAATCATGAATAAAAAGTCCTGGGTGAAAAAAATTAGATTTTCCTAATACCGTGAATAAAGTCCAGGTGAAAAAAATCCGATTTTCCTGATACGGTGAGTAAAGTCTATGACGAAAAAAAGAATGATTTTCCTGATCCCGTGAGTAAAGGCCAGGTGACAAAAATCAGATTTTCCAGATACCGTGGATAATAGTCCACGTGAAAAAAATCAGATTTTCCTGATACCGTGAATAAACTCCAGGTAAAAAAAACCGATTTTTCTTATACCGTGGGTGTCCAGGTGAAAAAAATTCAGATTTTGCTTATACCGTGAGTAACGTCCAGGGTGAAAAAAATCAGATTTTCCTGATACCGTGGGTTTTGTTCATGGTGAAAAAATCCGATTTTCCTGATACCGTGGGTTATATAGTACAGGTGAAAAATATCAGATTTTCCTGATACCGTGGATAAAGTCCAGGTAAAAAAATCCGATTTTCCGGATACCGTGGATAATAGTCCAGGTGAAAAAAAAAACAGATTTTCCTGATACCGTGAATAAAGTCCAGGTAAAAAAAATTCCGATTTTCCGGATACCGTGAATAAAGTCCAGGTGAAAAAAATCGGATTTTGGTGATACCGTGAATAAATTCCAGGATGAAAAAAAGAATGATTTTCCTGATCCCGTGAGTAAAGGCCAGGTGACAAAAACAGATTTTCCGGATACCGTTGATAAAGTCCAGGTAAAAAAAAATCCAATTTTCCGGATACTGTGGAAAATAGTCCAGTTGAAAAAAATCAGATTTTCCTGATACCGTGAATAAAGTCCAGGTAAAAAAAATCCGATTTTCCGGATACCGTGGATAAAGTCCAGGTAAAAAAAATCCGATTTTACGGATACCGTGGATAATAGTCCAGGTGAAAAAAATCAGATGTTCCTGATACCGTGAATAAAGTCCAAGTAAAAAAAATCCGATTTTCCGGATACCGTGAATATAGTCCAGGTGAAAAAAATTCGATTTTCCTGATATTGTGAATAAAGTCCAGGTGAAAAAAATCCGATTTTCCAGATACCATGGATAATAGTCCAGGTGAAAAAAATCAGATTTTCCTGATGCCGCGAATAAAGTACTGGGTGAAAAAAAATCAATTTTCCTGATATCGTGAGTAAAGTCTAGGATGAAAAAAAGAATGATTTTCCTGATCCCATGAGAAAAGGCCAGGTGACAAAAATCAGATTTTCCTGATATTGTGAATAAAGTCCAGGTGAAAAAAATCCAATTTTCCAGATACCATGGATAATAGTCCAGGTGAAAAAAATCAGATTTTCCTGATGCCGTGAATAAAGTATTGGGTGAAAAAAAAATCAATTTTCCTGATATCGTGAGTAAAGTCTATGATGAAAAAAAGAATGATTTTCCTGATACCGTGAGTAAAGTCCAGAGTGAAAAAAATCAGATTTTCCTGATACCGAGGGTTTTGTTCATGGTGAAAAAATCCGATTTTCCTGATACCGTGGGTTATAGTCCAGGTGAAAAAATTCGATTTTCCGGATACCGTGGATAATAGTCCAGGTGAAAAAAATCAGATTTTCCTGATACCGTGAATAAAGTCCAGGTTAAAAAAATCCGATTTTCCGGATACCATGAATAAAGTCCAGGTAAAAAATATCCGATTTTTCAAATACTGTGGGTAAAGTCCAGAGTGAAAAAAATCAGATTTTTCTGATACCGTGGGTTTTGTTCATGGTGAAAAAATTCGATTTTCCTGATATTGTGAATAAAGTCCAGGTGAAAAAAATCAGATTTTCCGGATACCGTGAGTAAAGTCCAGGATGAAAATATCCGATTTTCCTGATACCGTAGATAATAGTCCAGGTAAAAAAATCAGATTTTCCTGATACCATGAGTAAAGTCCAGGATGAAAAAAAATGATTTTCCTGATACCGTGAGTAAATTCCAGGGTGAAAAAAATCCGATTTTCCTGATACCGTGAATAAAGTACAGGTGAAAAAAATCCAAATTTCCTGATGCAGTGAATAAAGTCCAGCGTGAAAAAAATTCGATGTTCCTGATACTGTGAATAAAGTCCAGGTGAAAAAATCAGATTTTCCTGATACCGTGAGTAAAGTCCAGGGTGAAAAAAATCAGATTTTCCTGATACCATGAGTAAAGTCCAGGGTGAAATAAAACCGATTTTCCTGATACTGTGAATAAAGTCCAGGTGAAAAAAATCAGATTTTCATAACACCATGGGTTTTGGTCCAGGTGAAAAAAATCCGATTTTCCGGAAACCGTGAATAAAAAGTCCTGGGTGAAAAAAATCAGATTTTCCTGATACCGTGAATAAAGTCCAGGTGAAAAAAATCCGATTTTCCTGATACCGTGAGTAATGTCCATGACGAAAAAAAGAATGATTTTCCTGATACCGTGAATGAACTCCAGGTAAAAAAAATCCGATTTTTCTTATACCGTGGGTAATAGTCCAGGTGAAAAAAATTCAGATTTTGCTTATACCGTGAGTAACGTCCAGGGTGAAAAAAATCAGATTTTCCTGATACCGTGGGTTTTGTTCATGGTGAAAAAATCCGATTTTCCTGATACCGTGGGGTATATAGTACAGTTGAAAAAAATCAGATTTTCCTGATACCGTGAATAAAGTCCAGGTAAAAAAAATCCGATTTTCCGGATACCGTGGATAATAGTCAAGGTGAAAAAATCCGATTTTCCGGATACCGTGGATAATAGACCAGGTGACAAAAATCAGATTTTTGGGATACCGTTGATAAAGTCCAGGTAAAAAAAATCCAATTTTCCGGATACTGTGGAAAATAGTCCAGTTGAAAAAAAATCAGATTTTCCTGATACCGTGAATAAAGTCCAGGTAAAAAAAATCCCATTTTCCGGATACCGTGGATAAAGTCCAGGTAAAAAAAATCCGATTTTCCGGATACCGTGAATAAAGTCCAAGTAAAAAAAATCCGATTTTCCGGATACCGTGAATATAGTCCAGGAGAAAAAAATTTGATTTTCCTGATATTGTGAATAAAGTCCAGGTGAAAAAAATCCGATTTTCCAGATAACATGGATAATAGTCAAGGTGAAAAAAATCAGATTTTCCTGATGCCGTGAATAAAGTACTGGGTGAAAAAAAATCAATTTTCCTGATATCGTGAGTAAAGTGTAGGATGAAAAAAAGAATGATTTTCCTGATCCCGTGAGAAAAGGCCAGGTGACAAAAATCAGATTTTCCTGATATTGTGAATAAAGTCCAGGTGAAAAAAAATCCAATTTTCCAGATACCATGGATAATAGTCCAGGTGAAAAAAATCGATTTTCCGGATACCGTGGATAATAGTCCAAGTGAAAAAAATCCGATTTTCCTGATACCGTAGATAATAGTCCAGGTAAAAAAACCAGATTTTCCTGATACCCTGAATAAAGTCCAGGTGAAAAAAATCTGATTTACCTGATACCGTGGATAATAGTCCAGGTGAAAAAAATCAGATTTTCCGGATACCGTGAGTAAAGTCCAGGATGAAAATATCCGATCTTCCTGATACCGTGAATCAAGTCCAGGTTAAAAAAATCCGATTTTCCGGATACCGCGAATAAAGTCCAGGTAAAAAAAATTCCTATTTTCCAGATACTGTGGGTAAAGTCCAGAGTGAAAAAAAAACAGATTTTCCGGATACCGTGAATAAAGTCCAGGTAAAAAAAATCCGATTTTCCAGATACTGTGGGTAAAATCCAGAGTGAAAAAAATCAGATTTTCCAGATACCGTGGATAATAGTCCAGGTGAAAAAAATCAGATTTTCCGGATACCGTGAGTAAAGTCCAGGATGAAAATATCCGATTTTCCTGATACCGTAGATAATAGTCCAGGTAAAAAAATCAGATTTTCCTGATACCGTGAGTAAAGTCCAGGATGAAAAAAAAAATGATTTTCCCGATACCGTGAGTAAAGTCCAGGGTGAAAAAAATCCGATTTTCCTGATACTGTGAATAAAGTCCAGGTGAAAAAAGTCCGATTTTCCTAATACCGTGAATAAAGTCCAGGTGAAAAAATCAGATTTTCCTGATACCGTGAATAAAGTCCAGGGTGAAAAAAATCAGATTTTCCTGATACCGTGAGTGAAGTCCAGGGTGAAATAAAACCGATTTTCCTGATACTGTGAATAAAGTCCAGGTGAAAAAAATCAGATTTTCATAACACCATGGGTTTTGGTCCAGGTGAAAAAAATCCGATTTTTCGGAAACCGTGAATAAAAAGTCCTGGGTGAAAAAAATCAGATTTTCCTGATACCGTGAATAAAGTCCAGGTGAAAAAAATCCGATTTTCCTGATACCGTGAGTAAAGTCCATGACGAAAAAAAGAATGATTTTCCTGATACCGTGAATAAACTCCAGGTAAAAAAAATCAGATTTTTCTTATACCGTGGGTAATAGTAAAGGTGAAAAAAATTCGGATTTTGCTTATACCGTGAGTAACGTCCAGGGTGAAAAAAATCAGATTTTCCTGATACCGTGGGTTTTGTTCATGGTGAAAAAATCCGATTTTCCTGATACCGTGGGTTATATAGTACAGGTGAAAAAATCAGATTTTCCTGATACCGTGAATAAAGTCCAGGTAAAAAAAATCCGATTTTCCGGATACCGTGGATAATAGTCCAGGTGAAAAAATCCGATTTTCCGGATACTATGGATAATAGTCCAGGTGAAAAAAAACAGATTTTCCTGATACCGTGAATAAAGTCCAGGTAAAAAAATTCCAATTTTCCAGATACCGTGAATAAAGTCCAGGTGAAAAAAATCGGATTTTGCTGATAATGTGAATAAAGTCCAGGATGAAAAAAAGAATGATTTTCCTGATCCCGTGAGTAAAGGCCAGGTGACAAAAATCAGATTTTTGGGATACCGTTGATAAAGTCCAGGTAAAAAAAATCCAGTTTTCCGGATACTGTGGAAAATAGTCCAGTTGAAAAAAATCAGATTTTCCTGATACCCTGAATAAAGTCCAGGTAAAAAAAATCCGATTTTCCGGATACCGTGGATAAAGTCCAGGTAAAAAAAATCCGATTTTCTGGATACCGTGGATAATAGTCCAGGTGAAAAAAATCAGATTTTCCTGATACCGTGAATAAAGTCCAAGTAAAAAAAATCCGATTTTCCGGATACCGTGAATATAGTCCAGGTGAAAAAAATTCGATTTTCCTGATATTGTGAATAAAGTCCAGGTGAAAAAAATCCGATTTTCCAGATAACATGGATAATAGTCCAGGTGAAAAAAAATCAGATTTTCCTGATGTCGTGAATAAAGTACTGGGTGAAAAAAAATCAATTTTCCTGATATCGTGAGTAAAGTGTAGGATGAAAAAAAGAATGATTTTCCTGATCCCGTGAGAAAAGGCCAGGTGACAAAAATCAGATTTTCCTGATATTGTGAATAAAGTCCAGGTGAAAAAAATCCAATTTTCCAGATACCATGGATAATAGTCCAGGTGAAAAAAATCAGATTTTCCTGATGCCGTGAATAAAGTACTGGGTGGAAAAAAAATCAATTTTCCTGATATCGTGAGTAAAGTCTATGATGAAAAAAAGAATGATTTTCCTGATACCGTGAATAAAGTCCAGGTAAAAAAAATCCGATTTTCCGGATACCGTGGATAATAGTCCAGGTGAAATAATCCGATTTTCCGGATACTGTGGATAATAGTCCAGGTGAAAAAAAATCCGATTTTCCTGATACGGTGAATAAAGTACAGGTGAAAAAAATCCAAATTTCCTGATGCAGTGAATAAAGTCCAGCGTGAAAAAAATTCGATGTTCCTGATACTGTGAATAAAGTCCAGGTGAAAAAATCAGATTTTCCTGATACCGTGAGTAAAGTCCAGGGTGAAAAAAATCAGATTTTCCTGATACCATGAGTAAAGTCCAGGGTGAAATAAAACCGATTTTCCTGATACTGTGAATAAAGTCCAGGTGAAAAAAATCAGATTTTCATAACACCATGGGTTTTGGTCCAGGTGAAAAAAATCCGATTTTCCGGAAACCGTGAATAAAAAGTCCTGGGTGAAAAAAATCAGATTTTCCTGATACCGTGAATAAAGTCCAGGTGAAAAAAATCCGATTTTCCTGATACCGTGAGTAATGTCCATGACGAAAAAAAGAATGATTTTCCTGATACTGTGAATGAACTCCAGGTAAAAAAAATCCGATTTTTCTTATACCGTGGGTAATAGTCCAGGTGAAAAAAATTCAGATTTTGCTTATACCGTGAGTAACGTCCAGGGTGAAAAAAATCAGATTTTCCTGATACCGTGGGTTTTGTTCATGGTGAAAAAATCCGATTTTCCTGATACCGTGGGGTATATAGTACAGTTGAAAAAAATCAGATTTTCCTGATACCGTGAATAAAGTCCAGGTAAAAAAAATCCGATTTTCCGGATACCGTGGATAATAGTCCAGGTGAAAAAATCCGATTTTCCGGATACCGTGGATAATAGACCAGGTGACAAAAATCAGATTTTTGGGATACCGTTGATAAAGTCCAGGTAAAAAAAATCCAATTTTCCGGATACTGTGGAAAATAGTCCAGTTGAAAAAAAATCAGATTTTCCTGATACCGTGAATAAAGTCCAGGTAAAAAAAATCCCATTTTCCGGATACCGTGGATAAAGTCCAGGTAAAAAAAATCCGATTTTCCGGATACCGTGAATAAAGTCCAAGTAAAAAAAAATCCGATTTTCCGGATACCGTGAATATAGTCCAGGAGAAAAAAATTTGATTTTCCTGATATTGTGAATAAAGTCCAGGTGAAAAAAATCCGATTTTCCAGATAACATGGATAATAGTCCAGGTGACAAAAATCAGATTTTCCTGATGCCGTGAATAAAGTACTGGGTGAAAAAAAATCAATTTTCCTGATATCGTGAGTAAAGTGTAGGATGAAAAAAAGAATGATTTTCCTGATCCCGTGAGAAAAGGCCAGGTGACAAAAATCAGATTTTCCTGATATTGTGAATAAAGTCCAGGTGAAAAAAAATCCAATTTTCCAGATACCATGGATAATAGTCCAGGTGAAAAAAATCGATTTTCCGGATACCGTGGATAATAGTCCAGGTGAAAAAAATCAGATTTTCCTGATACCGTGAATAAAGTCCAGGTGAAAAATATCCGATTTTCTGGATACCATGAATAAAGTCCAGGTAAAAAAATTCCGATTTTCCAGATACTGTGGGTAAAGTCCAGAGTGAAAAAAAATCAGATTTTCCTGATACCGTGGGTTTTGTTCATGGTGAAAAAATTCCATTTTCCTGATACCGTAGATAATAGTCCAGGTAAAAAAACCAGATTTTCCTGATACCCTGAATAAAGTCCAGGTGAAAAAAATCTGATTTACCTGATACCGTGGATAATAGTCCAGGTGAAAAAAATCAGATTTTCCGGATACCGTGAGTAAAGTCCAGGATGAAAATATCCGATTTTCCTGATACCGTGAATCAAGTCCAGGTTAAAAAAATCCGATTTTCCGGATACCGCGAATAAAGTCCAGGTAAAAAAAATTCCGATTTTCCAGATACTGTGGGTAAAGTCCAGAGTGAAAAAAAAAACAGATTTTCCGGATACCGTGAATAAAGTCCAGGTAAAAAAATCCGATTTTCCAGATACTGTGGGTAAAGTCCAGAGTGAAAAAAAATCAGATTTTCCAGATACCGTGGATAATAGTCCAGGTGAAAAAAATCAGATTTTCCGGATACCGTGAGTAAAGTCCAGGATGAAAATATCCGATTTTCCTGATACCGTAGATAATAGTCCAGGTAAAAAAATCAGATTTTCCTGATACCGTGAGTAAAGTCCAGGATGAAAAAAAAAATGATTTTCCTGATACCGTGAGTAAAGTCCAGGGTGAAAAAAATCCGATTTTCCTGATACTGTGAATAAAGTCCAGGTGAAAAAAGTCCGATTTTCCTAATACCGTGAATAAAGTCCAGGTGAAAAAATCAGATTTTCCTGATACCGTGAATAAAGTCCAGGGTGAAAAAAAACAGATTTTCCTGATACCGTGAGTGAAGTCCAGGGTGAAATAAAACCGATTTTCCTGATACTGTGAATAAAGTCCAGGTGAAAAAAATCAGATTTTCATAACACCATGGGTTTTGGTCCAGGTGAAAAAAATCCGATTTTTCGGAAACCGTGAATAAAAAGTCCTGGGTGAAAAAAATCAGATTTTCCTGATACCGTGAATAAAGTCCAGGTGAAAAAAATCCGATTTTCCTGATACCGTGGGTAAAGTCCATGACGAAAAAAAGAATGATTTTCCTGATACCGTGAATAAACTCCAGGTAAAAAAAATCAGATTTTTCTTATACCGTGGGTAATAGTAAAGGTGAAAAAAATTCGGATTTTGCTTATACCGTGAGTAACGTCCAGGGTGAAAAAAAACAGATTTTCCTGATACCGTGGGTTTTGTTCATGGTGAAAAAATCCGATTTTCCTGATACCGTGGGTTATATAGTACAGGTGAAAAAATCAGATTTTCCTGATACCGTGAATAAAGTCCAGGTAAAAAAAATCCGATTTTCCGGATACCGTGGATAATAGTCCAGGTGAAAAAATCCGATTTTCCGGATACTATGGATAATAGTCCAGGTGAAAAAAAACAGATTTTCCTGATACCGTGAATAAAGTCCAGGTAAAAAAATTCCAATTTTCCAGATACCGTGAATAAAGTCCAGGTGAAAAAAATCGGATTTTGCTGATAATGTGAATAAAGTCCAGGATGAAAAAAAGAATGATTTTCCTGATCCCGTGAGTAAAGGCCAGGTGACAAAAATCAGATTTTTGGGATACCGTTGATAAAGTCCAGGTAAAAAAAATCCAGTTTTCCGGATACTGTGGAAAATAGTCCAGTTGAAAAAAATCAGATTTTCCTGATACCCTGAATAAAGTCCAGGTAAAAAAAATCCGATTTTCCGGATACCGTGGATAAAGTCCAGGTAAAAAAAATCCGATTTTCTGGATACCGTGGATAATAGTCCAGGTGAAAAAAATCAGATTTTCCTGATACCGTGAATAAAGTCCAAGTAAAAAAAATCCGATTTTCCGGATACCGTGAATATAGTCCAGGTGAAAAAAATTCGATTTTCCTGATATTGTGAATAAAGTCCAGGTGAAAAAAATCCGATTTTCCAGATAACATGGATAATAGTCCAGGTGAAAAAAAATCAGATTTTCCTGATGCCGTGAATAAAGTACTGGGTGAAAAAAAATCAATTTTCCTGATATCGTGAGTAAAGTGTAGGATGAAAAAAAGAATGATTTTCCTGATCCCGCGAGAAAAGGCCAGGTGACAAAAATCAGATTTTCCTGATATTGTGAATAAAGTCCAGGTGAAAAAAATCCAATTTTCCAGATACCATGGACAATAGTCCAGGTGAAAAAAATCAGATTTTCCTGATGCCGTGAATAAAGTACTGGGTGGAAAAAAAATCAATGTTCCTGATATCGTGAGTAAAGTCTATGATGAAAAAAAGAATGATTTTCCTGATACCGTGAATAAAGTCCAGGTAAAAAAAATCCGATTTTCCGGATACCGTGGATAATAGTCCAGGTGAAATAATCCGATTTTCCGGATACCGTGGATAATAGTCCAGGTGAAAAAAAATCCGATTTTCCTGATACGGTGAGTAAAGTCTATGACGAAAAAAAGAATGATTTTCCTGATCCCGTGAGTAAAGGCCAGGTGACAAAAATCAGATTTTCCAGATACCGTGAATAAACTCCAGTTAAAAAAAACCGATTTTTCTTATACCGTTGGTGTCCAGGTGAAAAAAATTCAGATTTTGCTTATACCGTGAGTAACGTCCAGGGTGAAAAAAATCAGATTTTCCTGATACCGTGGGTTTTGTTCATGGTGAAAAAATCCGATTTTCCTGATACCGTGGGTTATATAGCACAGGTGAAAAAAATCAGATTTTCCTGATACCGTGGATAAAGTCCAGGTAAAAAAAATTCCGATTTTCCGGATACCGTGAATAAAGTCCAGGTGAAAAAAATCGGATTTTGGTGATACCGTGAATAAATTCCAGGATGAAAAAAAGAATGATTTTCCTGATCCCGTGAGTAAAGGCCAGGTGACAAAAAACAGATTTTCCGGATACCGTTGATAAAGTCCAGGTAAAAAAAAATCCAATTTTCCGGATACTGTGGAAAATAGTCCATTTGAAAAAAATCAGATTTTCCTGATACCGTGAATAAAGTCCAGGTAAAAAAAATCCGATTTTCCGGATACCGTGGATAAAGTCCAGGTTAAAAAAATCCGATTTTACGGATACCGTGGATAATAGTCCAGGTGAAAAAAATCAGATGTTCCTGATACCGTGAATAAAGTCCAAGTAAAAAAAATCCGATTTTCCGGATACCGTGAATATAGTCCAGGTGAAAAAAATTCGATTTTCCTGATATTGTGAATAAAGTCCAGGTGAAAAAAATCCGATTTTCCAGATACCATGGATAATAGTCCAGGTGAAAAAAATCAGATTTTCCTGATGCCGCGAATAAAGTACTGGGTGAAAAAAAATCAATTTTCCTGATATCGTGAGTAAAGTCTAGGATAAAAAAAGAATGATTTTCCTGATCCCGTGAGAAAATGCCAGGTGACAAAAAGTCAGATTTTCCTGATATTGTGAATAAAGTCCAGGTGAAAAAAATCCAATTTTCCAGATACCATGGATAATAGTCCAGGTGAAAAAAAATCAGATTTTCCTGATGCCGTGAATAAAGTACTGGGTGAAAAAAAAATCAATTTTCCTGATATCGTGAGTAAAGTCTATGATGAAAAAAAGAATGATTTTCCTGATACCGTGAGTAAAGTCCAGAGTGAAAAAAATCAGATTTTCCTGATACCGAGGGTTTTGTTCATGGTGAAAAAATCCAATTTTCCTGATACCGTGGGTTATAGTCCAGGTGAAAAAATTCGATTTTCCGGATACCGTGGATAATAGTCCAGGTGAAAAAAATCAGATTTTCCTGATACCGTGAATAAAGTCCAGGTTAAAAAAATCCGATTTTCCGGATACCATGAATAAAGTCCAGGTAAAAAATATCCGATTTTCCACATACTGTGGGTAAAGTCCAGAGTGAAAAAAATCAGATTTTCCTGATACCGTGGGTTTTGTTCATGGTGAAAAAATTCGATTTTCCTGATATTGTGAATAAAGTCCAGGTGAAAAAAATCAGATTTTCCGGACACCGTGAGTAAAGTCCAGGATGAAAATATCCGATTTTCCTGATACCGTAGATAATAGTCCAGGTAAAAAAATCAGATTTTCCTGATACCATGAGTAAAGTCCAGGATGAAAAAAAATGATTTTCCTGATACCGTGAGTAAATTCCAGGGTGAAATAAAACCGATTTTCCTGATACTGTGAATAAAGTCCAGGTGAAAAAAATCAGATTTTCATAACACCATGGGTTTTGGTCCAGGTGAAAAAAATCCGATTTTTCGGAAACCGTGAATAAAAAGTCCTGGGTGAAAAAAATCAGATTTTCCTGATACCGTGAATAAAGTCCAGGTGAAAAAAATCCGATTTTCCTGATACCGCGAGTAAAGTCCATGACGAAAAAAAGAATGATTTTCCTGATACCGTGAATAAAGTCCAGGTTAAAAAAATCAGATTTTTCTTATACCGTGGGTAATAGTAAAGGTGAAAAAAAATTTCAGATTTTGCTTATACCGTGAGTAACGTCCAGGGTGAAAAAAATCAGATTTTCCTGATACCGTGGGTTTTGTTCATGGTGAAAAAATCCGATTTTCCTGATACCGTGGGTTATATAGTACAGGTGAAAAAATCAGATTTTCCTGATACCGTGAATAAAGTCCAGGTAAAAAAAATCCGATTTTCCGGATACCGTGGATAATAGTCCAGGTGAAAAAAAAACAGATTTTCCTGATACCGTGAATAAAGTCCAGGTAAAAAAATTCCGATTTTCCAGATACCGTGAATAAAGTCCAGGTGAAAAAAATCGGATTTTGCTGATAATGTGAATAAAGTCCAGGATGAAAAAAAGAATGATTTTCCTGATCCCGTGAGTAAAGGCCAGGTGACAAAAATCAGATTTTTGGGATACCGTTGATAAAGTCCAGGTAAAAAAAATCCAGTTTTCCGGATACTGTGGAAAATAGTCCAGTTGAAAAAAATCAGATTTTCCTGATACCCTGAATAAAGTCCAGGTAAAAAAAATCCGATTTTCCGGATACCGTGGATAAAGTCCAGGTAAAAAAAATCCGATTTTCTGGATACCGTGGATAATAGTCCAGGTGAAAAAAATCAGATTTTCCTGATACCGTGAATAAAGTCCAAGTAAAAAAAATCCAATTTTCCGGATACCGTGAATATAGTCCAGGTGAAAAAAATTCGATTTTCCTGATATTGTGAATAAAGTCCAGGTGAAAAAAATCCGATTTTCCAGATAACATGGATAATAGTCCAGGTGAAAAAAAATCAGATTTTCCTGATGCCGTGAATAAAGTACTGGGTGAAAAAAAATCAATTTTCCTGATATCGTGAGTAAAGTGTAGGATGAAAAAAAGAATGATTTTCCTGATCCCGCGAGAAAAGGCCAGGTGACAAAAATCAGATTTTCCTGATATTGTGAATAAAGTCCAGGTGAAAAAAATCCAATTTTCCAGATACCATGGACAATAGTCCAGGTGAAAAAAATCAGATTTTCCTGATGCCGTGAATAAAGTACTGGGTGGAAAAAAAATCAATGTTCCTGATATCGTGAGTAAAGTCTATGATGAAAAAAAGAATGATTTTCCTGATACCGTGAATAAAGTCCAGGTAAAAAAAATCCGATTTTCCGGATACCGTGGATAATAGTCCAGGTGAAATAATCCGATTTTCCGGATACCGTGGATAATAGTCCAGGTGAAAAAAAATCCGATTTTCCTGATACGGTGAGTAAAGTCTATGACGAAAAAAAGAATGATTTTCCTGATCCCGTGAGTAAAGGCCAGGTGACAAAAATCAGATTTTCCAGATACCGTGAATAAACTCCAGTTAAAAAAAACCGATTTTTCTTATACCGTTGGTGTCCAGGTGAAAAAAATTCAGATTTTGCTTATACCGTGAGTAACGTCCAGGGTGAAAAAAATCAGATTTTCCTGATACCGTGGGTTTTGTTCATGGTGAAAAAATCCGATTTTCCTGATACCGTGGGTTATATAGCACAGGTGAAAAAAATCAGATTTTCCTGATACCGTGGATAAAGTCCAGGTAAAAAAAATTCCGATTTTCCGGATACCGTGAATAAAGTCCAGGTGAAAAAAATCGGATTTTGGTGATACCGTGAATAAATTCCAGGATGAAAAAAAGAATGATTTTCCTGATCCCGTGAGTAAAGGCCAGGTGACAAAAAACAGATTTTCCGGATACCGTTGATAAAGTCCAGGTAAAAAAAAATCCAATTTTCCGGATACTGTGGAAAATAGTCCATTTGAAAAAAATCAGATTTTCCTGATACCGTGAATAAAGTCCAGGTAAAAAAAATCCGATTTTCCGGATACCGTGGATAAAGTCCAGGTAAAAAAAATCCGATTTTACGGATACCGTGGATAATAGTCCAGGTGAAAAAAATCAGATGTTCCTGATACCGTGAATAAAGTCCAAGTAAAAAAAATCCGATTTTCCGGATACCGTGAATATAGTCCAGGTGAAAAAAATTCGATTTTCCTGATATTGTGAATAAAGTCCAGGTGAAAAAAATCCGATTTTCCAGATACCATGGATAATAGTCCAGGTGAAAAAAATCAGATTTTCCTGATGCCGCGAATAAAGTACTGGGTGAAAAAAAATCAATTTTCCTGATATCGTGAGTAAAGTCTAGGATGAAAAAAAGAATGATTTTCCTGATCCCGTGAGAAAATGCCAGGTGACAAAAGTCAGATTTTCCTGATATTGTGAATAAAGTCCAGGTGAAAAAAATCCAATTTTCCAGATACCATGGATAATAGTCCAGGTGAAAAAAAATCAGATTTTCCTGATGCCGTGAATAAAGTACTGGGTGAAAAAAAAATCAATTTTCCTGATATCGTGAGTAAAGTCTATGATGAAAAAAAGAATGATTTTCCTGATACCGTGAGTAAAGTCCAGAGTGAAAAAAATCAGATTTTCCTGATACCGAGGGTTTTGTTCATGGTGAAAAAATCCAATTTTCCTGATACCGTGGGTTATAGTCCAGGTGAAAAAATTCGATTTTCCGGATACCGTGGATAATAGTCCAGGTGAAAAAAATCAGATTTTCCTGATACCGTGAATAAAGTCCAGGTTAAAAAAATCCGATTTTCCGGATACCATGAATAAAGTCCAGGTAAAAAATATCCGATTTTCCACATACTGTGGGTAAAGTCCAGAGTGAAAAAAATCAGATTTTCCTGATACCGTGGGTTTTGTTCATGGTGAAAAAATTCGATTTTCCTGATATTGTGAATAAAGTCCAGGTGAAAAAAATCAGATTTTCCGGATACCGTGAGTAAAGTCCAGGATGAAAATATCCGATTTTCCTGATACCGTAGATAATAGTCCAGGTAAAAAAATCAGATTTTCCTGATACCATGAGTAAAGTCCAGGATGAAAAAAAAATGATTTTCCTGATACCGTGAGTAAATTCCAGGGTGAAATAAAACCGATTTTCCTGATACTGTGAATAAAGTCCAGGTGAAAAAAATCAGATTTTCATAACACCATGGGTTTTGGTCCAGGTGAAAAAAATCCGATTTTTCGGAAACCGTGAATAAAAAGTCCTGGGTGAAAAAAATCAGATTTTCCTGATACCGTGAATAAAGTCCAGGTGAAAAAAATCCGATTTTCCTGATACCGCGAGTAAAGTCCATGACGAAAAAAAGAATGATTTTCCTGATACCGTGAATAAAGTCCAGGTTAAAAAAATCAGATTTTTCTTATACCGTGGGTAATAGTAAAGGTGAAAAAAAATTCAGATTTTGCTTATACCGTGAGTAACGTCCAGGGTGAAAAAAATCAGATTTTCCTGATACCGTGGGTTTTGTTCATGGTGAAAAAATCCGATTTTCCTGATACCGTGGGTTATATAGTACAGGTGAAAAAATCAGATTTTCCTGATACCGTGAATAAAGTCCAGGTAAAAAAAATCCGATTTTCCGGATACCGTGGATAATAGTCCAGGTGAAAAAAAAACAGATTTTCCTGATACCGTGAATAAAGTCCAGGTAAAAAAATTCCGATTTTCCAGATACCGTGAATAAAGTCCAGGTGAAAAAAATCGGATTTTGCTGATAATGTGAATAAAGTCCAGGATGAAAAAAAGAATGATTTTCCTGATCCCGTGAGTAAAGGCCAGGTGACAAAAATCAGATTTTTGGGATACCGTTGATAAAGTCCAGGTAAAAAAAATCCAGTTTTCCGGATACTGTGGAAAATAGTCCAGTTGAAAAAAATCAGATTTTCCTGATACCCTGAATAAAGTCCAGGTAAAAAAAATCCGATTTTCCGGATACCGTGGATAAAGTCAGGTAAAAAAAATCCGATTTTCCGGATACCGTGGATAATAGTCCAGGTGAAAAAAATCAGATTTTCCTGATACCGTGAATAAAGTCCAAGTAAAAAAGAATCCGATTTTCCGGATACCGTGAATATAGTCCAGGTGAAAAAAATTCGATTTTCCTGATATTGTAAATAAAGTCCAGGTGAAAAAAATCCGATTTTCCAGATAACATGGATAATAGTCCAGGTGAAAAAAAAATCAGATTTTCCTGATGCCGTGAATAAAGTACTGAGTGAAAAAAAAATCAATTTTCCTGATATCGTGAGTAAAGTGTAGGATGAAAAAAAGAATGATTTTCCTGATCCCGTGAGAAAAGGCCAGGTGACAAAAATCAGATTTTCCTGATATTGTGAATAAAGTCCAGGTGAAAAAAATCCAATTTTCCAGATACCATGGATAATAGTCCAGGTGAAAAAAATCAGATTTTCCTGATGCCGTGAATAAAGTACTGGGTGGAAAAAAAATCAATTTTCCTGATATCGTGAGTAAAGTCTATGATGAAAAAAAGAATGATTTTCCTGATACCGTGAATAAAGTCCAGGTAAAAAAAATCCGATTTTCCGGATACCGTGGATAATAGTCCAGGTGAAATAATCCGATTTTCCGGATACCGTGGATAATAGTCCAGGTGAAAAAAACAGATTTTCCTGATACCGTGAATAAAGTCCAGGTGAAAAAAATCCGATTTTCCTGATACCGTGGATAAAGTCCAGGTGAAAAAAATCAGATTTTCATGACAGCATGGGTTTTGGTCTAGGTGAAAAAAATCCGATTTTCCGGAAACCGTGAATAAAAAGTCTTGGGTGGAAAAAAATCGATTTTCCTGATCCTGTTAGTATAGGCCAGGTGACAAAAATCAGATTTTCCTGATACCATGAGTAAAGTCCAGGGTGAAAAAAATCTGATTTTCCTGATACCGTGAGTAAAGTCCAGAGTGAAAAAAATTCGATGTTCCTGATACTGTGAATAAAGTCCAGATGAAAAAACTCCGATTTTCCTGATACTGTGAATAAAGTCCAGGTGAAAAAAATCAGATTTTCCTGATACCGTGAGTGAAGTCCAGGGTGAAATAAAACCGATTTTCCTGATACCATGAATAAAGTCCAGGTGAAAAAAATCAGATTTTCATGACACCATGGGTTTTGGTCCAGGTGAAAAAAATCCGATTTTCCAGAAACCATGAATAAAAAGTCCTGGGTGAAAAAAATTAGATTTTCCTGATACCGTGAATAAAGTCCAGGTGAAAAAAATCCGATTTTCCTGATACGGTGAGTAATGTCTATGACGAAAAAAAGAATGATTTTCCTGATCCCGTGAGTAAAGGCCAGGTGACAAAAATCAGATTGTCCAGATACCGTGGATAATAGTCCACGTGAAAAAAATCAGATTTTCCTGATACCGTGAATAAACTCCAGGTAAAAAAAACCGATTTTTCTTATACCGTGGGTGTCCAGGTGAAAAAAATTCAGATTTTGCTTATACCGTGAGTAACGTCCAGGGTGAAAAAAAAATCAGATTTTCCTGATACCGTGGGTTTTGTTCATGGTGAAAAAATCCGATTTTCCTGATACCGTGGGTTATATAGTACAGGTGAAAAAAATCAGATTTTCCTGATACCGTGGATAAAGTCCAGGTAAAAAAATCCGATTTTCCGGATACCGTGGATAATAGTCCAGGTGAAAAAAAATCAGATTTTCCTGATACCGTGAATAAAGTCCAGGTAAAAAAAATTCCGATTTTCCGGATACCGTGAATAAAGTCCAGGTGAAAAAAATCGGATTTTGGTGATACCGTGAATAAATTCCAGGATGAAAAAAAGAATGATTTTCCTGATCCCGTGAGTAAAGGCCAGGTGACAAAAAACAGATTTTCCGGATACCGTTGATAAAGTCCAGGTAAAAAAAAATCCAATTTTCCGGATACTGTGGAAAATAGTCCATTTGAAAAAAATCAGATTTTCCTGATACCGTGAATAAAGTCCAGGTAAAAAAAATCCGATTTTCCGGATACCGTGGATAAAGTCCAGGTAAAAAAATCCGATTTTACGGATACCGTGGATAATAGTCCAGGTGAAAAAAATCAGATGTTCCTGATACCGTGAATAAAGTCCAAGTAAAAAAAATCCAATTTTCCGGATACCGTGAATATAGTCCAGGTGAAAAAAATTCGATTTTCCTGATATTGTGAATAAAGTCCAGGTGAAAAAAATCCGATTTTCCAGATACCATGGATAATAGTCCAGGTGAAAAAAATCAGATTTTCCTGATGCCGCGAATAAAGTACTGGGTGAAAAAAAATCAATTTTCCTGATATCGTGAGTAAAGTCTAGGATGAAAAAAAGAATGATTTTCCTGATCCCGTGAGAAAAGGCCAGGTGACAAAAATCAGATTTTCCTGATATTGTGAATAAAGTCCAGGTGAAAAAAATCCAATTTTCCAGATACCATGGATAATAGTCCAGGTGAAAAAAAATCAGATTTTCCTGATGCCGTGAATAAAGTACTGGGTGAAAAAAAAATCAATTTTCCTGATATCGTGAGTAAAGTCTATGATGAAAAAAAGAATGATTTTCCTGATACCGTGAGTAAAGTCCAGAGTGAAAAAAATCAGATTTTCCTGATACCGAGGGTTTTGTTCATGGTGAAAAAATCCGATTTTCCTGATACCGTGGGTTATAGTCCAGGTGAAAAAATTCGATTTTCCGGATACCGTGGATAATAGTCCAGGTGAAAAAAATCAGATTTTCCTGATACCGTGAATAAAGTCCAGGTTAAAAAAATCCGATTTTCCGGATACCATGAATAAAGTCCAGGTAAAAAATATCCGATTTTCCAAATACTGTGGGTAAAGTCCAGAGTGAAAAAAATCAGATTTTCCTGATACCGTGGGTTTTGTTCATGGTGAAAAAATTCGATTTTCCTGATATTGTGAATAAAGTCCAGGTGAAAAAAATCAGATTTTCCGGATACCGTGAGTAAAGTCCAGGATGAAAATATCCGATTTTCCTGATACCGTAGATAATAGTCCAGGTAAAAAAATCAGATTTTCCTGATACCATGAGTAAAGTCCAGGATGAAAAAAAAAATGATTTTCCTGATACCGTGAGTAAATTCCAGGGTGAAAAAAACCCGATTTTCCTGATACCGTGAATAAAGTACAGGTGAAAAAAATCCAAATTTCCTGATGCAGTGAATAAAGTCCAGGGTGAAAAAAATTCGATGTTCCTGATACTGTGAATAAAGTCCAGGTGAAAAATTCCGATTTTCCTAATACCGTGAATAAAGTCCAGGTGAAAAAATCAGATTTTCCTGATACCGTGAGTAAAGTCCAGGGTGAAAAAAATCAGATTTTCCTGATACCATGAGTAAAGTCCAGGGTGAAATAAAACCGATTTTCCTGATACTGTGAATAAAGTCCAGGTGAAAAAAATCCGATTTTCCGGAAACCGTGAACAAAAAGTCCTGGGTGAAAAAAATCAGATTTTCCTGATACCGTGAATAAAGTCCAGGTGAAAAAAATCCGATTTTCCTGATACCGTGAGTAAAGTCCATGACGAAAAAAAGAATGATTTTCCTGATACCGTGAATGAACTCCAGGTAAAAAAAATCAGATTTTTCTTATACCGTGGGTAATAGTAAAGGTGAAAAAAATTCAGATTTTGCTTATACCGTGAGTAACGTCCAGGGTGAAAAAAATCAGATTTTCCTGATACCGTGGGTTTTGTTCATGGTGAAAAAATCCGATTTTCCTGATACCGTGGGGTATATAGTACAGTTGAAAAAAATCAGATTTTCCTGATACCGTGAATAAAGTCCAGGTAAAAAAAATCCGATTTTCCGGATACTGTGGATAATAGACCAGGTGACAAAAATCAGATTTTTGGGATACCGTTGATAAAGTCCAGGTAAAAAAAATCCAATTTTCCGGATACTGTGGAAAATAGTCCAGTTGAAAAAAATCAGATTTTCCTGATACCGTGAATAAAGTCCAGGTAAAAAAAATCCGATTTTCCGGATACCGTGGATAAAGTCCAGGTAAAAAAAATCCGATTTTCTGGATACCGTGAATAAGGTCCAAGTAAAAAAAATCCGATTTTCCGGATACCGTGAATATAGTCCAGGTGAAAAAAATTTGATTTTCCTGATATTGTGAATAAAGTCCAGGTGAAAAAAATCCGATTTTCCAGATAACATGGATAATAGTCCAGGTGAAAAAAAAATCAGATTTTCCTGATGCCGTGAATAAAGTACTGAGTGAAAAAAAAATCAATTTTCCTGATATCGTGAGTAAAGTGTAGGATGAAAAAAAGAATGATTTTCCTGATACCATGAGTAAAGTCCAGGATGAAAAAAAAAATGATTTTCCTGATACCGTGAGTAAATTCCAGGGTGAAAAAAATCCGATTTTCCTGATACCGTGAATAAAGTACAGGTGAAAAAAATCCAAATTTCCTGATGCAGTGAATAAAGTCCAGGGTGAAAAAAATTCGATGTTCCTGATACTGTGAATAAAGTCCAGGTGAAAAATTCCGATTTTCCTAATACCGTGAATAAAGTCCAGGTGAAAAAAATCAGATTTTCATAACACCATGGGTTTTGGTCCAGGTGAAAAAAATCCGATTTTCCGGAAACCGTGAATGAAAAGTCCTGGGTGAAAAAAATCAGATTTTCCTGATACCGTGAATAAAGTCCAGGTGAAAAAAATCCGATTTTCCTGATACCGTGAGTAAAGTCCATGACGAAAAAAAGAATGATTTTCCTGATACCGTGAATGAACTCCAGGTAAAAAAAATCCGATTTTTCTTATACCGTGGGTAATAGTCCAGGTGAAAAAAATTCAGATTTTGCTTATACCGTGAGTAACGTCCAGGGTGAAAAAAATCAGATTTTCCTGATACCGTGGGTTTTGTTCATGGTAAAAAAATCAGATTTTCCTGATACCGTGAGTAAAGTCCAGGGTGAAAAAAATCAGATTTTCGTGATACCGTGAGTAAAGTCCAGGGTGAAATAAAACGGATTTTCCTGATACCATGAATAAAGTCCAGGTGAAAAAAATCAGATTTTCATGACACCATGGGTTTTGGTCCAGGTGAAAAAAATCCGATTTTCCAGAAACCATGAATAAAAAGTCCTGGGTGAAAAAAATTAGATTTTCCTGATACCGTGAATAAAGTCCAGGTGAAAAAAATCCGATTTTCCTGATACGGTGAGTAATGTCTATGACGAAAAAAGAATGATTTTCCTGATCCCGTGAGTAAAGGCCAGGTGACAAAAATCAGATTTTCCAGATACCGTGGATAATAGTCCACGTGAAAAAAATCAGATTTTCCTGATACCGTGAATAAACTCCAGGTAAAAAAAACCGATTTTTCTTATACCGTGGATGTCCAGGTGAAAAAAATTCAGATTTTGCTTATACCGTGAGTAACGTCCAGGGTGAAAAAAAATCAGATTTTCCTGATACCGTGGGTTTTGTTCATTGTGAAAAAATCTGATTTTCCTGATACCGTGGGTTATATAGTACAGGTGAAAAAAATCAGATTTTCCTGATACCGTGGATAAAGTCCAGGTAAAAAAATCCGATTTTCCGGATACCGTGGATAATAGTCCAGGTGAAAAAAAATCAGATTTTCCTGATACCGTGAATAAAGTCCAGGTAAAAAAAATTCCGATTTTCCGGATACCGTGAATAAAGTCCAGGTGAAAAAAATCGGATTTTGGTGATACCGTGAATAAATTCCAGGATGAAAAAAAGAATGATTTTCCTGATCCCGTGAGTAAAGGCCAGGTGACAAAAAACAGATTTTCCGGATACCGTTGATAAAGTCCAGGTAAAAAAAAATCCAATTTTCCGGATACTGTGGAAAATAGTCCAGTTGAAAAAAATCAGATTTTCCTGATACCGTGAATAAAGTCCAGGTAAAAAAAATCCGATTTTCCGGATACCGTGGATAAAGTCCAGGTAAAAAAAATCCGATTTTACGGATACCGTGGATAATAGTCCAGGTGAAAAAAATCAGATGTTCCTGATACCGTGAATAAAGTCCAAGTAAAAAAAATCCGATTTTCCGGATACCGTGAATATAGTCCAGGTGAAAAAAATTCGATTTTCCTGATATTGTGAATAAAGTCCAGGTGAAAAAAATCCGATTTTCCAGATACCATGGATAATAGTCCAGGTGAAAAAAATCAGATTTTCCTGATGCCGCGAATAAAGTACTGGGTGAAAAAAAATCAATTTTCCTGATATCGTGAGTAAAGTCTAGGATGAAAAAAAGAATGATTTTCCTGATCCCGTGAGAAAAGGCCAGGTGACAAAAATCAGATTTTCCTGATATTGTGAATAAAGTCCAGGTGAAAAAAATCCAATTTTCCAGATACCATGGATAATAGTCCAGGTGAAAAAAATCAGATTTTCCTGATGCCGTGAATAAAGTACTGGGTGAAAAAAAAATCAATTTTCCTGATATCGTGAGTAAAGTCTATGATGAAAAAAAGAATGATTTTCCTGATACCGTGAGTAAAGTCCAGAGTGAAAAAAATCAGATTTTCCTGATACCGAGGGTTTTGTTCATGGTGAAAAAATCCGATTTTCCTGATACCGTGGGTTATAGTCCAGGTGAAAAAATTCGATTTTCCGGATACCGTGGATAATAGTCCAGGTGAAAAAAATCAGATTTTCCTACCGTGAATAAAGTCCAGGTTAAAAAAATCCGATTTTCCGGATACCATGAATAAAGTCCAGGTAAAAAATATCCGATTTTCCAAATACTGTGGGTAAAGTCCAGAGTGAAAAAAATCAGATTTTCCTGATACCGTGGGTTTTGTTCATGGTGAAAAAATTCGATTTTCCTGATATTGTGAATAAAGTCCAGGTGAAAAAAATCAGATTTTCCGGATACCGTGAGTAAAGTCCAGGATGAAAATATCCGATTTTCCTGATACCGTAGATAATAGTCCAGGTAAAAAAATCAGATTTTCCTGATACCATGAGTAAAGTCCAGGATGAAAAAAAAAATAATTTTCCTGATACCGTGAGTAAATTCCAGGGTGAAAAAAATCCGATTTTCCTGATACCGTGAATAAAGTACAGGTGAAAAAAATCCAAATTTCCTGATGCAGTGAATAAAGTCCAGGGTGAAAAAAATTCGATGTTCCTGATACTGTGAATAACGTCCAGGTGAAAAATTCCGATTTTCCTAATACCGTGAATAAAGTCCAGGTGAAAAAAATCAGATTTTCATAACACCATGGGTTTTGGTCCAGGTGAAAAAAATCCGATTTTCCGGAAACCGTGAATGAAAAGTCCTGGGTGAAAAAAATCAGATTTTCCTGATACCGTGAATAAAGTCCAGGTGAAAAAAATCCGATTTTCCTGATACCGTGAGTAAAGTCCATGACGAAAAAAAGAATGATTTTCCTGATACTGTGAATGAACTCCAGGTAAAAAAAATCCGATTTTTCTTATACCGTGGGTAATAGTCCAGGTGATAAAAATTCAGATTTTGCTTATACCGTGAGTAACGTCCAGGGTGAAAAAAATCAGATTTTCCTGATACCGTGGGTTTTGTTCATGGTGAAAAAATCCGATTTTCCTGATACCGTGGGGTATATAGTACAGTTGAAAAAAAATCAGATTTTCCTGATACCGTGAATAAAGTCCAGGTAAAAAAAATCCGATTTTCCGGATACTGTGGATAATAGACCAGGTGACAAAAATCAGATTTTTGGGATACCGTTGATAAAGTCCAGGTTAAAAAAATCCAATTTTCCGGATACTGTGGAAAATAGTCCAGTTGAAAAAAATCAGATTTTCCTGATACCGTGAATAAAGTCCAGGTAAAAAAAATCCGATTTTCTGGATACCGTGAATAAAGTCCAAGTAAAAAAAATCCGATTTTCCGGATACCGTGAATATAGTCCAGGTGAAAAAAATTTGATTTTCCTGATATTGTGAATAAAGTCCAGGTGAAAAAAATCCGATTTTCCAGATAACATGGATAATAGTCCAGGTGAAAAAAATCAGATTTTCCTGATGCCGTGAATAAAGTACTGGGTGAAAAAAAATCAATTTTCCTGATATCGTGAGTAAAGTGTAGGATGAAAAAAAGAATGATTTTCCTGATCCCGTGAGAAAAGGCCAGGTGACAAAAATCAGATTTTCCTGATATTGTGAATAAAGTCCAGGTGAAAAAAATCCAATTTTCCAGATACCATGGATAATAGTCCAGGTGAAAAAAATCGATTTTCCGGATACCGTGGATAATAGTCCAGGTGAAAAAAATCAGATTTTCCTGATACCGTGAATAAAGTCCAGGTTAAAAAAAAATCAGATTTTCTGGATACCATGAATAAAGTCCAGGTAAAAAAAATCCGATTTTCCAGATACTGTGGGTAAAGTCCAGAGTGAAAAAAAATCAGATTTTCCTGATACCGTGGGTTTTGTTCATGGTGAAAAAATTCGATTTTCCTGATATTGTTAAGAAAGTCCAGGTGAAAAATATCCGATTTTCCAGATACCATGAATAAAGTCCAGGTAAAAAAAATCCGATTTTCCAGATACTGTGGGTAAAGTCCAGAGTGAAAAAAAAATCAGATTTTCCTGATACCGTGGGTTTTGTTCATGGTGAAAAAATTCGATTTTCCTGATATTGTGAATAAAGTCCAGGTGAAAAATATCCGATTTTCCAGATACCATGGATAATAATCCAGGTGAAAAAAATCAGATTTTCCGGATACCATGAGTAAATTCCAGGATGAAAATATCCGATTTTCCTGATACCGTACATAATAGTCCAGGTAAAAAAATCAGATTTTCCTGATACCATGAGTAAAGTCCAGGATGAAAAAAAAATGATTTTCCTGATACCGTGAGTAAATTCCAGGGTGAAAAAAATCCGATTTTCCTGATACCGTGAATAAAGTACAGGTTAAAAAAATCCAACTTTCCTGATGCAGTGAATAAAGTCCAGCGTGAAAAAAATTCGATGTTCCTGATACTGTGAATAAAGTCCAGGTGAAAAAAATCAGATTTTCCTGATACCGTGAGTAAAGTCCAGGGTGAAAAAAATCAGATTTTCCTGATACCGTGAGTAAAGTCCAGGGTGAAATAAAACCGATTTTCCTGATACCGTGAATAAAGTCCAGGTGAAAAAATTTCAGATTTTCATGACACCATGGGTTTTGGTCCAGGTGAAAAAAATCTGATTTTCCGGAAACCGTGAATAAAAAGTCCTGGGAGAAAAAAAATTCGATTTTCCTGATACCGTGAATAAAGTCCAGGATGAAAAAAAGAATGACTTTCCTGATCCTGTGAGTAAAGGCCAGGTGACAAAAATCAGATTTTCCTGATACGGTGGGTTATAGTCCAATTGAAAAAAATCAGATTTTCCTGATACCGTGAGTAAAGTCCAGGATGAAAATATCCGATTTTCCTGATTCCGTAGACAATAGTCCAGGTAAAAAAAATCAGATTTTCCTGATATCGTGAGTAAAGTCCAGGATGAAAAAAAAATGATTTTCCTGATGCCGTGAATAAAGTCCAGGGTGAAAAAAATTCGATGTTCCTGATACTGTGAATAAAGTCCAGGTGAAAAAAGTCCGATTTTCCTGACACCGTGAATAAAGTCCAGGGTGAAAAAAATTCGATGTTCCTGATACTGTGAATAAAGTCCAGGTGAAAAAAGTCCGATTTTCCTGATACCGTGAATAAAGTCCAGAGTGAAAAAAATATGATTTTCCTGATACCGTGGGTTTTGTTCATGGTGAAAAAATTAGATTTTCCTGATACCGTGGATAATAGTCCAGGTGAAAAAAATTTTTTTTCCTGATACCGTGAGAAAAGTCCAGGGTGAAAAAATCTGATTTTCCCGATACAGTGAGTAAAGTCCAGAGTGAAAAAAATCTGATTTTCCTGATACCGTGGGTTTTGTTCATGGGGAAAAAATCAGATTTTCCTGATACCGTGAGTAAAGTCCAGGGTGAAAAAAATCTGATTTTCCTGATACTGTGAGTAATGTCCAGGATGAAAAAAAAAAAAACAATTTTCCTGATACCTTGAGTAAAGTCCAGGGTGAAAAAAATCTGATTTTCCTGATACTGTGAGTAAAGTCCAGAATGAAAAAAAAAAGGATTTTCCTGATACCATGAGTAAAGTCCAGGATGAAAAAATCAGATTTTCCTGATACCGTGGGTTTTGTACATGGTGAAAAAATCCGATTTTCCTGATACCGTGGGTTATAGTCCAGGTGAAAAAATTCGATTTTCCAGATGCAGTGAATAAAGTCCAGGGTGAAAAAAATTCGATGTTCCTGATACCGTGAATAAAGTCCAGGTGAAAAAAATTCGATGTTCCTGATACTGTGAATAAAGTCCAGGTGAAAAAAGTCCGATTTTCCTGATACCGTGAATAAAGTCCAGGTGAAAAAAAAACAGATTTTCCTGATACCGTGAGTAAAGTCCAGGGTGAAAAAAATCAGATTTTCCTGATACCGTGAGTAAAGTCCAGGGTGAAATAAAACCAATTTTCCTGATACCGTGAATAAAGTCCAGGTGAAAAAAATCAGATTTTCATGACACCATGGGTTTTGGTCCAGGTGAAAAAAATCCGATTTTCCGGAAACCGTGAATAAAAAGTCCTGGGTGAAAAAAAAATTCGATTTTCCTGATACCGTGAGTAAAGTCCAGGATGAAAAAAAGAATGAGTTTCCTGATCCTGTGAGTAAAGGCCAGGTGACAAAAATCAGATTTTCCTGATACCGTGGGTTTTGTTCATGGTGAAAAAAATCCGATTTTCCTCATTCCGTAGATAATAGTCCAGGTAAAAAAAATCAGATTTTCCTGATACCGTGAGTAAAGTCCAGGATGAAAAAAAAATGATTTTCCTGATACCGTGAGAAAAGTCCAGGGTGAAAATATCTGATTTTCCCGATACAGTGAGTAAAGTCCAGAGTGAAAAAAATCTGATTTTCCTGATACCGTGGGTTTTGTTCATGGTGAAAAAATCAGATTTTCCTGATACCGTGAGTAAAGTCCAGGATGAAAAAAAAATGATTTTCCGCATACTGTGGATAATAGTCCTGGTGAAAAAAATGAGATTATCCTGATAACGTGAATAAAGTCCAGGTTAAAAAAATCCGATTTTCCGGATACCGTGAATAAAGTCCAGGTAAAAAAAGTCCGATTTTCCTGATACCGTGAATAAAGTCCAGGTGAAAAAAGTCCGATTTTCCTGATACCGTGAATAAAGTCCAGGTGAAAAAAAAACAGATTTTCCTGATACCGTGAGTAAAGTCCAGGGTGAAAAAAATCAGATTTTCCTGATACCGTGAGTAAAGTCCAGGGTGAAATAAAACCAATTTTCCTGATACCGTGAATAAAGTCCAGGTGAAAAAAATCAGATTTTCATGACACCATGGGTTTTGGTCCAGGTGAAAAAAATCCGATTTTCCGGAAACCGTGAATAAAAAGTCCTGGGTGAAAAAAATTTTCGATTTTCCTGATACCGTGAGTAAAGTCCAGGATGAAAAAAAGAATGAGTTTCCTGATCCTGTGAGTAAAGGCCAGGTGACAAAAATCAGATTTTCCTGATACCGTGGGTTTTGTTCATGGTGAAAAAAATCCGATTTTCCTCATTCCGTAGATAATAGTCCAGGTAAAAAAAATCAGATTTTCCTGATACCGTGAGTAAAGTCCAGGATGAAAAAAAAATGATTTTCCTGATACCGTGAGAAAAGTCCAGGGTGAAAATATCTGATTTTCCCGATACAGTGAGTAAAGTCCAGAGTGAAAAAAATCTGATTTTCCTGATACCGTGGGTTTTGTTCATGGTGAAAAAATCAGATTTTCCTGATACCGTGAGTAAAGTCCAGGATGAAAAAAAAATGATTTTCCTGATACCGTGAGTAAAGTCCTGGGTGAAAAAAATCCGATTTTCCTGATACCGTGAATAAAATCCAGGTGAAAAAATTTCGATGTTCCTGATACTGTGAATAAAGTCCAGGTGAAAAAATTCCGATTTTCCTGATACCGTGAATAAAGTCCAGGTGAAAAAAAAACAGATTTTCCTGATACCGTGAGTAAAGTCCAGGGTGAAAAAAATCAGATTTTCCTGATACCGTGAGTAAAGTCCGGGATGAAAATATCCGATTTTCCTGATACCGTAGATAATAGTCCAGGTAAAAAAATCAGATTTTCCTGATACCGTGAGTAAAGTCCAGGTGAAAAAAATTAAGATTTTCCTGATACCATGAGTAAAGGCCAGAATGAAAAAATCCGATTTTCCTGATACTGTGAATAAAGTCCAGGTAAAAAAAAAACAATTTTCCGGATACCATGGATAATAGTCCAGGTGAAAAAAATCAGATTTTCCTGATACCGTGAGTAACGTTAAGGATGAAAAAAATCAGATTTTCCTGATACCGTTGGTTTTGTTCATGGTGAAAACATCCGATTTTCCTGATACCGTGGATAATAGTCGAGGTGAAAAAATCAGATTTTCCTGATACCGTGAGTAAAGTCCAGGATGAAAAAAAAATTTCCCTGATCCCGTGAGTAAAGGCCAAGTGATAAAAATCAGATTTTCCTGATACCGTGGGTATTGTTCATGGTGAAAAAAATCCGATTTTCCTGATACCGTGGGTTATACTCCAGGTGAAAAAATCCGATTTTCCTGATACTGTGAATAAAGTCCAGGTAAAAAAAATCCAATTTTCCGGATACCATGGATTATAGTCCAGGTGAAAAAAATCAGATTTTCCTGATACCGTGAATAAAGTCCAGGTAAAAAAAATCCGATTTTCCGGATACCGTGGATAAAGTCCAGGTAAAAAAAATCCGATTTTCAGGATACCGTGAATAAAGTCCAAGTAAAAAAAATCCGATTTTCCGGATACCGTGAATATAGTCCAGGTGAAAAAAATTTGATTTTCCTGATATTGTGAATAAAGTCCAGGTGAAAAAAATCCGATTTTCCAGATAACATGGATAATAGTCCAGGTGAAAAAAATCAGATTTTCCTGATGCCGTGAATAAAGTACTGGGTGAAAAAAAATCAATTTTCCTGATATCGTGAGTAAAGTGTAGGATGAAAAAAAAATCGATTTTCCGGATACCGTGGATAATAGACCAGGTGACAAAAATCAGATTTTTGGGATACCGTTGATAAAGTCCAGGTAAAAAAAATCCAATTTTCCGGATACTGTGGAAAATAGTCCAGGTGAAAAAAATCAGATTTTCCTGATACCGTGAATAAAGTCCAGGTAAAAAAAATCCGATTTTCCGGATAACGTGGATAAAGTCCAGGTAAATAACAATCCGATTTTCCGGATACCGTGAATAAAGTCCAAGTAAAAAAAATCCGATTTTCCGGATACCGTGAATATAGTCCAGGTGAAAAAAATTTGATTTTCCTGATATTGTGAATAAAGTCCAGGTGAAAAAAAATCCGATTTTCCAGATAACATGGATAATAGTCCAGGTGAAAAAAATCAGATTTTCCTGATGCCGTGAATAAAGTACTGGGTGAAAAAAAATCAATTTTCCTGATATCGTGAGTAAAGTGTAGGATGAAAAAAAGAATGATTTTCCTGATCCCGTGAGAAAAGGCCAGGTGACAAAAATCAGATTTTCCTGATATTGTGAATAAAGTCCAGGTGAAAAAAATCCAATTTTCCAGATACCATGGATAATAGTCCAGGTGAAAAAAATCGATTTTCCGGATACCGTGGATAATAGTCCAGGTGAAAAAAATCAGATTTTCCTGATACCGTGAATAAAGTCCAGGTTAAAAAAAAAACAGATTTTCTGGATACCATGAATAAAGTCCAGGTTAAAAAAATCCGATTTTCCAGATACTGTGGGTAAAGTCCAGAGTGAAAAAAAATCAGATTTTCCTGATACCGTGGGTTTTGTTCATGGTGAAAAAATTCGATTTTCCTGATATTGTTAAGAAAGTCCAGGTGAAAAATATCCGATTTTCCAGATACCATGAATAAAGTCCAGGTAAAAAAAATCCGATTTTCCAGATACTGTGGGTAAAGTCCAGAGTGAAAAAAAATCAGATTTTCCTGATACCGTGGGTTTTGTTCATGGTGAAAAAATTCGATTTTCCTGATATTGTGAATAAAGTCCAGGTGAAAAATATCCGATTTTCCAGATACCATGGATAATAATCCAGGTGAAAAAAATCAGATTTTCCGGATACCATGAGTAAATTCCAGGATGTAAAAATCCGATTTTCCTGATACCGTAGATAATAGTCCAGGTAAAAAAATCAGATTTTCCTGATACCATGAGTAAAGTCCAGGATGAAAAAAAAATGATTTTCCTGATACCGTGAGTAAATTCCAGGGTGAAAAAAATCCGATTTTCCTGATACCGTGAATAAAGTACAGATGAAAAAAATCCAACTTTCCTGATGCAGTGAATAAAGTCCAGCGTGAAAAAAATTCGATGTTCCTGATACTATGAATAAAGTCCAGGTGAAAAAAATCCAATTTTCCGGATACCGTGGATAATAGACCAGGTGACAAAAATCGGATTTTTGGGATACCGTTGATAAAGTCCAGGTAAAAAAAATCCAATTTTCCGGATACTGTGGAAAATAGTCCAGTTGAAAAAAATCCGATTTTCCTGATACCGTGAATAAAGTCCAGGTAAAAAAAATCCGATTTTCCTGATTCCGTGGATAAAGTCCAGGTAAAAAAAATCCGATTTTCCGGATACCGTGAATAAAGTCCAAGTTAAAAAAATCCGATTTTCCGGATACCGTGAATATAGTCCAGGTGAAAAAAATTTGATTTTCCTGATATTGTGAATAAAGTCCAGGTGAAAAAAATCCGATTTTCCAGATAACATGGATAATAGTCCAGGTGAAAAAAATCAGATTTTCCTGATGCCGTGAATAAAGTACTGGGTGAAAAAAAATCAATTTTCCTGATATCGTGAGTAAAGTGTAGGATGAAAAAAAGAATGATTTTTCTGATATTGGGAATAAAGTCCAGGTGAAAAAAATCCAATTTTCCAGATACCATGGATAATCGTCCAGGTGAAAAAAATCGATTTTCCGGATACCGTGGATAATAGTCCAGGTGAAAAAAATCAGATTTTCCTGATACCGTGAATAAAGTCCAGGTTAAAAAAAAATCAGATTTTCTGGATACCATGAATAAAGTCCAGGTAAAAAAAATCCGATTTTCCAGATACTGTGGGTAAAGTCCAGAGTGAAAAAAAATCAGATTTTCCTGATACCGTGGGTTTTGTTCATGGTGAAAAAATTCGATTTTCCTGATATTGTTAAGAAAGTCCAGGTGAAAAATATCCGATTTTCCAGATACCATGAATAAAGTCCAGGTAAAAAAAATCCGATTTTCCAGATACTGTGGGTAAAGTCCAGAGTGAAAAAAAATCAGATTTTCCTGATACCGTGGGTTTTGTTCATGGTGAAAAAATTCGATTTTCCTGATATTGTGAATAAAGTCCAGGTGAAAAATATCCGATTTTCCAGATACCATGGATAATAATCCAGGTGAAAAAAATCAGATTTTCCGGATACCATGAGTAAATTCCAGTATGAAAATATCCGATTTTCCTGATACCGTAGATAATAGTCCAGGTAAAAAAATCAGATTTTCCTGATACCATGAGTAAAGTCCAGGATGAAAAAAAAATGATTTTCCTGATACCGTGAGTAAATTCCAGGGTGAAAAAAATCCGATTTTCCTGATACCGTGAATAAAGTACAGGTGAAAAAAATCCAACTTTCCTGATGCAGTGAATAAAGTCCAGTGTGAAAAAAATTCGATGTTCCTGATACTGTGAATAAAGTCCAGGTGAAAAAAGTCCGATTTTCCTAATACCGTGAATAAAGTCCAGGTGAAAAAATCAGATTTTCCTGATACCGTGAGTAAAGTCCAGGGTGAAAAATATCAGATTTTCCTGATACCATGAGTAAAGTCCAGGGTGAAATAAAACCGATTTTCCTGATACTGTGAATAAAGTCCAGGTGAAAAAAATCAGATTTTCATAACACCATGGGTTTTGGTCCAGGTGAAAAAAATCAGATTTTCCGGAAACCGTGAATAAAAAGTCCTGGGTGAAAAAAATCAGATTTTCCTGATACCGTGAATAAAGTCCAGGTGAAAAAAATCCGATTTTCCTGATACCGTGAGTAAAGTCCATGACGAAAAAAAGAATGATTTTCCTGATACCGTGAATAAACTCCAGGTAAAAAAAATCCGATTTTTCTTATACCGTGGGTAATAGTCCAGGTGAAAAAAATTCAGATTTTGCTTATACCGTGAGTAACGTCCAGGGTGAAAAAAATCAGATTTTCCTGATACCGTGGGTTTTGTTCATGGTGAAAAAATCCGATTTTCCTGATACCGTGAATAAAGTCCAGGTAAAAAAAATCCGATTTTCCGAAAACCGTGGATAATAGTCCAGGTGAAAAAATCCAGTTTTCCAGATACCATGGATAATAGTCCAGTTGAAAAAAAAACAGATTTTCCTGATACCGTGAATAAAGTCCAGGTAAAAAAATTCCGAATTTCCGGATACCGTGAATAAAGTCCAGGTGAAAAAAATCGGATTTTGCTGATACCGTGAATAAAGTCCAGGATGAAAAAAAGAATGATTTTCCTGATCCCGTGAGTAAAGGCCAGGTGACAAAAATCAGATTTTCCGGATACTGTTGATAAAGTCCAGGTAAAAAAAATCAGATTTTCCGGATACCGTGGATAATAGTCCAGGTGAAAAAAATCACATGTTCCTGATACCGTGAATAAAGTCCAAGTAAAAAAAATCTGATTTTCCGGATACCGTGAATAAAGTCCAGGTGAAAAAAATCAGATTTTCCGGATACCGTGAATAAAATCCAGGTGAAAAAACTCCGATTTTCCAGATACCGTGAATAAAGTCCAGGTGAAAAAAATCAGATTTTCCGGATGCCGTGAATAAAGTAGTGGGTGAAAAAAAAAATCAATTTTCCTGATATCGTGAGTAAAGTCTAGGATAAAAAAAGAATGATTTTCCTGATCCCGTGAGAAAAGGCCAGGTGACAAAAATCAGATTTTCCTGATATTGTGAATAAAGTCCAGGTGAAAAAAATCCAATTTTCCAGATACCATGGATAATAGTCCAGGTGAAAAAAATCAGATTTTCCTGATGCCGTGAAAAAAGTACTGGGTGAAAAAAAAATCAATTTTCCTGATATCGTGAGTAAAGTCTATGATGAAAAAAAGAATGATTTTCCTGATACCGTGAGTAAAGTCCAGAGTGAAAAAAATCAGATTTTCCTGATACCGAGGGTTTTGTTCATGGTGAAAAAAATCGATTTTCCTGATACCGTGGATAATAGTCCAGGTGAAATAAATCAGATTTTCCTGATACCGTGAATAAAGTCCAGGTTAAAAAAATCCGATTTTCCGGGTACCATGAATAAAGTCCAGATAAAAAAAATCCGATTTTCCAGATACTGTGAGTAAAGTCCAGAGAGAAAAAAATCAGATTTTCCTGATACCGTGGGTTTTGTTCATGGTGAAAAAATTCGATTTTCCTGATATTGTGAATTAAGTCCAGGTGAAAAATATCCGATTTTCCAGATACCATGGATAATAGTCCAGGTGAAAAAAATCAGATTTTCCGGATACCGTGAGTAAAGTCCACGATGAAAATATCCGATTTTCCTGATACCGTAGATAATAGTCCAGGTAAAAAAATCAGATTTTTCTGATACCGTGAGTAAAGTCCAGGATGAAAAAAAATGATTTTCCTGATACCGTGAGTAAAGTCCAGGGTGAAAAAAATCTGATTTTCCTGATACTGTGAGTAACGTCCAGGATGAAAAAAAAAAACAATTTTCCTGATACCTTGAGTAAAGTCCAGGGTGAAAAAAATCTGATTTTCCTGATACTGTGAGTAAAGTCCAGAATGAAAAAAAAAAGGATTTTCCTGATACCATGAGTAAAGTCCAGGGTGAAAAAAATCAGATTTTCCTGATACCGTGGGTTTTGTACATGGTGAAAAAATCCGATTTTCCTGATACCGTGGGTTATAGTCCAGGTGAAAAAATCTGATTTTCCAGATATCGTGGATAATAGTCCAGGTGAAAAAAATCAGATTTTCCTGATACCGTGAATAAAGTCCAGGTTAAAAAAATCCAATTTTCCGGATACCGCAAATAAAGTCCAGGTAAAAAAAATCCGATTTTCCAGATACTGTGGGTAAAGTCCAGAGTGAAAAAAATCCGATTTTCCGGATACCGCAAATAAAGTCCAGGTAAAAAAAATCCGATTTTCCAGATACTGTGGGTAAAGTCCAGGTGAAAAAAATCAGATTTTCATGACAGCATGGGTTTTGGTCCAAGTGAAAAAAATCCGATTTTCCGGAAACCGTGAATAAAAAGTCCTGGGTGGAAAAAAAATCGATTTTCATGATACCGTGAGTAAAGTCCAGGATGAAAAAAAGAATGATTTTCCTGATCCTGTGAGTATAGGCCAGGTGACAAAAATCAGATTTTCCTGATACCATGAGTAAAGTCCAGGGTGAAAAAAATCTGATTTTCCTGATACCGTGAGTAAAGTCCAGAATGAAAAAAATCAGATTTTCCTGATACCGTGGCTTTTGTTCATGGTGAAAAAATCCAATTTTCCTAATACCGTGGGTTATAGTCCAGGTGAAAAAATCTGATTTTCCGCATACTGTGGATAATAGTCCTGGTGAAAAAAATGAGATTATCCTGATACCATGAGTAAAGTCCAGGGTGAAAAAAATCTGATTTTCCTGATACTGTGAATAACGTCCAGGATGGGAAAAAAAAACAATTTTCCTGATACCTTGAGTAAAGTCCAGGGTGAAAAAAATCTGATTTTCCTGATACTGTGAGTAAAGTCCAGAATGAAAAAAAAAGGATTTTCCTGATACCATGAGTAAAGTCCAGGGTGAAAAAAATCAGATTTTCCTGATACCGTGGGTTTTGTACATGGTGAAAAAATCCGATTTTCCTGATACCGTGTGTTATAGTCCAGGTGAAAAAATTCGATTTTCCAGATATCGTGGATAATAGTCCAGGTGAAAAAAATCAGATTTTCCTGATACCGTGAATAAAGTCCAGGTTAAAAAAATCCGATTTTCCGGATACCGCAAATAAAGTCCAGGTAAAAAAAATCCGATTTTCCAGATACTGTGGGTAAAGTCCAGAGTGAAAAAAATCCGATTTTCCGGATACCGCAAATAAAGTCCAGGTAAAAAAAATCCGATTTTCCAGATACTGTGGGTAAAGTCCAGGTGAAAAAAATCAGATTTTCATGACAGCATGGGTTTGGGTCCAAGTGAAAAAAATCCGATTTTCCGGAAACCGTGAATAAAAAGTCCTGGGTGGAAAAAAAATCGATTTTCATGATACCGTGAGTAAAGTCCAGGATGAAAAAAAGAATGATTTTCCTGATCCTGTGAGTATAGGCCAGGTGACAAAAATCAGATTTTCCTGATACCATGAGTAAAGTCCAGGGTGAAAAAAATCTGATTTTCCTGATACCGTGAGTAAAGTCCAGAATGAAAAAAATCAGATTTTCCTGATACCGTGGCTTTTGTTCATGGTGAAAAAATCCAATTTTCCTAATACCGTGGGTTAGAGTCCAGGTGAAAAAATCTGATTTTCCGCATACTGTGGATAATAGTCCTGGTGAAAAAAATGAGATTATCCTGATACCGTGAGTAAAGTCCAGGGTGAAAAAAATCTGATTTTCCTGATACTGTGAGTAACGTCCAGGATGAAAAAAAAAAAACAATTTTCCTGATACCTTGAGTAAAGACCAGGGTGAAAAAAATCTGATTTTCCTGATACTGTGAGTAAAGTCCAGAATGAAAAAAAAAAGGATTTTCCTGATACCATGAGTAAAGTCCAGGGTGAAAAAAATCAGATTTTCCTGATACCGTGGGTTTTGTACATGGTGAAAAAATCCGATTTTCCTGATACCGTGGGTTATAGTCCAGGTGAAAAAATTCGATTTTCCAGATGCAGTGAATAAAGTCCAGGGTGAAAAAAATTCGATGTTCCTGATACTGTGAATAAAGTCCAGGTGAAAAAAGTCCAATTTTCCTGATACCGTGAATAAAGTCCAGGTGAAAAAAATCAGATTTTCCTGATACCGTGAGTAAAGTCCAGGGTGAAAAAAATCAGATTTTCCTGATACCGTGAATAAAGTGCAGGTGAAAAAAATTCGATGTTCCTGATACTGTGAATAAAGTCCAGGTGAAAAAAGTCCGATTTTCCTGATACCGTGAATAAAGTCCAGGTGAAAAAAAAACAGATTTTCCTGATACCGTGAGTAAAGTCCAGGGTGAAAAAAATCAGATTTTCCTGATACCGTGAGTAAAGTCCAGGGTGAAATAAAACCAATTTTCCTGATACCGTGAATAAAGTCCAGGTGAAAAAAATCAGATTTTCATGACACCATGGGTTTTGGTCCAGGTGAAAAAAATCCGATTTTCCAGAAACCGTGAATAAAAAGTCCTGGGTGAAAAAAAATTTCGATTTTCCTGATACCGTGAGTAAAGTCCAGGATGAAAAAAAGAATGAGTTTCCTCATCCTGTGTGTAAAGGCCAGGTGACAAAAATCAGATTTTCCTGATACCGTGGGTTTTGTTCATGGTGAAAAAAATCCAATTTTCCTGATACCGTGGGTTATAGTCCAATTGAAAAAAAAATCAGATTTTCCGGATACCATGAGTAAAGTCCAGGATGAAAATATCCGATTTTCCTGATACCGTGAATAAAGTCCAGGTGGAAAAAATCCGATTTTCCTCATTCCGTAGATAATAGTCCAGGTAAAAAAAATCAGATTTTCCTGATACCGTGAGTAAAGTCCAGGATGAAAAAAAAAAGATTTTCCTGATACCGTGAGAAAAGTCCAGGGTGAAAATATCTGATTTTCCCGATACAGTTAGTAAAGTCCAGAGTGAAAAAAAATCTGATTTTCCTGATACCGTGGGTTTTGTTCATGGTGAAAAAATCAGATTTTCCTGATACCATGAGTAAAGTCCAGGATGAAAAAAAAATGATTTTCCTGATACCGTGAGTAAAGTCCTGGGTGAAAAAAATCCGATTTTCCTGATACCGTGAATAAAGTCCAGGTGAAAAAAATTCGATGTTCCTGATACTGTGAATAAAGTCCAGGTGAAAAAAGTCCGATTTTCCTGATACCGTGAATAAAGTCCAGGTGAAAAAAAAAACAGATTTTCCTGATACAGTGAGTAAAGTCCAGGGTGAAAAAAATCAGATTTTCCTGATACCGTGAGTAAAGTCCGGGATGAAAATATCCGATTTTCCTGATACCGTAGTTAATAGTCCAGGTAAAAAAATCAGATTTTCCTGATACCGTGAGTAAAGTCCAGGTGAAAAAAATTAAGATTTTCCTGATACCATGAGTAAAGGCCAGAATGAAAATATCCAATTTTCCTGATACCGTGAATAAAGTCCAGGTGAAAAAAATCAGATTTTGATGACACCATGGGTTTTGGTCCAGGTGAAAAAAATCCGATTTTCCGTAAACCGTGAATAAAAAGTCCTGGGAGAAAAAAAATTCGATTTTCCTGATACCGTGAATAAAGTCCAGGATGAAAAAAAGAATGACTTTCCTGATCCTGTGAGTAAAGGCCAGGTGACAAAAATCAGATTTTCCTGATACGGTGGGTTTTGTTCATGGTGAAAAAAATCCGATTTTCCTGATACCGTGGGTTATAGTCCAATTGAAAAAAATCAGATTTTCCGGATACCGTGAGTAAAGTCCAGGATGAAAATATCCGATTTTCCTGATTCCGTAGACAATAGTCCAGGTGAAATAATCAGATTTTCCTGATACCGTGAGTAAAGTCCAGGATGAAAAAAAAATGATTTTCCTGATACCGTGAGTAAAGTCCAGGATGAAAAAAAAATGATTTTCCTGATACCGTGAATAAAGTCCAGGTGAAAAAAATTCGATGTTCCTGATACTGTGAATAAAGTCCAGGTGAAAAAAGTCCGATTTTCCTGATACCGTGAATAAAGTCCAGGTGAAAAAAAACCAGATTTTCCTGATACCGTGAGTAAAGTCCAGGGTGAAAAAAATCAGATTTTCCTGATACCGTGAGTAAAGTCCGGGATGAAAATATCCGATTTTCCTGATACCGTAGATAATAGTCCAGGTAAAAAAATCAGATTTTCCTGATACCGTGAGTAAAGTCCAGGTGAAAAAAATTAAGATTTTCCTGATACCATGAGTAAAGGCCAGAATGAAAAAATCCGATTTTCCTGATACTGTGAATAAAGTCCAGGTAAAAAAAAAACAATTTTCCGGATACCATGGATAATAGTCCAGGTGAAAAAATCAGATTTTCCTGATACCGTGAGTAACGTTAAGGAAGAAAAAATCCGATTTTCCTGATACCGTGAGTAAATTCCAGAATGAAAAAAAAATCAGATTTTCCTGATACCGTGGGTTTTGTTCATGGTGAAAAAATCCAATTTTCCTGATACCGTGGATAATAGTCCAGGTGAAAAAAAACATGATTTTCCTGATACCGTGAGTAAAGTCCAGGGTGAAAAAAATCCGATTTTCCTGATACCGTTAATAAAGTCCAGGTGAAAAAGATCCAACTTTCCTGATGCAGTGAATAAAGTCCAGGGTGAAAAAAATTCGATGTTCCCGATACTGTGAATAAAGTCCAGGTGAAAAAAGTCCAATTTTCCTGATACCGTGAATAAAGTCCAGGTGAAAAAAATCAGATTTTTCTGATACCGTGAGTAAAGTCCAGGGTGAAAAAAATCAGATTTTCCTGATACCGTGAGTAAAGTCCAGGGTGAAATAAAACCAATTTTCCTGATACCGTGAATAAAGTCCAGGTGAAAAAAATCAGATTTTCATGACACCATGGGTTTTGGTCCAGGTGAAAAAAATCCGATTTTCCGGAAACCGTGAATAAAAAGTCCTGGGAGAAAAAAAATTCGATTTTCCTGATACCGTGAATAAAGTCCAGGATGAAAAAAATAATGACTTTCCTGATCCTGTGAGTAAAGGCCAGGTGACAAAAATCAGATTTTCCTGATACGGTGGGTTTTGTTCATGGTGAAAAAAATCCGATTTTCCTGATACCGTGGGTTATAGTCCAATTGAAAAAAATCAGATTTTCTGGATACCGTGAGTAAAGTCCAGGATGAAAATATCCGATTTTCCTGATTCCGTAGACAATAGTCCAGGTAAAATAATCAGATTTTCCTGATATCGTGAGTAAAGTCCAGGATAAAAAAAAAATGATTTTCCTGATGCCGTGAATAAAGTCCAGGGTGAAAAAAATTCGATGTTCCTGATACTGTGAATAAAGTCCAGGTGAAAAAAGTCCGATTTTCCTGATACCGTGAATAAAGTCCAGGTGAAAAAAATCTGATTTTCCCGATACAGTGAGTAAAGTCCAGAGTGAAAAAAAATCTGATTTTCCTGATACCGTGGGTTTTGTTCATGGTGAAAAAATCAGATTTTCCTGATACCGTGGATAATAGTCCAGGTGGAAAAAAAATTCCTTATACCGTGAGAAAAGTCCAGGGTGAAAAAATCTGATTTTTCCGATACAGTGAGTAAAGTCCAGAGTGAAAAAAATCTGATTTTCCTGATACCGTGGGTTTTGTTCATGGTGAAAAAATCAGATTTTCCTGATGCCGTGAGTAAAGTCCAGGATGAAAAAAAAATGATTTTCCTGATACCGTGAGTAAAGTCCTGGGTGAAAAAAATCCGATTTTCCTGATACCGTGAATAAAGTCCAGGTGAAAAAAATTCGATGTTCCTGATACTGTGAATAAAGTCCAGGTGAAAAAAGTCCGATTTTCCTGATACCGTGAATAAAGTCCAGGTGAAAAAAAAACAGATTTTCCTGATACCGTGAGTAAAGTCCAGGGTGAAAAAAATCAGATTTTCCTGATACCGTGAGTAAAGTCCAGGGTGAAATAAAACCGATTTTCCTGATACCGTGAATAAAGTCCAGGTGAAAAAAAATCAGATTTTCATGACACCATGGGTTTTGGTCCAGGTGAAAAAAATCCGATTTTCCAGAAACCGTGAATAAAAAGTCCTGGTTGAAAAAAAAATTCGATTTTCCTGATACCGTGAGTAAAGTCCAGGATGAAAAAAAGAATGAGTTTCCTGATCCTGTGAGTAAAGGCCAGGTGACAAAAATCAGATTTTCCTGATACCGTGGGTTTTGTTCATGGTGAAAAAAATCCGATTTTCCTGATACCGTGGGTTATAGTCCAATTGAAAAAAAATCAGATTTTCCGGATACCGTGAGTAAAGTCCAGGATGAAAATATCCGATTTTCCTGATACCGTGAATAAAGTCCAGGTGAAAAAATCCGATTTTCCTGATACTGTGAATAAAGTCCAGGTTAAAAAAATCCGATTTTCCGGATACCATGGATAATAGTCCAGGTGAAAAAAATCAGATTTTCCTGATACCGTGAGTAAAGTCCCGGATGAAAAAAAATGATTTTCCTGATACCGTGAGTAAAGTCCAGGGTGAAAAAAATCCGATTTTCCTGATACCGTGAATAAAGTCCAGGTGAAAAAAATCCAACTTTCCTGTTGCCGTGAATAAAGTCCAGGGTGAAAAAAATTCGATGTTCCTGATACTGTGAATAAAGCCCAGGTGAAAAAAGTCCGATTTTCCTGATACCGTGAATAAAGTCCAGGTGAAAAAAATCCGATTTTTCCTGATACCGTGGATAAAGTCCAGGTGAAAAAAAATCAGATTTTCATGACAGCATGGGTTTTGGACCAAGTGAAAAAAAATCCGATTTTCCGGAAACCGTGAATAAAAAGTCCTGGGTGAAAAAAAATCAATTTTCGTGATACCGTGAGTAAAGTCCAGGATGAAAAAAAGAATGATTTTCCTGATACCGTGAGTAAAGTCCAGGATGAAAAAAAGAATGACTTTCCTGATCCTGTGAGTAAAGGCCAGGTGACAAAATCAGATTTTCCTGATACCATGAGTAAAGTCCAGAATGAAAAAAAAATCAGATTTTCCTGATACCGTGGCTTTTGTTCATGGTGAAAAAATCCAATTTTCCTGATACCGTGAGTAAAGTCCAGGGTGAAATAAAACTGATTTTCCTGATACCGTGAGTAAAGTCCAGGATGAAAATATCCGATTTTCCTGATTCCGTAGACAATAGTCCAGGTAAAAAAATCAGTTTTTCCTGATATCGTGAGTAAAGTCCAGGATGAAAAAAAAATGATTTTCCTGATGCCGTGAATACAGTCCAGGGTGAAAAAAATTCGATGTTCCTGATACTGTGAATAAAGTCCAGGTGAAAAAAGTCCGATTTTCCTGATACCGTGAATAAAGTCCAGGTGAAAAAAGTCCGATTTTCCTGATACCGTGAATAAAGTCCAGGTGAAAAAAAACAGATTTTCCTGATACCGTGAGTAAAGTCCTGGGTGAAAAAAATCCGATTTTCCTGATACCGTGAATAAAGTCCAGGTGAAAAAAATTCGATGTTCCTGATACTGTGAATAAAGTCCAGGTGAAAAAAGTCCGATTTTCCTGATACCGTGAATAAAGTCCAGGTGAAAAAAAACAGATTTTCCTGATACCGTGAGTAAAGTCCAGGGTGAAAAAAATCAGATTTTCCTGATACCGTGAGTAAAGTGCTGGGTGAAAAAAATCCGATTTTCCTGATACCGTGAATAAAGTCCAGGTGAAAAAAATTCGATGTTCCTGATACTGTGAATAAAGTCCAGGTGAAAAAAGTCCGATTTTCCTGATACCGTGAATAAAGTCCAGGTGAAAAAAAAAACAGATTTTCCTGATACAGTGAGTAAAGTCCAGGGTGAAAAAAATCAGATTTTCCTGATACCGTGAGTAAAGTCCGGGATGAAAATATCCGATTTTCCTGATACCGTAGTTAATAGTCCAGGTAAAAAAATCAGATTTTCCTGATACCGTGAGTAAAGTCCAGGTGAAAAAAATTAAGATTTTCCTGATACCATGAGTAAAGGCCAGAATGAAAATATCCAATTTTCCTGATACCGTGAATAAAGTCCAGGTGAAAAAAATCAGATTTTGATGACACCATGGGTTTTGGTCCAGGTGAAAAAAATCCGATTTTCCGTAAACCGTGAATAAAAAGTCCTGGGAGAAAAAAAATTCGATTTTCCTGATACCGTGAATAAAGTCCAGGATGAAAAAAAGAATGACTTTCCTGATCCTGTGAGTAAAGGCCAGGTGACAAAAATCAGATTTTCCTGATACGGTGGGTTTTGTTCATGGTGAAAAAAATCCGATTTTCCTGATACCGTGGGTTATAGTCCAATTGAAAAAAATCAGATTTTCCGGATACCGTGAGTAAAGTCCAGGATGAAAATATCCGATTTTCCTGATTCCGTAGACAATAGTCCAGGTGAAATAATCAGATTTTCCTGATACCGTGAGTAAAGTCCAGGATGAAAAAAAAATGATTTTCCTGATACCGTGAGTAAAGTCCAGGATGAAAAAAAAATGATTTTCCTGATACCGTGAATAAAGTCCAGGTGAAAAAAATTCGATGTTCCTGATACTGTGAATAAAGTCCAGGTGAAAAAAGTCCGATTTTCCTGATACCGTGAATAAAGTCCAGGTGAAAAAAAACCAGATTTTCCTGATACCGTGAGTAAAGTCCAGGGTGAAAAAAATCAGATTTTCCTGATACCGTGAGTAAAGTCCGGGATGAAAATATCCGATTTTCCTGATACCGTAGATAATAGTCCAGGTAAAAAAATCAGATTTTCCTGATACCGTGAGTAAAGTCCAGGTGAAAAAAATTAAGATTTTCCTGATACCATGAGTAAAGGCCAGAATGAAAAAATCCGATTTTCCTGATACTGTGAATAAAGTCCAGGTAAAAAAAAAACAATTTTCCGGATACCATGGATAATAGTCCAGGTGAAAAAATCAGATTTTCCTGATACCGTGAGTAACGTTAAGGAAGAAAAAATCCGATTTTCCTGATACCGTGAGTAAATTCCAGAATGAAAAAAAAATCAGATTTTCCTGATACCGTGGGTTTTGTTCATGGTGAAAAAATCCAATTTTCCTGATACCGTGGATAATAGTCCAGGTGAAAAAAAACATGATTTTCCTGATACCGTGAGTAAAGTCCAGGGTGAAAAAAATCCGATTTTCCTGATACCGTTAATAAAGTCCAGGTGAAAAAGATCCAACTTTCCTGATGCAGTGAATAAAGTCCAGGGTGAAAAAAATTCGATGTTCCCGATACTGTGAATAAAGTCCAGGTGAAAAAAGTCCAATTTTCCTGATACCGTGAATAAAGTCCAGGTGAAAAAAATCAGATTTTCCTGATACCGTGAGTAAAGTCCAGGGTGAAAAAAATCAGATTTTCCTGATACCGTGAGTAAAGTCCAGGGTGAAATAAAACCAATTTTCCTGATACCGTGAATAAAGTCCAGGTGAAAAAAATCAGATTTTCATGACACCATGGGTTTTGGTCCAGGTGAAAAAAATCCGATTTTCCGGAAACCGTGAATAAAAAGTCCTGGGAGAAAAAAAATTCGATTTTCCTGATACCGTGAATAAAGTCCAGGATGAAAAAAATAATGACTTTCCTGATCCTGTGAGTAAAGGCCAGGTGACAAAAATCAGATTTTCCTGATACGGTGGGTTTTGTTCATGGTGAAAAAAATCCGATTTTCCTGATACCGTGGGTTATAGTCCAATTGAAAAAAATCAGATTTTCTGGATACCGTGAGTAAAGTCCAGGATGAAAATATCCGATTTTCCTGATTCCGTAGACAATAGTCCAGGTAAAATAATCAGATTTTCCTGATATCGTGAGTAAAGTCCAGGATAAAAAAAAAATGATTTTCCTGATGCCGTGAATAAAGTCCAGGGTGAAAAAAATTCGATGTTCCTGATACTGTGAATAAAGTCCAGGTGAAAAAAGTCCGATTTTCCTGATACCGTGAATAAAGTCCAGGTGAAAAAAATCTGATTTTCCCGATACAGTGAGTAAAGTCCAGAGTGAAAAAAAATCTGATTTTCCTGATACCGTGGGTTTTGTTCATGGTGAAAAAATCAGATTTTCCTGATACCGTGGATAATAGTCCAGGTGGAAAAAAAAATTCCTTATACCGTGAGAAAAGTCCAGGGTGAAAAAATCTGATTTTTCCGATACAGTGAGTAAAGTCCAGAGTGAAAAAAATCTGATTTTCCTGATACCGTGGGTTTTGTTCATGGTGAAAAAATCAGATTTTCCTGATGCCGTGAGTAAAGTCCAGGATGAAAAAAAAATGATTTTCCTGATACCGTGAGTAAAGTCCTGGGTGAAAAAAATCCGATTTTCCTGATACCGTGAATAAAGTCCAGGTGAAAAAAATTCGATGTTCCTGATACTGTGAATAAAGTCCAGGTGAAAAAAGTCCGATTTTCCTGATACCGTGAATAAAGTCCAGGTGAAAAAAAAACAGATTTTCCTGATACCGTGAGTAAAGTCCAGGGTGAAAAAAATCAGATTTTCCTGATACCGTGAGTAAAGTCCAGGGTGAAATAAAACCGATTTTCCTGATACCGTGAATAAAGTCCAGGTGAAAAAAAATCAGATTTTCATGACACCATGGGTTTTGGTCCAGGTGAAAAAAATCCGATTTTCCAGAAACCGTGAATAAAAAGTCCTGGTTGAAAAAAAAATTCGATTTTCCTGATACCGTGAGTAAAGTCCAGGATGAAAAAAAGAATGAGTTTCCTGATCCTGTGAGTAAAGGCCAGGTGACAAAAATCAGATTTTCCTGATACCGTGGGTTTTGTTCATGGTGAAAAAAATCCGATTTTCCTGATACCGTGGGTTATAGTCCAATTGAAAAAAAATCAGATTTTCCGGATACCGTGAGTAAAGTCCAGGATGAAAATATCCGATTTTCCTGATACCGTGAATAAAGTCCAGGTGAAAAAATCCGATTTTCCTGATACTGTGAATAAAGTCCAGGTTAAAAAAATCCGATTTTCCGGATACCATGGATAATAGTCCAGGTGAAAAAAATCAGATTTTCCTGATACCGTGAGTAAAGTCCCGGATGAAAAAAAATGATTTTCCTGATACCGTGAGTAAAGTCCAGGGTGAAAAAAATCCGATTTTCCTGATACCGTGAATAAAGTCCAGGTGAAAAAAATCCAACTTTCCTGTTGCCGTGAATAAAGTCCAGGGTGAAAAAAATTCGATGTTCCTGATACTGTGAATAAAGCCCAGGTGAAAAAAGTCCGATTTTCCTGATACCGTGAATAAAGTCCAGGTGAAAAAAATCCGATTTTTCCTGATACCGTGGATAAAGTCCAGGTGAAAAAAAATCAGATTTTCATGACAGCATGGGTTTTGGACCAAGTGAAAAAAAATCCGATTTTCCGGAAACCGTGAATAAAAAGTCCTGGGTGAAAAAAAATCAATTTTCGTGATACCGTGAGTAAAGTCCAGGATGAAAAAAAGAATGATTTTCCTGATACCGTGAGTAAAGTCCAGGATGAAAAAAAGAATGACTTTCCTGATCCTGTGAGTAAAGGCCAGGTGACAAAATCAGATTTTCCTGATACCATGAGTAAAGTCCAGAATGAAAAAAAAATCAGATTTTCCTGATACCGTGGCTTTTGTTCATGGTGAAAAAATCCAATTTTCCTGATACCGTGAGTAAAGTCCAGGGTGAAATAAAACTGATTTTCCTGATACCGTGAGTAAAGTCCAGGATGAAAATATCCGATTTTCCTGATTCCGTAGACAATAGTCCAGGTAAAAAAATCAGTTTTTCCTGATATCGTGAGTAAAGTCCAGGATGAAAAAAAAATGATTTTCCTGATGCCGTGAATACAGTCCAGGGTGAAAAAAATTCGATGTTCCTGATACTGTGAATAAAGTCCAGGTGAAAAAAGTCCGATTTTCCTGATACCGTGAATAAAGTCCAGGTGAAAAAAGTCCGATTTTCCTGATACCGTGAATAAAGTCCAGGTGAAAAAAAACAGATTTTCCTGATACCGTGAGTAAAGTCCTGGGTGAAAAAAATCCGATTTTCCTGATACCGTGAATAAAGTCCAGGTGAAAAAAATTCGATGTTCCTGATACTGTGAATAAAGTCCAGGTGAAAAAAGTCCGATTTTCCTGATACCGTGAATAAAGTCCAGGTGAAAAAAAACAGATTTTCCTGATACCGTGAGTAAAGTCCAGGGTGAAAAAAATCAGATTTTCCTGATACCGTGAGTAAAGTGCTGGGTGAAAAAAATCCGATTTTCCTGATACCGTGAATAAAGTCCAGGTGAAAAAAATTCGATGTTCCTGATACTGTGAATAAAGTCCAGGTGAAAAAAGTCCGATTTTCCTGATACCGTGAATAAAGTCCAGGTGAAAAAAAACAGATTTTCCTGATACCGTGAGTAAAGTCCAGGGTGAAAAAAATCAGATTTTCCTGATACCGTGAGTAAAGTCCAGGGTGAAATAAAACCGATTTTCCTGATACCGTGAATAAAGTCCAGGTGAAAAAAATCAGATTTTCATGACACCATGGGTTTTGGTCCAGGTGAAAAAAATCCGATTTTCCAGAAACCGTGAATAAAAAGTCCTGGTTGAAAAAAAAATTCGATTTTCCTGATACCGTGAGTAAAGTCCAGGATGAAAAAAAGAATGAGTTTCCTGATCCTGTGAGTAAAGGCCAGGTGACAAAAATCAGATTTTCCTGATACCGTGGGTTTTGTTCATGGTGAAAAAAATCCGATTTTCCTGATACCGTGGGTTATAGTCCAATTGAAAAAAAATCAGATTTTCCGGATACCGTGAGTAAAGTCCAGGATGAAAATATCCGATTTTCCTGATACCGTGAATAAAGTCCAGGTGAAAAAATCCGATTTTCCTGATACTGTGAATAAAGTCCAGGTTAAAAAAATCCGATTTTCCGGATACCATGGATAATAGTCCAGGTGAAAAAAATCAGATTTTCCTGATACCGTGAGTAAAGTCCCGGATGAAAAAAAAATGATTTTCCTGATACCGTGAGTAAAGTCCAGGGTGAAAAAAATCCGATTTTCCTGATACCGTGAATAAAGTCCAGGTGAAAAAAATCCAACGTTCCTGTTGCCGTGAATAAAGTCCAGGGTGAAAAAAATTCGATGTTCCTGATACTGTGAATAAAGCCCAGGTGAAAAAAGTCCGATTTTCCTGATACCGTGAATAAAGTCCAGGTGAAAAAAATCCGATTTTTCCTGATACCGTGGATAAAGTCCAGGTGAAAAAAAATCAGATTTTCATGACAGCATGGGTTTTGGACCAAGTGAAAAAAAATCCGATTTTCCGGAAACCGTGAATAAAAAGTCCTGGGTGAAAAAAAATCGATTTTCGTGATACCGTGAGTAAAGTCCAGGATGAAAAAAAGAATGATTTTCCTGATACCGTGAGTAAAGTCCAGGATGAAAAAAAGAATGACTTTCCTGATCCTGTGAGTAAAGGCCACGTGACAAAATCAGATTTTCCTGATACCATGAGTAAAGTCCAGAATGAAAAAAAAATCAGATTTTCCTGATACCGTGGCTTTTGTTCATGGTGAAAAAATCCAATTTTCCTGATACCGTGAGTAAAGTCCAGGGTGAAATAAAACTGATTTTCCTGATACCGTGAGTAAAGTCCAGGATGAAAATATCCGATTTTCCTGATTCCGTAGACAATAGTCCAGGTAAAAAAATCAGTTTTTCCTGATATCGTGAGTAAAGTCCAGGATGAAAAAAAAAATGATTTTCCTGATGCCGTGAATAAAGTCCAGGGTGAAAAAAATTCGATGTTCCTGATACTGTGAATAAAGTCCAGGTGAAAAAAGTCCGATTTTCCTGATACCGTGAATAAAGTCCAGGTGAAAAAAATCCGATTTTACTCATTCCGTAGATAATAGTCCAGGTAAAAAAATCAGATTTTCCTGATCCCATGAGTAAAGTCCAGGATGAAAAAAAAATCATTTTCCTGATACCGTGAGAAAAGTCCAGGGTGAAAAAATCTGATTTTCCCGATACAGTGAGTAAAGTCCAGAGTGAAAAAAAATCAAATTTTCCTGATACCGTGGGTTTTGTTCATGGTGAAAAAATCAGATTTTCCTGATACCGTGAGTAAAGTCCAGGATGAAAAAAAATGATTTTCCTGATACCGTGAATAAAGTCCAGGTGAAAAAAATTTGATGTTCCTGATAGTGTGAATAAAGTCCAGGAGAAAAAAGTCCGATTTTCCTGATACCGTGAATAAAGTCCAGGTGAAAAAAAAACAGATTTTCCTGATACCGTGAGTAAAGTCCAGAATGAAAAAAAATCAGATTTTCCTGATACCGTGGGTTTTGTTCATGGTGAAAAAATCCGATTTTCCTGATACCGTGGATAATAGTCCAGGTGAAAAAATCAGATTTTCCTGATACCATGGATAATAGTCCAGGTGAAAAAAATTAAGATTTTCCTGATACCGTGAGTAAAATCCAGAATGAAAAAAAAAACGATTTTCCTGATACCATGAGAAAAGTCCAGGGTGAAAAAAATCTGATTTTCCAGATACCGTGGATAATAGTCCAGGTGAAAAAAATCAGATTTTCTTGATACCGTGAGTAAAGTACTGGGTGAAAAAAATCAGATTTTCCTGATACCATGAATAAAGTCCAGGTGAAAAAAATCCAATTTTCCTGATACCGTGCATAATAGTCCAGGTGAAAAAAATCAGATTTTCCTGATACTGTGAGTAAAGTCCAGGATGAAAAAAAAATGTCCCTGATCCCGTGAGTAAAGGCCAAGTGATAAAAATCAGATTTTCCTGATACCGTGGGTTTTGTTCATGGTGAAAAAAATCCAATTTTCCGGATACCATGGATAATAGTCCAGGTGAAAAAAATCAGATTTTCCTGATACCGTGAGTAAAGTCCTGGGTGAAAAAAATCCGATTTTCCTGATACCGTGAATAAAGTCCAGGTGAAAAAAATTCGATGTTCCTGATACTGTGAATAAAGTCCAGGTGAAAAAAGTCCGATTTTCCTGATACCGTGAATAAAGTCCAGGTGAAAAAAAACAGATTTTCCTGATACCCTGAATAAAGTCCAGGTGAAAAAAATCCGATTTTCCTGATACCGTAGATAATAGTCCAGGTAAAAAAATCAGATTTTCCTGATACCCTGAATAATGTCCAGGTGAAACAAATCCAATTTTCCTGATACCGTAGATAATAGTCCAGGTAAAAAAATCAGATTTTCCTGATACCGTGAGTAAAGTCCAAGTAAAAAAAATCCGATTTTCCGGATACCGTGAATATAGCCCAGGTGAAAAATATTCGATTTTCCTGATATTGTGAATAAAGTTCAGGTGAAAAAAATCCGATTTTCCAGATACCATGGATAATAGTCCAGGTGAAAAAAATGAGATTTTCCTGATGCCGTGAATAAAGTACTGGGTGGAAAAAAATCAATTTTCCTGATATCGTGAGTAAAGTCTAGGATGAAAAAAAGAATGATTTTCCTGATCCCGTGTGAAAAGGCCAGGTGACAAAAATCAAATTTTCCTGATATTGTGAATAAAGTCCAGGTGACAAAAATCCAATTTTCCAGATACCATGGATAATAGTCCAGGTGAAAAAAATCAGATTTTCCTGATGCCGTGAATAAAGTACTGGGTGAAAAAAAAATCAATTTTCCTGATATCGTGAGTAAAGTCTAGGATGAAAAAAAGAATTATTTTCCTGATACCGTGAGTAAAGTTCAGAGTGAAAAAAATCAGATTTTCCTGATACTGTGTGTTTTGTTCATCGTGAAAAAAATCAGATTTTCCTGATACCGTGAATAAAGTCCAGGTTAAAAAAATCCGATTTTCCGGATACCATGAATAAAGTCCAGGTAAAAAAAATCCGATTTTCCTGATACGGTGGGTTTTGTTCATGGTGAAAAAAATCCGATTTTCCTGATACCGTGGGTTATAGTCCAATTGAAAAAAATCAGATTTTCCGGATACCGTGAGTAAAGTCCAGGATGAAAATATCCGATTTTCCTGATTCCGTAGACAATAGTCCAGGTAAAATAATCAGATTTTCCTGATATCGTGAGTAAAGTCCAGGATAAAAAAAAATGATTTTCCTGATGCCGTGAATAAAGTCCAGGGTGAAAAAAATTCGATGTTCCTGATACTGTGAATAAAGTCCAGGTGAAAAAAGTCCGATTTTCCTGATACCGTGAATAAAGTCCAGGTGAAAAAAATCTGATTTTCCCGATACAGTGAGTAAAGTCCAGAGTGAAAAAAATCTGATTTTCCTGATACCGTGGGTTTTGTTCATGGTGAAAAAATCAGATTTTCCTGATACCGTGGATAATAGTCCAGGTGAAAAAAAAAATTCCTTATACCGTGAGAAAAGTCCAGGGTGAAAAAATCTGATTTTTCCGATACAGTGAGTAAAGTCCAGAGTGAAAAAAATCTGATTTTCCTGATACCGTGGGTTTTGTTCATGGTGAAAAAATCCGATTTTCCTGATGCCGTGAGTAAAGTCCAGGATGAAAAAAAAATGATTTTCCTGATACCGTGAGTAAAGTCCTGGGTGAAAAAAATCCGATTTTCCTGATACCGTGAATAAAGTCCAGGTGAAAAAAATTCGATGTTCCTGATACTGTGAATAAAGTCCAGGTGAAAAAAGTCCGATTTTCCTGATACCGTGAATAAAGTCCAGGTGAAAAAAAACAGATTTTCCTGATACCGTGAGTAAAGTCCAGGGTGAAAAAAATCAGATTTTCCTGATACCGTGAGTAAAGTCCAGGGTGAAATAAAACCGATTTTCCTGATACCGTGAATAAAGTCCAGGTGAAAAAAAATCAGATTTTCATGACACCATGGGTTTTGGTCCAGGTGAAAAAAATCCGATTTTCCAGAAACCGTGAATAAAAAGTCCTGGTTGAAAAAAAAATTCGATTTTCCTGATACCGTGAGTAAAGTCCAGGATGAAAAAAAGAATGAGTTTCCTGATCCTGTGAGTAAAGGCCAGGTGACAAAAATCAGATTTTCCTGATACCGTGGGTTTTGTTCATGGTGAAAAAAATCCGATTTTCCTGATACCGTGGGTTATAGTCCAATTGAAAAAAAATCAGATTTTCCGGATACCGTGAGTAAAGTCCAGGATGAAAATATCCGATTTTCCTGATACCGTGAATAAAGTCCAGGTGAAAAAATCCGATTTTCCTGATACTGTGAATAAAGTCCAGGTTAAAAAAATCCGATTTTCCGGATACCATGGATAATAGTCCAGGTGAAAAAAATCAGATTTTCCTGATACCGTGAGTAAAGTCCCGGATGAAAAAAAATGATTTTCCTGATACCGTGAGTAAAGTCCAGGGTGAAAAAAATCCGATTTTCCTGATACCGTGAATAAAGTCCAGGTGAAAAAAATCCAACTTTCCTGTTGCCGTGAATAAAGTCCAGGGTGAAAAAAATTCGATGTTCCTGATACTGTGAATAAAGCCCAGGTGAAAAAAGTCCGATTTTCCTGATACCGTGAATAAAGTCCAGGTGAAAAAAATCCGATTTTTCCCGATACCGTGGATAAAGTCCAGGTGAAAAAAAATCAGATTTTCATGACAGCATGGGTTTTGGACCAAGTGAAAAAAAATCCGATTTTCCGGAAACCGTGAATAAAAAGTCCTGGGTGAAAAAAAAACGATTTTCGTGATACCGTGAGTAAAGTCCAGGATGAAAAAAAGAATGATTTTCCTGATACCGTGAGTAAAGTCCAGGATGAAAAAAAGAATGACTTTCCTGATCCTGTGAGTAAAGGCCAGGTGACAAAATCAGATTTTCCTGATACCATGAGTAAAGTCCAGAATGAAAAAAAAATCAGATTTTCCTGATACCGTGGCTTTTGTTCATGGTGAAAAAATCCAATTTTCCTGATACCGTGAGTAAAGTCCAGGGTGAAATAAAACTGATTTTCCTGATACCGTGAGTAAAGTCCAGGATGAAAATATCCGATTTTCCTGATTCCGTAGACAATAGTCCAGGTAAAAAAATCAGTTTTTCCTGATATCGTGAGTAAAGTCCAGGATGAAAAAAAAAATGATTTTCCTGATGCCGTGAATAAAGTCCAGGGTGAAAAAAATTCGATGTTCCTGATACTGTGAATAAAGTCCAGGTGAAAAAAGTCCGATTTTCCTGATACCGTGAATAAAGTCCAGGTGAAAAAAGTCCGATTTTCCTGATACCGTGAATAAAGTCCAGGTGAAAAAAAAACAGATTTTCCTGATACCGTGAGTAAAGTCCTGGGTGAAAAAAATCCGATTTTCCTGATACCGTGAATAAAGTCCAGGTGAAAAAAATTCGATGTTCCTGATACTGTGAATAAAGTCCAGGTGAAAAAAGTCCGATTTTCCTGATACCGTGAATAAAGTCCAGGTGAAAAAAAACAGATTTTCCTGATACCGTGAGTAAAGTCCAGGGTGAAAAAAATCAGATTTTCCTGATACCGTGAGTAAAGTGCTGGGTGAAAAAAATCCGATTTTCCTGATACCGTGAATAAAGTCCAGGTGAAAAAAATTCGATGTTCCTGATACTGTGAATAAAGTCCAGGTGAAAAAAGTCCGATTTTCCTGATACCGTGAATAAAGTCCAGGTGAAAAAAAACAGATTTTCCTGATACCGTGAGTAAAGTCCAGGGTGAAAAAAATCAGATTTTCCTGTTACCGTGAGTAAAGTCCAGGGTGAAATAAAACCGATTTTCCTGATACCGTGAATAAAGTCCAGGTGAAAAAAATCAGATTTTCATGACACCATGGGTTTTGGTCCAGGTGAAAAAAATCCGATTTTCCAGAAACCGTGAATAAAAAGTCCTGGTTGAAAAAAAAATTCGATTTTCCTGATACCGTGAGTAAAGTCCAGGATGAAAAAAAGAATGAGTTTCCTGATCCTGTGAGTAAAGGACAGGTGACAAAAATCAGATTTTCCTGATACCGTGGGTTTTGTTCATGGTGAAAAAAATCCGATTTTCCTGATACCGTGGGTTATAGTCCAATTGAAAAAAAATCAGATTTTCCGGATACCGTGAGTAAAGTCCAGGATGAAAATATCCGATTTTCCTGATACCGTGAATAAAGTCCAGGTGAAAAAATCCGATTTTCCTGATACTGTGAATAAAGTCCAGGTTAAAAAAGTCCGATTTTCCGGATACCATGGATAATAGTCCAGGTGAAAAAAATCAGATTTTCCTGATACCGTGAGTAAAGTCCCGGATGAAAAAAAAATGATTTTCCTGATACCGTGAGTAAAGTCCAGGGTGAAAAAAATCCGATTTTCCTGATACCGTGAATAAAGTCCAGGTGAAAAAAATCCAACTTTCCTGTTGCCGTGAATAAAGTCCAGGGTGAAAAAAATTCGATGTTCCTGATACTGTGAATAAAGCCCAGGTGAAAAAAGTCCGATTTTCCTGATACCGTGAATAAAGTCCAGGTGAAAAAAATCCGATTTTTCCTGATACCGTGGATAAAGTCCAGGTGAAAAAAAATCAGATTTTCATGACAGCATGGGTTTTGGACCAAGTGAAAAAAAATCCGATTTTCCGGAAACCGTGAATAAAAAGTCCTGGGTGAAAAAAAATCGATTTTCGTGATACCGTGAGTAAAGTCCAGGATGAAAAAAAGAATGATTTTCCTGATACCGTGAGTAAAGTCCAGGATGAAAAAAAGAATGACTTTCCTGATCCTGTGAGTAAAGGCCAGGTGACAAAATCAGATTTTCCTGATACCATGAGTAAAGTCCAGAATGAAAAAAAAATCAGATTTTCCTGATACCGTGGCTTTTGTTCATGGTGAAAAAATCCAATTTTCCTGATACCGTGAGTAAAGTCCAGGGTGAAATAAAACTGATTTTCCTGATACCGTGAGTAAAGTCCAGGATGAAAATATCCGATTTTCCTGATTCCGTAGACAATAGTCCAGGTAAAAAAATCAGTTTTTCCTGATATCGTGAGTAAAGTCCAGGATGAAAAAAAAAATGATTTTCCTGATGCCGTGAATAAAGTCCAGGGTGAAAAAAATTCGATGTTCCTGATACTGTGAATAAAGTCCAGGTGAAAAAAGTCCAATTTTCCTGATACCGTGAATAAAGTCCAGGTGAAAAAAATCCGATTTTACTCATTCCGTAGATAATAGTCCAGGTAAAAAAATCAGATTTTCCTGATCCCATGAGTAAAGTCCAGGATGAAAAAAAAATCATTTTCCTGATACCGTGAGAAAAGTCCAGGGTGAAAAAATCTGATTTTCCCGATACAGTGAGTAAAGTCCAGAGTGAAAAAAAATCTAATTTTCCTGATACAGTGGGTTTTGTTCATGGTGAAAAAATCAGATTTTCCTGATACCGTGAGTAAAGTCCAGGATGAAAAAAAATGATTTTCCTGATACCGTGAATAAAGTCCAGGTGAAAAAAATTTGATGTTCCTGATACTGTGAATAAAGTCCAGGAGAAAAAAGTCCGATTTTCCTGATACCGTGAATAAAGTCCAGGTGAAAAAAAAAAACAGATTTTCCTGATACCGTGAGTAAAGTCCAGAATGAAAAAAAATCAGATTTTCCTGATACCGTGGGTTTTGTTCATGGTGAAAAAATCCGATTTTCCTGATACCGTGGATAATAGTCCAGGTGAAAAAATCAGATTTTCCTGATACCATGGATAATAGTCCAGGTGAAAAAAATTAAGATTTTCCTGATACCGTGAGTAAAATCCAGAATGAAAAAAAAAACGATTTTCCTGATACCATGAGAAAAGTCCAGGGTGAAAAAAATCTGATTTTCCGGATACCGTGGATAATAGTCCAGGTGAAAAAAATCAGATTTTCTTGATACCGTGAGTAAAGTACTGGGTGAAAAAAATCAGATTTTCCTGATACCATGAATAAAGTCCAGGTGAAAAAAATCCAATTTTCCTGATACCGTGCATAATAGTCCAGGTGAAAAAAATCAGATTTTCCTGATACTGTGAGTAAAGTCCAGGATGAAAAAAAAATGTCCCTGATCCCGTGAGTAAAGGCCAAGTGATAAAAATCAGATTTTCCTGATACCGTGGGTTTTGTTCATGGTGAAAAAAATCCGATTTTCCGGATACCATGGATAATAGTCCAGGTGAAAAAAATCCGATTTTCCTGATACCGTGAATAAAGTCCAGGTGAAAAAAATTCGATGTTCCTGATACTGTGAATAAAGTCCAGGTGAAAAAAGTCCGATTTTCCTGATACCGTGAATAAAGTCCAGGTGAAAAAAAACAGATTTTCCTGATACCCTGAATAAAGTCCAGGTGAAAAAAATCCGATTTTCCTGATACCGTAGATAATAGTCCAGGTAAAAAAAATCAGATTTTCCTGATACCGTGAGTAAAGTCCAAGTAAAAAAAAATCCGATTTTCCGGATACCGTGAATATAGTCCAGGTGAAAAATATTCGATTTTCCTGATATTGTGAATAAAGTTCAGGTGAAAAAAAATCCGATTTTCCAGATACCATGGATAATAGTCCAGGTGAAAAAAATGAGATTTTCCTGATGCCGTGAATAAAGTACTGGGTGGAAAAAAATCAATTTTCCTGATATCGTGAGTAAAGTCTAGGATGAAAAAAAGAATGATTTTCCTGATCCCGTGTGAAAAGGCCAGGTGACAAAAATCAAATTTTCCTGATATTGTGAATAAAGTCCAGGTGACAAAAATCCAATTTTCCAGATACCATGGATAATAGTCCAGGTGAAAAAAATCAGATTTTCCTGATGCCGTGAATAAAGTACTGGGTGAAAAAAAAATCAATTTTCCTGATATCATGAGTAAAGTCTAGGATGAAAAAAAGAATTATTTTCCTGATACCGTGAGTAAAGTTCAGAGTGAAAAAAATCAGATTTTCCTGATACTGTGGGTTTTGTTCATGGTGAAAAAAATCAGATTTTCCTGATACCGTGAATAAAGTCCAGGTTAAAAAAATCCGATTTTCCGGATACCATGAATAAAGTCCAGGTAAAAAAAATCCGATTTTCCAGATACTGTGGGTAAAGTCCAGAGTGAAAAAAATCAGATTTTCCTGATACCGTAGGTTTTGTTCATGGTGAAAAAATTCGATTTTCCTGATATTGTGAATAAAGTCCAGGTGAAAAAAATCCGATTTTCCAGATACCATGGATAATAGTCCAGGTGAAAAAAAATCAGATTTTCCGGATACCGTGAGTAAAGTCCAGGATGAAAAAAAAATGATTTTCCTGATACCGTGAGTAAAGTCCAGGGTGAAAAAAATCCGATTTTCCTGATACCGTGAATAAAGTCCAGGTGAAAAAATCCAACTTTCCTGATGCAGTGAATAAAGTCCAGGGTGAAAAAAATTCGATGTTTCTGATACTGTGAATAAAGTCCAGGTGAAAAAAGTCCGATTTTCCTGATACCGTGAATAAAGTCCAGGTGAAAAAAAATCAGATTTTCCTGATACCATGAGTAAAGTCCAGGTGAAAAAAAATCAGATTTTCCTGATACCGTGAGTAAAGTCCAGGGTGAAAAAAATCAGATTTTCCTGATACCGTGAGTAAAGTCCAGGATGAAAAAAAAAATCCAATTTTCCTGATGCAGTGAATAAAGTACTGGGTGAAAAAAAATCAATTTTCCTGATATCGTGAGTAAAGTCCAGGATGAAAAATCAGATTTTCCTGATACCGTGCGTAAAGTCCAGGTAAAACATATCCGATTTTCCGGAAACCATGGATAATAGTCCAGGGTGAAAAAAATTCGATTTTCCTGATAGTGTGAATAAAGTTCAGGTGAAAAAAATCAGATTTTCCTGATACCGTGGATAATAGACCAGGTGAAAAAAATAAGATTTTCCTGATACCGTGAGTAAAGTCCAGAATGAAAAAAAAAAACGATTTTCCTGATACCATGAGAAAAGTCCAGGGTGAAAAAAATCTGATTTTTCTGATACCTTGAGTAAAGTCCAGATTGAAAAAAATCTGATTTTCCTGATACCGTGGATAACAGTGCAGGTGAAAAAAAATCAGATTTTCCTGATACCGTGAATAAAGTCCAGGTGAAAAAAATCAGATTTTCCTGATACCGTGAGTAAAGACCAGAGTGAAAAAAATCAGATTTTCCTGATACAGTGGATAATAGTCAAGGTGAAAAAAAAGTCAGATTTTCCTGATACCATGGGTTTTGGCCAAGGTGAAAAAAAATCTGATTTTCCGGAAACCGTGAATAAAAAGTCCTGGGTGAAAAAAAAATTCGATTTTCCTGATACCGTGAGTAAAGTCCAGGATGAAAAAAAGAATGAGTTTCCTGATCCTGTGAGTAAAGGCTAGGTGACAAAAATCAGATTTTCCTGATACCGTGGGTTTTGTTCATGGTGAAAGAAATCCGATTTTCCTGATACCGTGGGTTATAGTCCAGGTGAAAAAATTCGATTTTCCGGATACCGTGGATAATAGTCCAGGTGAAAAAAATCAGATTTTCCTGATACCGTGAATAAAGTCCAGGTTAAAAAAATCCGATTTTCCGGATACCATGAATAGAGTCCAGGTAAAAAAAAATCCGATTTTCCAAATACTGTGGGTAAAGTCCAGAGTGAAAAAAATCAGATTTTCCTGATACAGTGGGTTTTGTTCATGGTGAAAAAAATCGATTTTCCTGATATTGTGAATAAAGTCCAGGTGAAAAAATTCAGATTTTCTGGATACCGTGAGTAAAGTCCAGGATGAAAATATCCGATTTCCCTGATACCGTAGATAATAGTCCAGGTAAAAAAATCAGATTTTCCTGATACCATGAGTAAAGTCCAGGATGAAAAAAAATGATTTTCCTGATACCGTGAGTAAATTCCAGGGTGAAAAAAATCCGATTTTCCTGATACCGTGAATAAAGTACAGGTGAAAAAAATCCAAATTTCCTGATGCAGTGAATAAAGTCCAGGGTGAAAAAAATTCGATGTACCTGATACTGTGAATAAAGTCCAGGTGAAAAATTCCGATTTTCCTAATACCGTGAATAAAGTCCAGGTGAAAAAAATCAGATTTTCCTGATACCGTGAGTAAAGTCCAGGGTGAAAAAAAATCAGATTTTCCGGAAACCGTGAATAAAAAGTCCTGGGTGGAAAAAAAATTCGATTTTCCTGATACCGTGATTAAAGTCCAGGATAAAAAAAAGAATGAGTTTCCTGATCCTGTGAGTAAAGGCTAGGTGACAAAAATCAGATTTTCCTGATACCGTGGGTTTTGTTCATGGTGAAAGAAATCCGATTTTCCTGATACCGTGGGTTATAGTCCAGGTGAAAAAATTCGATTTTCCGGATACCGTGGATAATAGTCCAGGTGAAAAAAATCAGATTTTCCTGATACCGTGAATAAAGTCCAGGTTAAAAAAATCCTATTTTCCGGATACCATGAATAGAGTCCAGGTAAAAAAAATCCGATTTTCCAAATACTGTGGGTAAAGTCCAGAGTGAAAAAAATCAGATTTTCCTGATACCGTGGGTTTTGTTCATGGTGAAAAAATTCGATTTTCCTGATATTGTGAATAAAGTCCAGGTGAAAAAAATCAGATTTTCCGGATACCGTGAGTAAAGTCCAGGATGAAAATATCCGATTTTCCTGATACCGTAGATAATAGTCCAGGTAAAAAAATCAGATTTTCCTGATACAATGAGTAAAGTCCAGGATGAAAAAAAAATGATTTTCCTGATACCGTGAGTAAATTCCAGGGTGAAAAAAATCCGATTTTCCTGATACCGTGAATAAAGTACAGGTGAAAAAAATCCAAATTTCCTGATGCAGTGAATAAAGTCCAGGGTGAAAAAAATTCGATGTACCTGATACTGTGAATTAAGTCCAGGTGAAAAATTCCGATTTTTCTAATACCGTGAATAAAGTCCAGGTGAAAAAATCAGATTTTCCTGATACCGTGAGTAAAGTCCAGGGTGAAAAAAATCAGATTTTCCTGATACCGTGAGTAAAGTCCAGGGTGAAATAAAACCGATTTTCCTGATACTGTGAATAAAGTCCAGGTGAAAAAAATCAGATTTTCATAACACCATGGGTTTTGGTCCAGGTGAAAAAAATCCGATTTTACGGAAACCGTGAATTAAAAGTCCTGGGTGAAAAAAATCAGATTTTCCTGATACCGTGAATAAAGTCCAGGTGAAAAAAATCCGATTTTCCTGATACCGTGAGTAAAGTCCATGATGAAAAAAAGAATGATTTTCCTGATACCGTGAATAAACTCCAGGTAACAAAAATCCGATTTTTCTTATACCGTGGGTAATAGTCCAGGTGAAAAAAATTCAGATTTTGCTTATACCGTGAGTAACGTCCAGGGTGAAAAAAATCAGATTTTCCTGATACCGTGGGTTTTGTTCATGGCGAAAAAATCCGATTTTCCTGATACCGTGGGGTATATAGTACAGGTGAAAAAAATCAGATTGTCCTGATACCGTGAATAAAGTCCAGGTAAAAAAAATCCGATTTTCCGGATACCGTGGATAATAGTCCAGGTGAAAAAATCCGATTTTCCGGATACCGTGGATAATAGTCCAGGTGAAAAAAAAATCAGATTTTCCTGATACCGTGAATAAAGTCCAGGTAAAAAAATTCCGATTTTCCAGATACCGTGAATAAAGTCCAGGTGAAAAAAATCGGATTTTGCTGATACCGTGAATAAAGTCCAGGATGAAAAAAAGAATGATTTTCCTGTTACCGTGAATAAAGTCCAGGAAAAAAAATCCGATTTTCCGGATACCGTGGATAAAGTCCAGGTAAAAAAAATCCGATTTTCCGGATACCATGGATAATTGTCCAGGTGAAAAAAATCAGATGTTCCTGATACCGTGAATAAAGTCCAAGTAAAAATAATCCGATTTTCCGAATACCTTGCATATAGTCCAGGAGAAAAAAATTCGATTTTCCTGATATTGTGAATAAAGTCCAGGTGAAAAAAATCCGTTTTTCCAGATACCATGGATAATAGTCCAGGTGAAAAAAATCAATTTTCCTGATATCGTGAGTAAAGTCCAGGTGAAAAAAATCAGATTTTCCTGATATTGTGAATAAAGTCCAGGTGAAAAAAATCCAATTTTCCAGATACCATGGATAATAGTCCAGGTGAAAAAAATCAGATTTTCCTGATGCCGTGAATAAAGTACTGGGTGAAAAAAAAATCAATTTTCCTGATACCGTGAGTAAAATCCAAGGTGAAAAAAATCCGATTTTCCTGATACCGTGCATAAAGTCCAGAATGAAAAAAAAAAACGATTTTCCTGATACCATGAGTAAAGTCCAGGGTGAAAAAAATCAGATTTTCCTGATACCGTGGGTTTTGTTCATGGTGAAAAAATCCAATTTTCCTGATACCGTGGGTTATAGTCCAGGTGAAAAAATTTGATCTTCCAGATATCGTGGATAATTGTCCAGGTGAAAAAAATCAGATTTTCCTGATACCGTGAATAAAGTCCAGGTTAAAAAAATCCAATTTTCCGGATACCGCAAATAAAGTCCAGGTAAAAAAAAATCCGATTTTCCAGATACCGTGGGTAAAGTCCAGAGTGAAAAAAATCAGATTTTCCTGATACCGTGAATAAAGTCCAGGTGAAAAAAATCCGATTTTCCGGATACCGTGGATAATAGTCCAGGTGAAAAAAAAAAACAGATTTTCCTGATACCGTGAATAAAGTCCAGGTGAAAAAAATCCGATTTTCCTGATACCGTGGATAAAGTCCAGGTGAAAAAAAATCAGATTTTCATGACAGCATGGGTTTTGGTCCAGGTGAAAAAAATCCGATTTTCCGGAAACCGTGAATAAAAAGTCTTGGGTGGAAAAAAAAATCGATTTTCCTGATACCGTGAGTAAAGTCCAGGATGAAAAAAAGAATGATTTTCCTGATCCTGTTAGTATAGGCCAGGTGACAAAAATCAGATTTTCCTGATACCATGAGTAAAGTCCAGGGTGAAATAAATCTGATTTTCCTGATACCGTGGATAACAGTCCAGGTGGGGAAAAAATCAGATTTTCCTGATACCGTGAATAAAGTCCAGGTGAAAAAGATCCAACTTTCCTGATGCAGTGAATAAAGTCCAGGGTGAAAAAAATTCGATGTTCCCGATACTGTGATAAAGTCCAGGTGAAAAAAGTCCAATTTTCCTGATACCGTGAATAAAGTCCAGGTGAAAAAAATCAGATTTTCCTGATACCGTGAGTAAAGTCCAGGGTGAAAAAAATCAGATTTTCCTGATACCGTGAGTAAAGTCCAGGGAGAAATAAAACCAATTTTCCTGATACCGTGAATAAAGTCCAGGTGAAAAAAATCAGATTTTCATGACACCATGGGTTTTGGTCCAGGTGAAAAAAATCCGATTTTCCGGAAACCGTGATAAAAAGTCCTGGGAGAAAAAAAATTCGATTTTCCTGATACCGTGAATAAAGTCCAGGATGAAAAAAATAATGACTTTCCTGATCCTGTGAGTAAAGGCCAGGTGACAAAAATCAGATTTTCCTGATACGGTGGGTTTTGTTCATGGTGAAAAAAATCCGATTTTCCTGATACCGTGGGTTATAGTCCAATTGAAAAAAATCAGATTTTCCGGATACCGTGAGTAAAGTCCAGGATGAAAATATCCGATTTTCCTGATTCCGTAGACAATAGTCCAGGTAAAATAATCAGATTTTCCTGATATCGTGAGTAAAGTCCAGGATAAAAAAAAAATGATTTTCCTGATGCCGTGAATAAAGTCCAGGGTGAAAAAAATTCGATGTTCCTGATACTGTGAATAAAGTCCAGGTGAAAAAAGTCCGATTTTCCTGATACCGTGAATAAAGTCCAGGTGAAAAAAATCTGATTTTCCCGATACAGTGAGTAAAGTCCAGAGTGAAAAAAATCTGATTTTCCTGATACCGTGGGTTTTGTTCATGGTGAAAAAATCAGATTTTCCTGATACCGTGGATAATAGTCCAGGTGAAAAAAAAAATTCCTTATACCGTGAGAAAAGTCCAGGGTGAAAAAATCTGATTTTTCCGATACAGTGAGTAAAGTCCAGAGTGAAAAAAATCTGATTTTCCTGATACCGTGGGTTTTGTTCATGGTGAAAAAATCAGATTTTCCTGATGCCGTGAGTAAAGTCCAGGATGAAAAAAAAAATGATTTTCCTGATACCGTGAGTAAAGTCCTGGGTGAAAAAAATCCGATTTTCCTGATACCGTGAATAAAGTCCAGGTGAAAAAAATTCGATGTTCCTGATACTGTGAATAAAGTCCAGGTGAAAAAAGTCCGATTTTCCTGATACCGTGAATAAAGTCCAGGTGAAAAAAAACAGATTTTCCTGATACCGTGAGTAAAGTCCAGGGTGAAAAAAATCAGATTTTCCTGATACCGTGAGTAAAGTCCAGGGTGAAATAAAACCGATTTTCCTGATACCGTGAATAAAGTCCAGGTGAAAAAAAATCAGATTTTCATGACACCATGGGTTTTGGTCCAGGTGAAAAAAATCCGATTTTCCAGAAACCGTGAATAAAAAGTCCTGGTTGAAAAAAAAATTCGATTTTCCTGATACCGTGAGTAAAGTCCAGGATGAAAAAAAGAATGAGTTTCCTGATCCTGTGAGTAAAGGCCAGGTGACAAAAATCAGATTTTCCTGATACCGTGGGTTTTGTTCATGGTGAAAAAAATCCGATTTTCCTGATACCGTGGGTTATAGTCCAATTGAAAAAAAATCAGATTTTCCGGATACCGTGAGTAAAGTCCAGGATGAAAATATCCGATTTTCCTGATACCGTGAATAAAGTCCAGGTGAAAAAATCCGATTTTCCTGATACTGTGAATAAAGTCCAGGTTAAAAAAATCCGATTTTCCGGATACCATGGATAATAGTCCAGGTGAAAAAAATCAGATTTTCCTGATACCGTGAGTAAAGTCCCGGATGAAAAAAAATGATTTTCCTGATACCGTGAGTAAAGTCCAGGGTGAAAAAAATCCGATTTTCCTGATACCGTGAATAAAGTCCAGGTGAAAAAAATCCAACTTTCCTGTTGCCGTGAATAAAGTCCAGGGTGAAAAAAATTCGATGTTCCTGATACTGTGAATAAAGCCCAGGTGAAAAAAGTCCGATTTTCCTGATACCGTGAATAAAGTCCAGGTGAAAAAAATCCGATTTTTCCTGATACCGTGGATAAAGTCCAGGTGAAAAAAAATCAGATTTTCATGACAGCATGGGTTTTGGACCAAGTGAAAAAAATCCAATTTTCCGGAAACCGTGAATAAAAAGTCCTGGGTGAAAAAAAATCGATTTTCGTGATACCGTGAGTAAAGTCCAGGATGAAAAAAAGAATGATTTTCCTGATACCGTGAGTAAAGTCCAGGATGAAAAAAAGAATGACTTTCCTGATCCTGTGAGTAAAGGCCAGGTGACAAAATCAGATTTTCCTGATACCATGAGTAAAGTCCAGAATGAAAAAAAAATCAGATTTTCCTGATACCGTGGCTTTTGTTCATGGTGAAAAAATCCAATTTTCCTGATACCGTGAGTAAAGTCCAGGGTGAAATAAAACTGATTTTCCTGATACCGTGAGTAAAGTCCAGGATGAAAATATCCGATTTTCCTGATTCCGTAGACAATAGTCCAGGTAAAAAAATCAGTTTTTCCTGATATCGTGAGTAAAGTCCAGGATGAAAAAAAAAATGATTTTCCTGATGCCGTGAATAAAGTCCAGGGTGAAAAAAATTCGATGTTCCTGATACTGTGAATAAAGTCCAGGTGAAAAAAGTCCGATTTTCCTGATACCGTGAATAAAGTCCAGGTGAAAAAAATCCGATTTTACTCATTCCGTAGATAATAGTCCAGGTAAAAAAATCAGATTTTCCTGATCCCATGAGTAAAGTCCAGGATGAAAAAAAAATCATTTTCCTGATACCGTGAGAAAAGTCCAGGGTGAAAAAATCTGATTTTCCCGATACAGTGAGTAAAGTCCAGAGTGAAAAAAAATCTAATTTTCCTGATACCGTGGGTTTTGTTCATGGTGAAAAAATCAGATTTTCCTGATACCGTGAGTAAAGTCCAGGATGAAAAAAAATGATTTTCCTGATACCGTGAATAAAGTCCAGGTGAAAAAAATTTGATGTTCCTGATACTGTGAATAAAGTCCAGGAGAAAAAAGTCCGATTTTCCTGATACCGTGAATAAAGTCCAGGTGAAAAAAAAACAGATTTTCCTGATACCGTGAGTAAAGTCCAGAATGAAAAAAAATCAGATTTTCCTGACACCGTGGGTTTTGTTCATGGTGAAAAAATCCGATTTTCCTGATACCGTGGATAATAGTCCAGGTGAAAAAATCAGATTTTCCTGATACCATGGATAATAGTCCAGGTGAAAAAAATTAAGATTTTCCTGATACCGTGAGTAAAATCCAGAATGAAAAAAAAAACGATTTTCCTGATACCATGAGAAAAGTCCAGGGTGAAAAAAATCTGATTTTCCGGATACCGTGGATAATAGTCCAGGTGAAAAAAATCAGATTTTCTTGATACCGTGAGTAAAGTACTGGGTGAAAAAAATCAGATTTTCCTGATACCATGAATAAAGTCCAGGTGAAAAAAATCCAATTTTCCTGATACCGTGCATAATAGTCCAGGTGAAAAAAATCAGATTTTCCTGATACTGTGAGTAAAGTCCAGGATGAAAAAAAAAAATGTCCCTGATCCCGTGAGTAAAGGCCAAGTGATAAAAATCAGATTTTCCTGATACCGTGGGTTTTGTTCATGGTGAAAAAAATCCGATTTTCCGGATACCATGGATAATAGTCCAGGTGAAAAAAATCAGATTTTCCTGATACCGTGAGTAAAGTCCTGGGTGAAAAAAATCCGATTTTCCTGATACCGTGAATAAAGTCCAGGTGAAAAAAATTCGATGTTCCTGATATTGTGAATAAAGTCCAGGTGAAAAAAGTCCGATTTTCCTGATACCGTGAATAAAGTCCAGGTGAAAAAAAACAGATTTTCCTGATACCCTGAATAAAGTCCAGGTGAAAAAAATCCGATTTTCCTGATACCGTAGATAATAGTCCAGGTAAAAAAATCAGATTTTCCTGATACCCTGAATAATGTCCAGGTGAAACAAATCCAATTTTCCTGATACCGTAGATAATAGTCCAGGTAAAAAAATCAGATTTTCCTGATACCGTGAGTAAAGTCCAAGTAAAAAAAATCCGATTTTCCGGATACCGTGAATATAGTCCAGGTGAAAAATATTCGATTTTCCTGATATTGTGAATAAAGTTCAGGTGAAAAAAATCCGATTTTCCAGATACCATGGATAATAGTCCAGGTGAAAAAAAATGAGATTTTCCTGATGCCGTGAATAAAGTACTGTGTGGAAAAAAATCAATTTTCCTGATATCGTGAGTAAAGTCTAGGATGAAAAAAAGAATGATTTTCCTGTTCCCGTGTGAAAAGGCCAGGTGACAAAAATCAAATTTTCCTGATATTGTGAATAAAGTCCAGGTGACAAAAATCCAATTTTCCAGATACCATGGATAATAGTCCAGGTGAAAAAAATCAGATTTTCCTGATGCCGTGAATAAAGTACTGGGTGAAAAAAAAATCAATTTTCCTGATATCGTGAGTAAAGTCTAGGATGAAAAAAAGAATTATTTTCCTGATACCGTGAGTAAAGTTCAGAGTGAAAAAAATCAGATTTTCCTGATACTGTGGGTTTTGTTCATGGTGAAAAAAATCAGATTTTCCTGATACCGTGAATAAAGTCCAGGTTAAAAAAATCCGATTTTCCGGATACCATGAATAAAGTCCAGGTAAAAAAAATCCGATTTTCCAGATACTGTGGGTAAAGTCCAGAGTGAAAAAAATCAGATTTTCCTGATACCGTAGGTTTTGTTCATGGTGAAAAAATTCGATTTTCCTGATATTGTGAATAAAGTCCAGGTGAAAAAAATCCGATTTTCCAGATACCATGGATAATAGTCCAGGTGAAAAAAAATCAGATTTTCCGGATACCGTGAGTAAAGTCCAGGATGAAAAAAAAATGATTTTCCTGATGCCGTGAATAAAGTCCAGGGTGAAAAAAATTCGATGTTCCTGATACTGTGAATAAAGTCCAGGTGAAAAAAGTCCGATTTTCCTGATACCGTGAATAAAGTCCAGGTGAAAAAATATCTGATTTTCCCGATACAGTGAGTAAAGTCCAGAGTGAAAAAAATCTGATTTTCCTGATACCGTGGGTTTTGTTCATGGTGAAAAAATCAGATTTTCCTGATACCGTGGATAATAGTCCAGGTGAAAAAAAAAATTCCTTATACCGTGAGAAAAGTCCAGGGTGAAAAAATCTGATTTTTCCGATACAGTGAGTAAAGTCCAGAGTGAAAAAAATCTGATTTTCCTGATACCGTGGGTTTTGTTCATGGTGAAAAAATCAGATTTTCCTGATGCCGTGAGTAAAGTCCAGGGTGAAAAAAATCAGATTTTCCTGATACCGTGAGTAAAGTGCTGGGTGAAAAAAATCCGATTTTCCTGATACCGTGAATAAAGTCCAGGTGAAAAAAATTCGATGTTCCTGATACTGTGAATAAAGTCCAGGTGAAAAAAGTCCGATTTTCCTGATACCGTGAATAAAGTCCAGGTGAAAAAAAACAGATTTTCCTGATACCCTGAATAAAGTCCAGGTGAAAAAAATCCGATTTTCCTGATACCGTAGATAATAGTCCAGGTAAAAAAATCAGATTTTCCTGATACCGTGAGTAAAGTCCAAGTAAAAAAAAATCCGATTTTCCGGATACCGTGAATATAGTCCAGGTGAAAAATATTCGATTTTCCTGATATTGTGAATAAAGTTCAGGTGAAAAAAAATCCGATTTTCCAGATACCATGGATAATAGTCCAGGTGAAAAAAATGAGATTTTCCTGATGCCGTGAATAAAGTACTGGGTGGAAAAAAATCAATTTTCCTGATATCGTGAGTAAAGTCTAGGATGAAAAAAAGAATGATTTTCCTGATCCCGTGTGAAAAGGCCAGGTGACAAAAATCAAATTTTCCTGATATTGTGAATAAAGTCCAGGTGACAAAAATCCAATTTTCCAGATACCATGGATAATAGTCCAGGTGAAAAAAATCAGATTTTCCTGATGCCGTGAATAAAGTACTGGGTGAAAAAAAAATCAATTTTCCTGATATCATGAGTAAAGTCTAGGATGAAAAAAAGAATTATTTTCCTGATACCGTGAGTAAAGTTCAGAGTGAAAAAAATCAGATTTTCCTGATACTGTGGGTTTTGTTCATGGTGAAAAAAATCAGATTTTCCTGATACCGTGAATAAAGTCCAGGTTAAAAAAATCCGATTTTCCGGATACCATGAATAAAGTCCAGGTAAAAAAAATCCGATTTTCCAGATACTGTGGGTAAAGTCCAGAGTGAAAAAAATCAGATTTTCCTGATACCGTAGGTTTTGTTCATGGTGAAAAAATTCGATTTTCCTGATATTGTGAATAAAGTCCAGGTGAAAAAAATCCGATTTTCCAGATACCATGGATAATAGTCCAGGTGAAAAAAAATCAGATTTTCCGGATACCGTGAGTAAAGTCCAGGATGAAAAAAAAATGATTTTCCTGATACCGTGAGTAAAGTCCAGGGTGAAAAAAATCCGATTTTCCTGATACCGTGAATAAAGTCCAGGTGAAAAAATCCAACTTTCCTGATGCAGTGAATAAAGTCCAGGGTGAAAAAAATTCGATGTTTCTGATACTGTGAATAAAGTCCAGGTGAAAAAAGTCCGATTTTCCTGATACCGTGAATAAAGTCCAGGTGAAAAAAAATCAGATTTTCCTGATACCATGAGTAAAGTCCAGGTGAAAAAAAATCAGATTTTCCTGATACCGTGAGTAAAGTCCAGGGTGAAAAAAATCAGATTTTCCTGATACCGTGAGTAAAGTCCAGGATGAAAAAAAAAATCCAATTTTCCTGATGCAGTGAATAAAGTACTGGGTGAAAAAAAATCAATTTTCCTGATATCGTGAGTAAAGTCCAGGATGAAAAATCAGATTTTCCTGATACCGTGCGTAAAGTCCAGGTAAAACATATCCGATTTTCCGGAAACCATGGATAATAGTCCAGGGTGAAAAAAATTCGATTTTCCTGATAGTGTGAATAAAGTTCAGGTGAAAAAAATCAGATTTTCCTGATACCGTGGATAATAGACCAGGTGAAAAAAATAAGATTTTCCTGATACCGTGAGTAAAGTCCAGAATGAAAAAAAAAAACGATTTTCCTGATACCATGAGAAAAGTCCAGGGTGAAAAAAATCTGATTTTTCTGATACCTTGAGTAAAGTCCAGATTGAAAAAAATCTGATTTTCCTGATACCGTGGATAACAGTGCAGGTGAAAAAAAATCAGATTTTCCTGATACCGTGAATAAAGTCCAGGTGAAAAAAATCAGATTTTCCTGATACCGTGAGTAAAGACCAGAGTGAAAAAAATCAGATTTTCCTGATACAGTGGATAATAGTCAAGGTGAAAAAAAAGTCAGATTTTCCTGATACCATGGGTTTTGGCCAAGGTGAAAAAAAATCTGATTTTCCGGAAACCGTGAATAAAAAGTCCTGGGTGAAAAAAAAATTCGATTTTCCTGATACCGTGAGTAAAGTCCAGGATGAAAAAAAGAATGAGTTTCCTGATCCTGTGAGTAAAGGCTAGGTGACAAAAATCAGATTTTCCTGATACCGTGGGTTTTGTTCATGGTGAAAAAAATCGATTTTCCTGATATTGTGAATAAAGTCCAGGTGAAAAAATTCAGATTTTCTGGATACCGTGAGTAAAGTCCAGGATGAAAATATCCGATTTCCCTGATACCGTAGATAATAGTCCAGGTAAAAAAATCAGATTTTCCTGATACCATGAGTAAAGTCCAGGATGAAAAAAAATGATTTTCCTGATACCGTGAGTAAATTCCAGGGTGAAAAAAATCCGATTTTCCTGATACCGTGAATAAAGTACAGGTGAAAAAAATCCAAATTTCCTGATGCAGTGAATAAAGTCCAGGGTGAAAAAAATTCGATGTACCTGATACTGTGAATAAAGTCCAGGTGAAAAATTCCGATTTTCCTAATACCGTGAATAAAGTCCAGGTGAAAAAAATCAGATTTTCCTGATACCGTGAGTAAAGTCCAGGGTGAAAAAAAATCAGATTTTCCGGAAACCGTGAATAAAAAGTCCTGGGTGGAAAAAAAATTCGATTTTCCTGATACCGTGATTAAAGTCCAGGATAAAAAAAAGAATGAGTTTCCTGATCCTGTGAGTAAAGGCTAGGTGACAAAAATCAGATTTTCCTGATACCGTGGGTTTTGTTCATGGTGAAAGAAATCCGATTTTCCTGATACCGTGGGTTATAGTCCAGGTGAAAAAATTCGATTTTCCGGATACCGTGGATAATAGTCCAGGTGAAAAAAATCAGATTTTCCTGATACCGTGAATAAAGTCCAGGTTAAAAAAATCCTATTTTCCGGATACCATGAATAGAGTCCAGGTAAAAAAAATCCGATTTTCCAAATACTGTGGGTAAAGTCCAGAGTGAAAAAAATCAGATTTTCCTGATACCGTGGGTTTTGTTCATGGTGAAAAAATTCGATTTTCCTGATATTGTGAATAAAGTCCAGGTGAAAAAAATCAGATTTTCCGGATACCGTGAGTAAAGTCCAGGATGAAAATATCCGATTTTCCTGATACCGTAGATAATAGTCCAGGTAAAAAAATCAGATTTTCCTGATACAATGAGTAAAGTCCAGGATGAAAAAAAAATGATTTTCCTGATACCGTGAGTAAATTCCAGGGTGAAAAAAATCCGATTTTCCTGATACCGTGAATAAAGTACAGGTGAAAAAAATCCAAATTTCCTGATGCAGTGAATAAAGTCCAGGGTGAAAAAAATTCGATGTACCTGATACTGTGAATTAAGTCCAGGTGAAAAATTCCGATTTTTCTAATACCGTGAATAAAGTCCAGGTGAAAAAATCAGATTTTCCTGATACCGTGAGTAAAGTCCAGGGTGAAAAAAATCAGATTTTCCTGATACCGTGAGTAAAGTCCAGGGTGAAATAAAACCGATTTTCCTGATACTGTGAATAAAGTCCAGGTGAAAAAAATCAGATTTTCATAACACCATGGGTTTTGGTCCAGGTGAAAAAAATCCGATTTTACGGAAACCGTGAATTAAAAGTCCTGGGTGAAAAAAATCAGATTTTCCTGATACCGTGAATAAAGTCCAGGTGAAAAAAATCCGATTTTCCTGATACCGTGAGTAAAGTCCATGATGAAAAAAAGAATGATTTTCCTGATACCGTGAATAAACTCCAGGTAACAAAAATCCGATTTTTCTTATACCGTGGGTAATAGTCCAGGTGAAAAAAATTCAGATTTTGCTTATACCGTGAGTAACGTCCAGGGTGAAAAAAATCAGATTTTCCTGATACCGTGGGTTTTGTTCATGGCGAAAAAATCCGATTTTCCTGATACCGTGGGGTATATAGTACAGGTGAAAAAAATCAGATTGTCCTGATACCGTGAATAAAGTCCAGGTAAAAAAAATCCGATTTTCCGGATACCGTGGATAATAGTCCAGGTGAAAAAATCCGATTTTCCGGATACCGTGGATAATAGTCCAGGTGAAAAAAAAATCAGATTTTCCTGATACCGTGAATAAAGTCCAGGTAAAAAAATTCCGATTTTCCAGATACCGTGAATAAAGTCCAGGTGAAAAAAATCGGATTTTGCTGATACCGTGAATAAAGTCCAGGATGAAAAAAAGAATGATTTTCCTGTTACCGTGAATAAAGTCCAGGAAAAAAAATCCGATTTTCCGGATACCGTGGATAAAGTCCAGGTAAAAAAAATCCGATTTTCCGGATACCATGGATAATTGTCCAGGTGAAAAAAATCAGATGTTCCTGATACCGTGAATAAAGTCCAAGTAAAAATAATCCGATTTTCCGAATACCTTGCATATAGTCCAGGAGAAAAAAATTCGATTTTCCTGATATTGTGAATAAAGTCCAGGTGAAAAAAATCCGTTTTTCCAGATACCATGGATAATAGTCCAGGTGAAAAAAATCAATTTTCCTGATATCGTGAGTAAAGTCCAGGTGAAAAAAATCAGATTTTCCTGATATTGTGAATAAAGTCCAGGTGAAAAAAATCCAATTTTCCAGATACCATGGATAATAGTCCAGGTGAAAAAAATCAGATTTTCCTGATGCCGTGAATAAAGTACTGGGTGAAAAAAAAATCAATTTTCCTGATACCGTGAGTAAAATCCAAGGTGAAAAAAATCCGATTTTCCTGATACCGTGCATAAAGTCCAGAATGAAAAAAAAAAACGATTTTCCTGATACCATGAGTAAAGTCCAGGGTGAAAAAAATCAGATTTTCCTGATACCGTGGGTTTTGTTCATGGTGAAAAAATCCAATTTTCCTGATACCGTGGGTTATAGTCCAGGTGAAAAAATTTGATCTTCCAGATATCGTGGATAATTGTCCAGGTGAAAAAAATCAGATTTTCCTGATACCGTGAATAAAGTCCAGGTTAAAAAAATCCAATTTTCCGGATACCGCAAATAAAGTCCAGGTAAAAAAAAATCCGATTTTCCAGATACCGTGGGTAAAGTCCAGAGTGAAAAAAATCAGATTTTCCTGATACCGTGAATAAAGTCCAGGTGAAAAAAATCCGATTTTCCGGATACCGTGGATAATAGTCCAGGTGAAAAAAAAAAACAGATTTTCCTGATACCGTGAATAAAGTCCAGGTGAAAAAAATCCGATTTTCCTGATACCGTGGATAAAGTCCAGGTGAAAAAAAATCAGATTTTCATGACAGCATGGGTTTTGGTCCAGGTGAAAAAAATCCGATTTTCCGGAAACCGTGAATAAAAAGTCTTGGGTGGAAAAAAAAATCGATTTTCCTGATACCGTGAGTAAAGTCCAGGATGAAAAAAAGAATGATTTTCCTGATCCTGTTAGTATAGGCCAGGTGACAAAAATCAGATTTTCCTGATACCATGAGTAAAGTCCAGGGTGAAATAAATCTGATTTTCCTGATACCGTGGATAACAGTCCAGGTGGGGAAAAAATCAGATTTTCCTGATACCGTGAATAAAGTCCAGGTGAAAAAGATCCAACTTTCCTGATGCAGTGAATAAAGTCCAGGGTGAAAAAAATTCGATGTTCCCGATACTGTGATAAAGTCCAGGTGAAAAAAGTCCAATTTTCCTGATACCGTGAATAAAGTCCAGGTGAAAAAAATCAGATTTTCCTGATACCGTGAGTAAAGTCCAGGGTGAAAAAAATCAGATTTTCCTGATACCGTGAGTAAAGTCCAGGGAGAAATAAAACCAATTTTCCTGATACCGTGAATAAAGTCCAGGTGAAAAAAATCAGATTTTCATGACACCATGGGTTTTGGTCCAGGTGAAAAAAATCCGATTTTCCGGAAACCGTGATAAAAAGTCCTGGGAGAAAAAAAATTCGATTTTCCTGATACCGTGAATAAAGTCCAGGATGAAAAAAATAATGACTTTCCTGATCCTGTGAGTAAAGGCCAGGTGACAAAAATCAGATTTTCCTGATACGGTGGGTTTTGTTCATGGTGAAAAAAATCCGATTTTCCTGATACCGTGGGTTATAGTCCAATTGAAAAAAATCAGATTTTCCGGATACCGTGAGTAAAGTCCAGGATGAAAATATCCGATTTTCCTGATTCCGTAGACAATAGTCCAGGTAAAATAATCAGATTTTCCTGATATCGTGAGTAAAGTCCAGGATAAAAAAAAAATGATTTTCCTGATGCCGTGAATAAAGTCCAGGGTGAAAAAAATTCGATGTTCCTGATACTGTGAATAAAGTCCAGGTGAAAAAAGTCCGATTTTCCTGATACCGTGAATAAAGTCCAGGTGAAAAAAATCTGATTTTCCCGATACAGTGAGTAAAGTCCAGAGTGAAAAAAATCTGATTTTCCTGATACCGTGGGTTTTGTTCATGGTGAAAAAATCAGATTTTCCTGATACCGTGGATAATAGTCCAGGTGAAAAAAAAAATTCCTTATACCGTGAGAAAAGTCCAGGGTGAAAAAATCTGATTTTTCCGATACAGTGAGTAAAGTCCAGAGTGAAAAAAATCTGATTTTCCTGATACCGTGGGTTTTGTTCATGGTGAAAAAATCAGATTTTCCTGATGCCGTGAGTAAAGTCCAGGATGAAAAAAAAAATGATTTTCCTGATACCGTGAGTAAAGTCCTGGGTGAAAAAAATCCGATTTTCCTGATACCGTGAATAAAGTCCAGGTGAAAAAAATTCGATGTTCCTGATACTGTGAATAAAGTCCAGGTGAAAAAAGTCCGATTTTCCTGATACCGTGAATAAAGTCCAGGTGAAAAAAAACAGATTTTCCTGATACCGTGAGTAAAGTCCAGGGTGAAAAAAATCAGATTTTCCTGATACCGTGAGTAAAGTCCAGGGTGAAATAAAACCGATTTTCCTGATACCGTGAATAAAGTCCAGGTGAAAAAAAATCAGATTTTCATGACACCATGGGTTTTGGTCCAGGTGAAAAAAATCCGATTTTCCAGAAACCGTGAATAAAAAGTCCTGGTTGAAAAAAAAATTCGATTTTCCTGATACCGTGAGTAAAGTCCAGGATGAAAAAAAGAATGAGTTTCCTGATCCTGTGAGTAAAGGCCAGGTGACAAAAATCAGATTTTCCTGATACCGTGGGTTTTGTTCATGGTGAAAAAAATCCGATTTTCCTGATACCGTGGGTTATAGTCCAATTGAAAAAAAATCAGATTTTCCGGATACCGTGAGTAAAGTCCAGGATGAAAATATCCGATTTTCCTGATACCGTGAATAAAGTCCAGGTGAAAAAATCCGATTTTCCTGATACTGTGAATAAAGTCCAGGTTAAAAAAATCCGATTTTCCGGATACCATGGATAATAGTCCAGGTGAAAAAAATCAGATTTTCCTGATACCGTGAGTAAAGTCCCGGATGAAAAAAAATGATTTTCCTGATACCGTGAGTAAAGTCCAGGGTGAAAAAAATCCGATTTTCCTGATACCGTGAATAAAGTCCAGGTGAAAAAAATCCAACTTTCCTGTTGCCGTGAATAAAGTCCAGGGTGAAAAAAATTCGATGTTCCTGATACTGTGAATAAAGCCCACGTGAAAAAAGTCCGATTTTCCTGATACCGTGAATAAAGTCCAGGTGAAAAAAATCCGATTTTTCCTGATACCGTGGATAAAGTCCAGGTGAAAAAAAATCAGATTTTCATGACAGCATGGGTTTTGGACCAAGTGAAAAAAATCCAATTTTCCGGAAACCGTGAATAAAAAGTCCTGGGTGAAAAAAAATCGATTTTCGTGATACCGTGAGTAAAGTCCAGGATGAAAAAAAGAATGATTTTCCTGATACCGTGAGTAAAGTCCAGGATGAAAAAAAGAATGACTTTCCTGATCCTGTGAGTAAAGGCCAGGTGACAAAATCAGATTTTCCTGATACCATGAGTAAAGTCCAGAATGAAAAAAAAATCAGATTTTCCTGATACCGTGGCTTTTGTTCATGGTGAAAAAATCCAATTTTCCTGATACCGTGAGTAAAGTCCAGGGTGAAATAAAACTGATTTTCCTGATACCGTGAGTAAAGTCCAGGATGAAAATATCCGATTTTCCTGATTCCGTAGACAATAGTCCAGGTAAAAAAATCAGTTTTTCCTGATATCGTGAGTAAAGTCCAGGATGAAAAAAAAAATGATTTTCCTGATGCCGTGAATAAAGTCCAGGGTGAAAAAAATTCGATGTTCCTGATACTGTGAATAAAGTCCAGGTGAAAAAAGTCCGATTTTCCTGATACCGTGAATAAAGTCCAGGTGAAAAAAATCCGATTTTACTCATTCCGTAGATAATAGTCCAGGTAAAAAAATCAGATTTTCCTGATCCCATGAGTAAAGTCCAGGATGAAAAAAAAATCATTTTCCTGATACCGTGAGAAAAGTCCAGGGTGAAAAAATCTGATTTTCCCGATACAGTGAGTAAAGTCCAGAGTGAAAAAAAATCTAATTTTCCTGATACCGTGGGTTTTGTTCATGGTGAAAAAATCAGATTTTCCTGATACCGTGAGTAAAGTCCAGGATGAAAAAAAATGATTTTCCTGATACCGTGAATAAAGTCCAGGTGAAAAAAATTTGATGTTCCTGATACTGTGAATAAAGTCCAGGAGAAAAAAGTCCGATTTTCCTGATACCGTGAATAAAGTCCAGGTGAAAAAAAAACAGATTTTCCTGATACCGTGAGTAAAGTCCAGAATGAAAAAAAATCAGATTTTCCTGACACCGTGGGTTTTGTTCATGGTGAAAAAATCCGATTTTCCTGATACCGTGGATAATAGTCCAGGTGAAAAAATCAGATTTTCCTGATACCATGGATAATAGTCCAGGTGAAAAAAATTAAGATTTTCCTGATACCGTGAGTAAAATCCAGAATGAAAAAAAAAACGATTTTCCTGATACCATGAGAAAAGTCCAGGGTGAAAAAAATCTGATTTTCCGGATACCGTGGATAATAGTCCAGGTGAAAAAAATCAGATTTTCTTGATACCGTGAGTAAAGTACTGGGTGAAAAAAATCAGATTTTCCTGATACCATGAATAAAGTCCAGGTGAAAAAAATCCAATTTTCCTGATACCGTGCATAATAGTCCAGGTGAAAAAAATCAGATTTTCCTGATACTGTGAGTAAAGTCCAGGATGAAAAAAAAAAATGTCCCTGATCCCGTGAGTAAAGGCCAAGTGATAAAAATCAGATTTTCCTGATACCGTGGGTTTTGTTCATGGTGAAAAAAATCCGATTTTCCGGATACCATGGATAATAGTCCAGGTGAAAAAAATCAGATTTTCCTGATACCGTGAGTAAAGTCCTGGGTGAAAAAAATCCGATTTTCCTGATACCGTGAATAAAGTCCAGGTGAAAAAAATTCGATGTTCCTGATATTGTGAATAAAGTCCAGGTGAAAAAAGTCCGATTTTCCTGATACCGTGAATAAAGTCCAGGTGAAAAAAAACAGATTTTCCTGATACCCTGAATAAAGTCCAGGTGAAAAAAATCCGATTTTCCTGATACCGTAGATAATAGTCCAGGTAAAAAAATCAGATTTTCCTGATACCCTGAATAATGTCCAGGTGAAACAAATCCAATTTTCCTGATACCGTAGATAATAGTCCAGGTAAAAAAATCAGATTTTCCTGATACCGTGAGTAAAGTCCAAGTAAAAAAAATCCGATTTTCCGGATACCGTGAATATAGTCCAGGTGAAAAATATTCGATTTTCCTGATATTGTGAATAAAGTTCAGGTGAAAAAAATCCGATTTTCCAGATACCATGGATAATAGTCCAGGTGAAAAAAAATGAGATTTTCCTGATGCCGTGAATAAAGTACTGTGTGGAAAAAAATCAATTTTCCTGATATCGTGAGTAAAGTCTAGGATGAAAAAAAGAATGATTTTCCTGTTCCCGTGTGAAAAGGCCAGGTGACAAAAATCAAATTTTCCTGATATTGTGAATAAAGTCCAGGTGACAAAAATCCAATTTTCCAGATACCATGGATAATAGTCCAGGTGAAAAAAATCAGATTTTCCTGATGCCGTGAATAAAGTACTGGGTGAAAAAAAAATCAATTTTCCTGATATCGTGAGTAAAGTCTAGGATGAAAAAAAGAATTATTTTCCTGATACCGTGAGTAAAGTTCAGAGTGAAAAAAATCAGATTTTCCTGATACTGTGGGTTTTGTTCATGGTGAAAAAAATCAGATTTTCCTGATACCGTGAATAAAGTCCAGGTTAAAAAAATCCGATTTTCCGGATACCATGAATAAAGTCCAGGTAAAAAAAATCCGATTTTCCAGATACTGTGGGTAAAGTCCAGAGTGAAAAAAATCAGATTTTCCTGATACCGTAGGTTTTGTTCATGGTGAAAAAATTCGATTTTCCTGATATTGTGAATAAAGTCCAGGTGAAAAAAATCCGATTTTCCAGATACCATGGATAATAGTCCAGGTGAAAAAAAATCAGATTTTCCGGATACCGTGAGTAAAGTCCAGGATGAAAAAAAAATGATTTTCCTGATGCCGTGAATAAAGTCCAGGGTGAAAAAAATTCGATGTTCCTGATACTGTGAATAAAGTCCAGGTGAAAAAAGTCCGATTTTCCTGATACCGTGAATAAAGTCCAGGTGAAAAAATATCTGATTTTCCCGATACAGTGAGTAAAGTCCAGAGTGAAAAAAATCTGATTTTCCTGATACCGTGGGTTTTGTTCATGGTGAAAAAATCAGATTTTCCTGATACCGTGGATAATAGTCCAGGTGAAAAAAAAAATTCCTTATACCGTGAGAAAAGTCCAGGGTGAAAAAATCTGATTTTTCCGATACAGTGAGTAAAGTCCAGAGTGAAAAAAATCTGATTTTCCTGATACCGTGGGTTTTGTTCATGGTGAAAAAATCAGATTTTCCTGATGCCGTGAGTAAAGTCCAGGGTGAAAAAAATCAGATTTTCCTGATACCGTGAGTAAAGTGCTGGGTGAAAAAAATCCGATTTTCCTGATACCGTGAATAAAGTCCAGGTGAAAAAAATTCGATGTTCCTGATACTGTGAATAAAGTCCAGGTGAAAAAAGTCCGATTTTCCTGATACCGTGAATAAAGTCCAGGTGAAAAAAAACAGATTTTCCTGATACCGTGAGTAAAGTCCAGGGTGAAAAAAATCAGATTTTCCTGATACCGTGAGTAAAGTCCAGGGTGAAATAAAACCGATTTTCCTGATACCGTGAATAAAGTCCAGGTGAAAAAAATCAGATTTTCATGACACCATGGGTTTTGGTCCAGGTGAAAAAAATCCGATTTTCCAGAAACCGTGAATAAAAAGTCCTGGTTGAAAAAAAAATTCGATTTTCCTGATACCGTGAGTAAAGTCCAGGATGAAAAAAAGAATGAGTTTCCTGATCCTGTGAGTAAAGGCCAGGTGACAAAAATCAGATTTTCCTGATACCGTGGGTTTTGTTCATGGTGAAAAAAATCCGATTTTCCTGATACCGTGGGTTATAGTCCAATTGAAAAAAAATCAGATTTTCCGGATACCGTGAGTAAAGTCCAGGATGAAAATATCCGATTTTCCTGATACCGTGAATAAAGTCCAGGTTAAAAAAATCCGATTTTCCTGATACTGTGAATAAAGTCCAGGTAAAAAAAATCCGATTTTCCGGATACCATGGATAATAGTCCAGGTGAAAAAAATCAGATTTTCCTGATACCGTGAGTAAAGTCCCGGATGAAAAAAAAATGATTTTCCTGATACCGTGAGTAAAGTCCAGGGTGAAAAAAATCCGATTTTCCTGATACCGTGAATAAAGTCCAGGTGAAAAAAATCCAACTTTCCTGTTGCCGTGAATAAAGTCCAGGGTGAAAAAAATTCGATGTTCCTGATACTGTGAATAAAGCCCAGGTGAAAAAAGTCCGATTTTCCTGATACCGTGAATAAAGTCCAGGTGAAAAAAATCCGATTTTTCCTGATACCGTGGATAAAGTCCAGGTGAAAAAAAATCAGATTTTCATGACAGCATGGGTTTTGGACCAAGTGAAAAAAAATCCGATTTTCCGGAAACCGTGAATAAAAAGTCCTGGGTGAAAAAAAATCGATTTTCGTGATACCGTGAGTAAAGTCCAGGATGAAAAAAAGAATGATTTTCCTGATACCGTGAGTAAAGTCCAGGATGAAAAAAAGAATGACTTTCCTGATCCTGTGAGTAAAGGCCAGGTGACAAAATCAGATTTTCCTGATACCATGAGTAAAGTCCAGAATGAAAAAAAAATCAGATTTTCCTGATACCGTGGCTTTTGTTCATGGTGAAAAAATCCAATTTTCCTGATACCGTGAGTAAAGTCCAGGGTGAAATAAAACTGATTTTCCTGATACCGTGAGTAAAGTCCAGGATGAAAATATCCGATTTTCCTGATTCCGTAGACAATAGTCCAGGTAAAAAAATCAGTTTTTCCTGATATCGTGAGTAAAGTCCAGGATGAAAAAAAAATGATTTTCCTGATGCCGTGAATAAAGTCCAGGGTGAAAAAAATTCGATGTTCCTGATACTGTGAATAAAGTCCAGGTGAAAAAAGTCCGATTTTCCTGATACCGTGAATAAAGTCCAGGTGAAAAAAATCCGATTTTACTCATTCCGTAGATAATAGTCCAGGTAAAAAAATCAGATTTTCCTGATCCCATGAGTAAAGTCCAGGATGAAAAAAAAATCATTTTCCTGATACCGTGAGAAAAGTCCAGGGTGAAAAAATCTGATTTTCCCGATACAGTGAGTAAAGTCCAGAGTGAAAAAAAATCTAATTTTCCTGATACCGTGGGTTTTGTTCATGGTGAAAAAATCAGATTTTCCTGATACCGTGAGTAAAGTCCAGGATGAAAAAAAATGATTTTCCTGATACCGTGAATAAAGTCCAGGTGAAAAAAATTTGATGTTCCTGATACTGTGAATAAAGTCCAGGAGAAAAAAGTCCGATTTTCCTGATACCGTGAATAAAGTCCAGGTGAAAAAAAAACAGATTTTCCTGATACCGTGAGTAAAGTCCAGAATGAAAAAAAATCAGATTTTCCTGATACCGTGGGTTTTGTTCATGGTGAAAAAATCCGATTTTCCTGATACCGTGGATAATAGTCCAGGTGAAAAAATCAGATTTTCCTGATACCATGGATAATAGTCCAGGTGAAAAAAATTAAGATTTTCCTGATACCGTGAGTAAAATCCAGAATGAAAAAAAAAACGATTTTCCTGATACCATGAGAAAAGTCCAGGGTGAAAAAAATCTGATTTTCCGGATACCGTGGATAATAGTCCAGGTGAAAAAAATCAGATTTTCTTGATACCGTGAGTAAAGTACTGGGTGAAAAAAATCAGATTTTCTTGATACCATGAATAAAGTCCAGGTGAAAAAAATCCAATTTTCCTGATACCGTGCATAATAGTCCAGGTGAAAAAAATCAGATTTTCCTGATACTGTGAGTAAAGTCCAGGATGAAAAAAAAATGTCCCTGATCCCGTGAGTAAAGGCCAAGTGATAAAAATCAGATTTTCCTGATACCGTGGGTTTTGTTCATGGTGAAAAAAATCCGATTTTCCGGATACCATGGATAATAGTCCAGGTGAAAAAAATCAGATTTTCCTGATACCGTGAGTAAAGTCCTGGGTGAAAAAAATCCGATTTTCCTGATACCGTGAATAAAGTCCAGGTGAAAAAAATTCGATGTTCCTGATACTGTGAATAAAGTCCAGGTGAAAAAAGTCCGATTTTCCTGATACCGTGAATAAAGTCCAGGTGAAAAAAAACAGATTTTCCTGATACCCTGAATAAAGTCCAGGTGAAAAAAATCCGATTTTCCTGATACCGTAGATAATAGTCCAGGTAAAAAAATCAGATTTTCCTGATACCCTGAATAATGTCCAGGTGAAACAAATCCAATTTTCCTGATACCGTAGATAATAGTCCAGGTAAAAAAATCAGATTTTCCTGATACCGTGAGTAAAGTCCAAGTAAAAAAAAATCCGATTTTCCGGATACCGTGAATATAGTCCAGGTGAAAAATATTCGATTTTCCTGATATTGTGAATAAAGTTCAGGTGAAAAAAAATCCGATTTTCCAGATACCATGGATAATAGTCCAGGTGAAAAAAATGAGATTTTCCTGATGCCGTGAATAAAGTACTGGGTGGAAAAAAATCAATTTTCCTGATATCGTGAGTAAAGTCTAGGATGAAAAAAAGAATGATTTTCCTGATCCCGTGTGAAAAGGCCAGGTGACAAAAATCAAATTTTCCTGATATTGTGAATAAAGTCCAGGTGACAAAAATCCAATTTTCCAGATACCATGGATAATAGTCCAGGTGAAAAAAATCAGATTTTCCTGATGCCGTGAATAAAGTACTGGGTGAAAAAAAAATCAATTTTCCTGATATCGTGAGTAAAGTCTAGGATGAAAAAAAGAATTATTTTCCTGATACCGTGAGTAAAGTTCAGAGTGAAAAAAATCAGATTTTCCTGGTACTGTGGGTTTTGTTCATGGTGAAAAAAATCAGATTTTCCTGATACCGTGAATAAAGTCCAGGTTAAAAAAATCCGATTTTCCGGATACCATGAATAAAGTCCAGGTAAAAAAAAATCCGATTTTCCAGATACTGTGGGTAAAGTCCAGAGTGAAAAAAATCAGATTTTCCTGATACCGTAGGTTTTGTTCATGGTGAAAAAATTCGATTTTCCTGATATTGTGAATAAAGTCCAGGTGAAAAAAATCCGATTTTCCAGATACCATGGATAATAGTCCAGGTGAAAAAAAATCAGATTTTCCGGATACCGTGAGTAAAGTCCAGGATGAAAAAAAAATGATTTTCCTGATACCGTGAGTAAAGTCCAGGGTGAAAAAAATCCGATTTTCCTGATACCGTGAATAAAGTCCAGGTGAAAAAATCCAACTTTCCTGATGCAGTGAATAAAGTCCAGGGTGAAAAAAATTCGATGTTTCTGATACTGTGAATAAAGTCCAGGTGAAAAAAGTCCGATTTTCCTGATACCGTGAATAAAGTCCAGGTGAAAAAAAATCAGATTTTCCTGATACCATGAGTAAAGTCCAGGTGAAAAAAAATCAGATTTTCCTGATACCGTGAGTAAAGTCCAGGGTGAAAAAAATCAGATTTTCCTGATACCGTGAGTAAAGTCCAGGATGAAAAAAAAAATCCAATTTTCCTGATGCAGTGAATAAAGTACTGGGTGAAAAAAAATCAATTTTCCTGATATCGTGAGTAAAGTCCAGGATGAAAAATCAGATTTTCCTGATACCGTGCGTAAAACATATCCGATTTTCCGGAAACCATGGATAATAGTCCAGGGTGAAAAAAATTCGATTTTCCTGATAGTGTGAATAAAGTTCAGGTGAAAAAAATCAGATTTTCCTGATACCGTGGATAATAGACCAGGTGAAAAAAATAAGATTTTCCTGATACCGTGAGTAAAGTCCAGAATGAAAAAAAAAAACGATTTTCCTGATACCATGAGAAAAGTCCAGGGTGAAAAAAATCTGATTTTTCTGATACCTTGAGTAAAGTCCAGATTGAAAAAAATCTGATTTTCCTGATACCGTGGATAACAGTGCAGGTGAAAAAAAATCAGATTTTCCTGATACCGTGAATAAAGTCCAGGTGAAAAAAATCAGATTTTCCTGATACCGTGAGTAAAGACCAGAGTGAAAAAAATCAGATTTTCCTGATACAGTGGATAATAGTCCAGGTGAAAAAAAAGTCAGATTTTCCTGATACCATGGGTTTTGGCCAAGGTGAAAAAAAATCTGATTTTCCGGAAACCGTGAATAAAAAGTCCTGGGTGAAAAAAAAATTCGATTTTCCTGATACCGTGAGTAAAGTCCAGGATGAAAAAAAGAATGAGTTTCCTGATCCTGTGAGTAAAGGCTAGGTGACAAAAATCAGATTTTCCTGATACCGTGGGTTTTGTTCATGGTGAAAGAAATCCGATTTTCCTGATACCGTGGGTTATAGTCCAGGTGAAAAAATTCGATTTTCCGGATACCGTGGATAATAGTCCAGGTGAAAAAAATCAGATTTTCCTGATACCGTGAATAAAGTCCAGGTTAAAAAAATCCGATTTTCCGGATACCATGAATAGAGTCCAGGTAAAAAAAAATCCGATTTTCCAAATACTGTGGGTAAAGTCCAGAGTGAAAAAAATCAGATTTTCCTGATACAGTGGGTTTTGTTCATGGTGAAAAAAATCGATTTTCCTGATATTGTGAATAAAGTCCAGGTGAAAAAAATCAGATTTTCTGGATACCGTGAGTAAAGTCCAGGATGAAAATATCCGATTTCCCTGATACCGTAGATAATAGTCCAGGTAAAAAAATCAGATTTTCCTGATACCATGAGTAAAGTCCAGGATGAAAAAAAATGATTTTCCTGATACCGTGAGTAAATTCCAGGGTGAAAAAAATCCGATTTTCCTGATACCGTGAATAAAGTACAGGTGAAAAAAATCCAAATTTCCTGATGCAGTGAATGAAGTCCAGGGTGAAAAAAATTCGATGTACCTGATACTGTGAATAAAGTCCAGGTGAAAAATTCCGATTTTCCTAATACCGTGAATAAAGTCCAGGTGAAAAAAATCAGATTTTCCTGATACCGTGAGTAAAGTCCAGGGTGAAAAAAATCAGATTTTCCGGAAACCGTGAATAAAAAGTCCTGGGTGGAAAAAAAATTCGATTTTCCTGATACCGTGATTAAAGTCCAGGATAAAAAAAAGAATGAGTTTCCCGATCCTGTGAGTAAAGGCTAGGTGACAAAAATCAGATTTTCCTGATACCGTGGGTTTTGTTCATGGTGAAAGAAATCCGATTTTCCTGATACCGTGGGTTATAGTCCAGGTGAAAAAATTCGATTTTCCGGATACCGTGGATAATAGTCCAGGTGAAAAAAATCAGATTTTCCTGATACCGTGAATAAAGTCCAGGTTAAAAAAATCCTATTTTCCGGATACCATGAATAGAGTCCAGGTAAAAAAAATCCGATTTTCCAAATACTGTGGGTAAAGTCCAGAGTGAAAAAAATCAGATTTTCCTGATACCGTGGGTTTTGTTCATGGTGAAAAAATTCGATTTTCCTGATATTGTGAATAAAGTCCAGGTGAAAAAAATCAGATTTTCCGGATACCGTGAGTAAAGTCCAGGATGAAAATATCCGATTTTCCTGATACCGTAGATAATAGTCCAGGTAAAAAAATCAGATTTTCCTGATACAATGAGTAAAGTCCAGGATGAAAAAAAAAATGATTTTCCTGATACCGTGAGTAAATTCCAGGGTGAAAAAAATCCGATTTTCCTGATACCGTGAATAAACTACAGGTGAAAAAAATCCAAATTTCCTGATGCAGTGAATAAAGTCCAGGGTGAAAAAAATTCGATGTACCTGATACTGTGAATTAAGTCCAGGTGAAAAATTCCGATTTTTCTAATACCGTGAATAAAGTCCAGGTGAAAAAATCAGATTTTCCTGATACCGTGAGTAAAGTCCAGGGTGAAAAAAATCAGATTTTCCTGATACCGTGAGTAAAGTCCAGGGTGAAATAAAACCGATTTTCCTAATACTGTGAATAAAGTCCAGGTGAAAAAAATCAGATTTTCATAACACCATGGGTTTTGGTCCAGGTGAAAAAAATCCGATTTTACGGAAACCGTGAATTAAAAGTCCTGGGTGAAAAAAATCAGATTTTCCTGATACCGTGAATAAAGTCCAGGTGAAAAAAATCCGATTTTCCTGATACCGTGAGTAAAGTCCATGATGAAAAAAAGAATGATTTTCCTGATACCGTGAATAAACTCCAGGTAACAAAAATCCGATTTTTCTTATACCGTGGGTAATAGTCCAGGTGAAAAAAATCAGATTTTCCTGATACCGTGGGTTTTGTTCATGGCGAAAAAATCCAATTTTCCTGATACCGTGGGGTATATAGTACAGGTGAAAAAAATCAGATTGTCCTGATACCGTGAATAAAGTCCAGGTAAAAAAAATCCGATTTTCCGGATACCGTGGATCATAGTCCAGGTGAAAAAATCCGATTTTCCGGATACCGTGGATAATAGTCCAGGTGAAAAAAAAATCAGATTTTCCTGATACCGTGAATAAAGTCCAGGTAAAAAAATTCCGATTTTCCAGATACCGTGAATAAAGTCCAGGTGAAAAAAATCGGATTTTGCTGATACCGTGAATAAAGTCCAGGATGAAAAAAAGAATGATTTTCCTGTTACCGTGAATAAAGTCCAGGAAAAAAAATCCGATTTTCCGGATACCGTGGATAAAGTCCAGGTAAAAAAAATCCGATTTTCCGGATACCATGGATAATTGTCCAGGTGAAAAAAATCAGATGTTCCTGATACCGTGAATAAAGTCCAAGTAAAAATAATCCGATTTTCCGAATACCTTGCATATAGTCCAGGAGAAAAAAATTCGATTTTCCTGATATTGTGAATAAAGTCCAGGTGAAAAAAATCCGTTTTTCCAGATACCATGGATAATAGTCCAGGTGAAAAAAATCAATTTTCCTGATATCGTGAGTAAAGTCCAGGTGAAAAAAATCAGATTTTCCTGATGCCGTGAATAAAGTACTGGGTGAAAAAAAAATCAATTTTCCTGATACCGTGAGTAAAATCCAAGGTGAAAAAAATCCGATTTTCCTGATACCGTGCATAAAGTCCAGAATGAAAAAAAAAACGATTTTCCTGATACCATGAGTAAAGTCCAGGGTGAAAAAAATCAGATTTTCCTGATACCGTGGGTTTTGTTCATGGTGAAAAAATCCAATTTTCCTGATACCGTGGGTTATAGTCCAGGTGAAAAAATTTGATCTTCCAGATATCGTGGATAATTGTCCAGGTGAAAAAAATCAGATTTTCCTGATACCGTGAATAAAGTCCAGGTTAAAAAAATCCAATTTTCCGGATACCGCAAATAAAGTCCAGGTAAAAAAAAATCCGATTTTCCAGATACCGTGGGTAAAGTCCAGAGTGAAAAAAATCAGATTTTCCTGATACCGTGAATAAAGTCCAGGTGAAAAAATCCGATTTTCCGGATACCGTGGATAAAGTCCAGGGTGAAAAAAATTCGATGTTCCTGATACTGTGAATAAAGCCCAGGTGAAAAAAGTCCGATTTTCCTGATACCGTGAATAAAGTCCAGGTGAAAAAAATCCGATTTTTCCTGATACCGTGGATAAAGTCCAGGTGAAAAAAAATCAGATTTTCATGACAGCATGGGTTTTGGACCAAGTGAAAAAAAATCCGATTTTCCGGAAACCGTGAATAAAAAGTCCTGGGTGAAAAAAAATCGATTTTCGTGATACCGTGAGTAAAGTCCAGGATGAAAAAAAGAATGATTTTCCTGATACCGTGAGTAAAGTCCAGGATGAAAAAAAGAATGACTTTCCTGATCCTGTGAGTAAAGGCCAGGTGACAAAATCAGATTTTCCTGATACCATGAGTAAAGTCCAGAATGAAAAAAAAATCAGATTTTCCTGATACCGTGGCTTTTGTTCATGGTGAAAAAATCCAATTTTCCTGATACCGTGAGTAAAGTCCAGGGTGAAATAAAACTGATTTTCCTGATACCGTGAGTAAAGTCCAGGATGAAAATATCCGATTTTCCTGATTCCGTAGACAATAGTCCAGGTAAAAAAATCAGTTTTTCCTGATATCGTGAGTAAAGTCCAGGATGAAAAAAAAAATGATTTTCCTGATGCCGTGAATAAAGTCCAGGGTGAAAAAAATTCGATGTTCCTGATACTGTGAATAAAGTCCAGGTGAAAAAAGTCCGATTTTCCTGATACCGTGAATAAAGTCCAGGTGAAAAAAGTCCGATTTTCCTGATACCATGAATAAAGTCCAGGTGAAAAAAAACAGATTTTCCTGATACCGTGAGTAAAGTCCTGGGTGAAAAAAATCCGATTTTCCTGATACCGTGAATAAAGTCCAGGTGAAAAAAATTCGATATTCCTGATACTGTGAATAAAGTCCAGGTGAAAAAAGTCCGATTTTCCTGATACCGTGAATAAAGTCCAGGTGAAAAAAAACAGATTTTCCTGATACCGTGAGTAAAGTCCAGGGTGAAAAAAATCAGATTTTCCTGATACCGTGAGTAAAGTGCTGGGTGAAAAAAATCCGATTTTCCTGATACCGTGAATAAAGTCCAGGTGAAAAAAATTCGATGTTCCTGATACTGTGAATAAAGTCCAGGTGAAAAAAGTCCGATTTTCCTGATACCGTGAATAAAGTCCAGGTGAAAAAAAACAGATTTTCCTGATACCGTGAGTAAAGTCCAGGGTGAAAAAAATCAGATTTTCCTGATACCGTGAGTAAAGTCCAGGGTGAAATAAAACCGATTTTCCTGATACCGTGAATAAAGTCCAGGTGAAAAAAATCAGATTTTCATGACACCATGGGTTTTGGTCCAGGTGAAAAAAATCCGATTTTCCAGAAACTGTGAATAAAAAGTCCTGGTTGAAAAAAAAATTCGATTTTCCTGATACCGTGAGTAAAGTCCAGGATGAAAAAAAGAATGAGTTTCCTGATCCTGTGAGTAAAGGCCAGGTGACAAAAATCAGATTTTCCTGATACCGTGGGTTTTGTTCATGGTGAAAAAAATCCGATTTTCCTGATACCGTGGGTTATAGTCCAATTGAAAAAAAATCAGATTTTCCGGATACCGTGAGTAAAGTCCAGGATGAAAATATCCGATTTTCCTGATACCGTGAATAAAGTCCAGGTGAAAAAATCCGATTTTCCTGATACTGTGAATAAAGTCCAGGTTAAAAAAATCCGATTTTCCGGATACCATGGATAATAGTCCAGGTGAAAAAAATCAGATTTTCCTGATACCGTGAGTAAAGTCCCGGATGAAAAAAAAATGATTTTCCTGATACCGTGAGTAAAGTCCAGGGTGAAAAAAAATCCGATTTTCCTGATACCGTGAATAAAGTCCAGGTGAAAAAAATCCAACTTTCCTGTTGCCGTGAATAAAGTCCAGGGTGAAAAAAATTCGATGTTCCTGATACTGTGAATAAAGCCCAGGTGAAAAAAGTCCGATTTTCCTGATACCGTGAATAAAGTCCAGGTGAAAAAAATCCGATTTTTCCTGATACCGTGGATAAAGTCCAGGTGAAAAAAAATCAGATTTTCATGACAGCATGGGTTTTGGACCAAGTGAAAAAAAATCCGATTTTCCGGAAACCGTGAATAAAAAGTCCTGGGTGAAAAAAAATCGATTTTCGTGATACCGTGAGTAAAGTCCAGGATGAAAAAAAGAATGATTTTCCTGATACCGTGAGTAAAGTCCAGGATGAAAAAAAGAATGACTTTCCTGATCCTGTGAGTAAAGGCCAGGTGACAAAATCAGATTTTCCTGATACCATGAGTAAAGTCCAGAATGAAAAAAAAATCAGATTTTCCTGATACCGTGGCTTTTGTTCATGGTGAAAAAATCCAATTTTCCTGATACCGTGAGTAAAGTCCAGGGTGAAATAAAACTGATTTTCCTGATACCGTGAGTAAAGTCCAGGATGAAAACATCCGATTTTCCTGATTCCGTAGACAATAGTCCAGGTAAAAAAATCAGTTTTTCCTGATATCGTGAGTAAAGTCCAGGATGAAAAAAAAAATGATTTTCCTGATGCCGTGAATAAAGTCCAGGGTGAAAAAAATTCGATGTTCCTGATACTGTGAATAAAGTCCAGGTGAAAAAAGTCCGATTTTCCTGATACCGTGAATAAAGTCCAGGTGAAAAAAATCCGATTTTACTCATTCCGTAGATAATAGTCCAGGTAAAAAAATCAGATTTTCCTGATCCCATGAGTAAAGTCCAGGATGAAAAAAAAATCATTTTCCTGATACCGTGAGAAAAGTCCAGGGTGAAAAAATCTGATTTTCCCGATACAGTGAGTAAAGTCCAGAGTGAAAAAAAATCTAATTTTCCTGATACCGTGGGTTTTGTTCATGGTGAAAAAATCAGATTTTCCTGATACCGTGAGTAAAGTCCAGGATGAAAAAAAATGATTTTCCTGATACCGTGAATAAAGTCCAGGTGAAAAAAATTTGATGTTCCTGATACTGTGAATAAAGTCCAGGAGAAAAAAGTCCGATTTTCCTGATACCGTGAATAAAGTCCAGGTGAAAAAAAAACAGATTTTCCTGATACCGTGAGTAAAGTCCAGAATGAAAAAAAATCAGATTTTCCTGATTCCGTGGGTTTTGTTCATGGTGAAAAAATCCGATTTTCCTGATACCGTGGATAATAGTCCAGGTGAAAAAATCAGATTTTCCTGATACCATGGATAATAGTCCAGGTGAAAAAAATTAAGATTTTCCTGATACCGTGAGTAAAATCCAGAATGAAAAAAAAAAACGATTTTCCTGATACCATGAGAAAAGTCCAGGGTGAAAAAAATCTGATTTTCCGGATACCGTGGATAATAGTCCAGGTGAAAAAAATCAGATTTTCTTGATACCGTGAGTAAAGTACTGGGTGAAAAAAATCAGATTTTCCTGATACCATGAATAAAGTCCAGGTGAAAAAAATCCAATTTTCCTGATACCGTGCATAATAGTCCAGGTGAAAAAAATCAGATTTTCCTGATACTGTGAGTAAAGTCCAGGATGAAAAAAAAAATGTCCCTGATCCCGTGAGTAAAGGCCAAGTGATAAAAATCAGATTTTCCTGATACCGTGGGTTTTGTTCATGGTGAAAAAAATCCGATTTTCCGGATACCATGGATAATAGTCCAGGTGAAAAAAATCAGATTTTCCTGATACCGTGAGTAAAGTCCTGGGTGAAAAAAATCCGATTTTCCTGATACCGTGAATAAAGTCCAGGTGAAAAAAATTCGATGTTCCTGATACTGTGAATAAAGTCCAGGTGAAAAAAGTCCGATTTTCCTGATACCGTGAATAAAGTCCAGGTGAAAAAAAACAGATTTTCCTGATACCCTGAATAAAGTCCAGGTGAAAAAAATCCGATTTTCCTGATACCGTAGATAATAGTCCAGGTAAAAAAATCAGATTTTCCTGATACCCTGAATAATGTCCAGGTGAAACAAATCCAATTTTCCTGATACCGTAGATAATAGTCCAGGTAAAAAAATCAGATTTTCCTGATACCGTGAGTAAAGTCCAAGTAAAAAAAATCCGATTTTCCGGATACCGTGAATATAGTCCAGGTGAAAAATATTCGATTTTCCTGATATTGTGAATAAAGTTCAGGTGAAAAAAATCCGATTTTCCAGATACCATGGATAATAGTCCAGGTGAAAATAATGAGATTTTCCTGATGCCGTGAATAAAGTACTGGGTGGAAAAAAATCAATTTTCCTGATATCGTGAGTAAAGTCTAGGATGAAAAAAAGAATGATTTTCCTGATCCCGTGTGAAAAGGCCAGGTGACAAAAATCAAATTTTCCTGATATTGTGAATAAAGTCCAGGTGACAAAAATCCAATTTTCCAGATACCATGGATAATAGTCCAGGTGAAAAAAATCAGATTTTCCTGATGCCGTGAATAAAGTACTGGGTGAAAAAAAAATCAATTTTCCTGATATCGTGAGTAAAGTCTAGGATGAAAAAAAGAATTATTTTCCTGATACCGTGAGTAAAGTTCAGAGTGAAAAAAATCAGATTTTCCTGATACTGTGGGTTTTGTTCATGGTGAAAAAAATCAGATTTTCCTGATACCGTGAATAAAGTCCAGGTTAAAAAAATCCGATTTTCCGGATACCATGAATAAAGTCCAGGTAAAAAAAATCCGATTTTCCAGATACTGTGGGTAAAGTCCAGAGTGAAAAAAATCAGATTTTCCTGATACCGTAGGTTTTGTTCATGGTGAAAAAATTCGATTTTCCTGATATTGTGAATAAAGTCCAGGTGAAAAAAATCCGATTTTCCAGATACCATGGATAATAGTCCAGGTGAAAAAAAATCAGATTTTCCGGATACCGTGAGTAAAGTCCAGGATGAAAAAAAAATGATTTTCCTGATGCCGTGAATAAAGTCCAGGGTGAAAAAAATTCGATGTTCCTGATACTGTGAATAAAGTCCAGGTGAAAAAAGTCCGATTTTCCTGATACCGTGAATAAAGTCCAGGTGAAAAAAATCTGATTTTCCCGATACAGTGAGTAAAGTCCAGAGTGAAAAAAATCTGATTTTCCTGATACCGTGGGTTTTGTTCATGGTGAAAAAATCAGATTTTCCTGATACCGTGGATAATAGTCCAGGTGAAAAAAAAAATTCCTTATACCGTGAGAAAAGTCCAGGGTGAAAAAATCTGATTTTTCCGATACAGTGAGTAAAGTCCAGAGTGAAAAAAATCTGATTTTCCTGATACCGTGGGTTTTGTTCATGGTGAAAAAATCAGATTTTCCTGATGCCGTGAGTAAAGTCCAGGGTGAAAAAAATCAGATTTTCCTGATACCGTGAGTAAAGTGCTGGGTGAAAAAAATCCGATTTTCCTGATACCGTGAATAAAGTCCAGGTGAAAAAAATTCGATGTTCCTGATACTGTGAATAAAGTCCAGGTGAAAAAAGTCCGATTTTCCTGATACCGTGAATAAAGTCCAGGTGAAAAAAAACAGATTTTCCTGATACCGTGAGTAAAGTCCAGGGTGAAAAAAATCAGATTTTCCTGATACCGTGAGTAAAGTCCAGGGTGAAATAAAACCGATTTTCCTGATACCGTGAATAAAGTCCAGGTGAAAAAAATCAGATTTTCATGACACCATGGGTTTTGGTCCAGGTGAAAAAAATCCGATTTTCCAGAAACCGTGAATAAAAAGTCCTGGTTGAAAAAAAAATTCGATTTTCCTGATACCGTGAGTAAAGTCCAGGATGAAAAAAAGAATGAGTTTCCTGATCCTGTGAGTAAAGGCCAGGTGACAAAAATCAGATTTTCCTGATACCGTGGGTTTTGTTCATGGTGAAAAAAATCCGATTTTCCTGATACCGTGGGTTATAGTCCAATTGAAAAAAAATCAGATTTTCCGGATACCGTGAGTAAAGTCCAGGATGAAAATATCCGATTTTCCTGATACCGTGAATAAAGTCCAGGTGAAAAAATCCGATTTTCCTGATACTGTGAATAAAGTCCAGGTTAAAAAAATCCGATTTTCCGGATACCATGGATAATAGTCCAGGTGAAAAAAATCAGATTTTCCTGATACCGTGAGTAAAGTCCCGGATGAAAAAAAAATGATTTTCCTGATACCGTGAGTAAAGTCCAGGGTGAAAAAAATCCGATTTTCCTGATACCGTGAATAAAGTCCAGGTGAAAAAAATCCAACTTTCCTGTTGCCGTGAATAAAGTCCAGGGTGAAAAAAATTCGATGTTCCTGATACTGTGAATAAAGCCCAGGTGAAAAAAGTCCGATTTTCCTGATACCGTGAATAAAGTCCAGGTGAAAAAAATCCGATTTTTCCTGATACCGTGGATAAAGTCCAGGTGAAAAAAAATCAGATTTTCATGACAGCATGGGTTTTGGACCAAGTGAAAAAAAATCTGATTTTCCGGAAACCGTGAATAAAAAGTCCTGGGTGAAAAAAAATCGATTTTCGTGATACCGTGAGTAAAGTCCAGGATGAAAAAAAGAATGATTTTCCTGATACCGTGAGTAAAGTCCAGGATGAAAAAAAGAATGACTTTCCTGATCCTGTGAGTAAAGGCCAGGTGACAAAATCAGATTTTCCTGATACCATGAGTAAAGTCCAGAATGAAAAAAAATCAGATTTTCCTGATACCGTGGCTTTTGTTCATGGTGAAAAAATCCAATTTTCCTGATACCGTGAGTAAAGTCCAGGGTGAAATAAAACTGATTTTCCTGATACCGTGAGTAAAGTCCAGGATGAAAATATCCGATTTTCCTGATTCCGTAGACAATAGTCCAGGTAAAAAAATCAGTTTTTCCTGATATCGTGAGTAAAGTCCAGGATGAAAAAAAAAATGATTTTCCTGATGCCGTGAATAAAGTCCAGGGTGAAAAAAATCCGATGTTCCTGATACTGTGAATAAAGTCCAGGTGAAAAAAGTCCGATTTTCCTGATACCGTGAATAAAGTCCAGGTGAAAAAAATCCGATTTTACTCATTCCGTAGATAATAGTCCAGGTAAAAAAATCAGATTTTCCTGATCCCATGAGTAAAGTCCAGGATGAAAAAAAAATCATTTTCCTGATACCGTGAGAAAAGTCCAGGGTGAAAAAATCTGATTTTCCCGATACAGTGAGTAAAGTCCAGAGTGAAAAAAAATCTAATTTTCCTGATACCGTGGGTTTTGTTCATGGTGAAAAAATCAGATTTTCCTGATACCGTGAGTAAAGTCCAGGATGAAAAAAAATGATTTTCCTGATACCGTGAATAAAGTCCAGGTGAAAAAAATTTGATGTTCCTGATACTGTGAATAAAGTCCAGGAGAAAAAAGTCCGATTTTCCTGATACCGTGAATAAAGTCCAGGTGAAAAAAAAACAGATTTTCCTGATACCGTGAGTAAAGTCCAGAATGAAAAAAAATCAGATTTTCCTGATACCGTGGGTTTTGTTCATGGTGAAAAAATCCGATTTTCCTGATACCGTGGATAATAGTCCAGGTGAAAAAAATCAGATTTTCCTGATACCATGGATAATAGTCCAGGTGAAAAAAATTAAGATTTTCCTGATACCGTGAATAAAATCCAGAATGAAAAAAAAAAAACGATTTTCCTGATACCATGAGAAAAGTCCAGGGTGAAAAAAATCTGATTTTCCGGATACCGTGGATAATAGTCCAGGTGAAAAAAATCAGATTTTCTTGATACCGTGAGTAAAGTACTGGGTGAAAAAAATCAGATTTTCCTGATACCATGAATAAAGTCCAGGTGAAAAAAATCCAATTTTCCTGATACCGTGCATAATAGTCCAGGTGAAAAAAATCAGATTTTCCTGATACTGTGAGTAAAGTCCAGGATGAAAAAAAAAATGTCCCTGATCCCGTGAGTAAAGGCCAAGTGATAAAAATCAGATTTTCCTGATACCGTGGGTTTTGTTCATGGTGAAAAAAATCCGATTTTCCGGATACCATGGATAATAGTCCAGGTGAAAAAAATCAGATTTTCCTGATACCGTGAGTAAAGTCCTGGGTGAAAAAAATCCGATTTTCCTGATACCGTGAATAAAGTCCAGGTGAAAAAAATTCGATGTTCCTGATACTGTGAATAAAGTCCAGGTGAAAAAAGTCCGATTTTCCTGATACCGTGAATAAAGTCCAGGTGAAAAAAAACAGATTTTCCTGATACCCTGAATAAAGTCCAGGTGAAAAAAATCCGATTTTCCTGATACCGTAGATAATAGTCCAGGTAAAAAAATCAGATTTTCCTGATACCCTGAATAATGTCCAGGTGAAACAAATCCAATTTTCCTGATACCGTAGATAATAGTCCAGGTAAAAAAATCAGATTTTCCTGATACCATGAGTAAAGTCCAAGTAAAAAAAAATCCGATTTTCCGGATACCGTGAATATAGTCCAGGTGAAAAATATTCGATTTTCCTGATATTGTGAATAAAGTTCAGGTGAAAAAAATCCGATTTTCCAGATACCATGGATAATAGTCCAGGTGAAAAAAATGAGATTTTCCTGATGCCGTGAATAAAGTACTGGGTGGAAAAAAATCAATTTTCCTGATATCGTGAGTAAAGTCTAGGATGAAAAAAAGAATGATTTTCCTGATCCCGTGTGAAAAGGCCAGGTGACAAAAATCAAATTTTCCTGATATTGTGAATAAAGTCCAGGTGACAAAAATCCAATTTTCCAGATACCATGGATAATAGTCCAGGTGAAAAAAATCAGATTTTCCTGATGCCGTGAATAAAGTACTGGGTGAAAAAAAAATCAATTTTCCTGATATCGTGAGTAAAGTCTAGGATGAAAAAAAGAATTATTTTCCTGATACCGTGAGTAAAGTTCAGAGTGAAAAAAATCAGATTTTCCTGATACTGTGGGTTTTGTTCATGGTGAAAAAAATCAGATTTTCCTGATACCGTGAATAAAGTCCAGGTTAAAAAAATCCGATTTTCCGGATACCATGAATAAAGTCCAGGTAAAAAAAATCCGATTTTCCAGATACTGTGGGTAAAGTCCAGAGTGAAAAAAATCAGATTTTCCTGATACCGTAGGTTTTGTTCATGGTGAAAAAATTCGATTTTCCTGATATTGTGAATAAAGTCCAGGTGAAAAAAATCCGATTTTCCAGATACCATGGATAATAGTCCAGGTGAAAAAAAATCAGATTTTCCGGATACCGTGAGTAAAGTCCAGGATGAAAAAAAAATGATTTTCCTGATACCGTGAGTAAAGTCCAGGGTGAAAAAAATCCGATTTTCCTGATACCGTGAATAAAGTCCAGGTGAAAAAATCCAACTTTCCTGATGCAGTGAATAAAGTCCAGGGTGAAAAAAATTCGATGTTTCTGATACTGTGAATAAAGTCCAGGTGAAAAAAGTCCGATTTTCCTGATACCGTGAATAAAGTCCAGGTGAAAAAAAATCAGATTTTCCTGATACCATGAGTAAAGTCCAGGTGAAAAAAAATCAGATTTTCCTGATACCGTGAGTAAAGTCCAGGGTGAAAAAAATCAGATTTTCCTGATACCGTGAGTAAAGTCCAGGATGAAAAAAAAAATCCAATTTTCCTGATGCAGTGAATAAAGTACTGGGTGAAAAAAAATCAATTTTCCTGATATCGTGAGTAAAGTCCAGGATGAAAAATCAGATTTTCCTGATACCGTGCGTAAAGTCCAGGTAAAACATATCCGATTTTCCGGAAACCATGGATAATAGTCCAGGGTGAAAAAAATTCGATTTTCCTGATAGTGTGAATAAAGTTCAGGTGAAAAAAATCAGATTTTCCTGATACCGTGGATAATAGACCAGGTGAAAAAAATAAGATTTTCCTGATACCGTGAGTAAAGTCCAGAATGAAAAAAAAAAACGATTTTCCTGATACCATGAGAAAAGTCCAGGGTGAAAAAAATCTGATTTTTCTGATACCTTGAGTAAAGTCCAGATTGAAAAAAATCTGATTTTCCTGATACCGTGGATAACAGTGCAGGTGAAAAAAAATCAGATTTTCCTGATACCGTGAATAAAGTCCAGGTGAAAAAAATCAGATTTTCCTGATACCGTGAGTAAAGACCAGAGTGAAAAAAATCAGATTTTCCTGATACAGTGGATAATAGTCCAGGTGAAAAAAAAGTCAGATTTTCCTGATACCATGGGTTTTGGCCAAGGTGAAAAAAATCTGATTTTCCGGAAACCGTGAATAAAAAGTCCTGGGTGAAAAAAAAAATTCGATTTTCCTGATACCGTGAGTAAAGTCCAGGATGAAAAAAAGAATGAGTTTCCTGATCCTGTGAGTAAAGGCTAGGTGACAAAAATCAGATTTTCCTGATACCGTGGGTTTTGTTCATGGTGAAAGAAATCCGATTTTCCTGATACCGTGGGTTATAGTCCAGGTGAAAAAATTCGATTTTCCGGATACCGTGGATAATAGTCCAGGTGAAAAAAATCAGATTTTCCTGATACCGTGAATAAAGTCCAGGTTAAAAAAATCCGATTTTCCGGATACCATGAATAGAGTCCAGGTAAAAAAAAATCCGATTTTCCAAATACTGTGGGTAAAGTCCAGAGTGAAAAAAATCAGATTTTCCTGATACAGTGGGTTTTGTTCATGGTGAAAAAAATCGATTTTCCTGATATTGTGAATAAAGTCCAGGTGAAAAAAATCAGATTTTCTGGATACCGTGAGTAAAGTCCAGGATGAAAATATCCGATTTCCCTGATACCGTAGATAATAGTCCAGGTAAAAAAATCAGATTTTCCTGATACCATGAGTAAAGTCCAGGATGAAAAAAAATGATTTTCCTGATACCGTGAGTAAATTCCAGGGTGAAAAAAATCCGATTTTCCTGATACCGTGAATAAAGTACAGGTGAAAAAAATCCAAATTTCCTGATGCAGTGAATAAAGTCCAGGGTGAAAAAAATTCGATGTACCTGATACTGTGAATAAAGTCCAGGTGAAAAATTCCGACTTTCCTAATACCGTGAATAAAGTCCAGGTGAAAAAAATCAGATTTTCCTGATACCGTGAGTAAAGTCCAGGGTGAAAAAAATCAGATTTTCCGGAAACCGTGAATAAAAAGTCCTGGGTGGAAAAAAAAATTCGATTTTCCTGATACCGTGATTAAAGTCCAGGATAAAAAAAAGAATGAGTTTCCTGATCCTGTGAGTAAAGGCTAGGTGACAAAAATCAGATTTTCCTGATACCGTGGGTTTTGTTCATGGTGAAAGAAATCCGATTTTCCTGATACCGTGGGTTATAGTCCAGGTGAAAAAATTCGATTTTCCGGATACCGTGGATAATAGTCCAGGTGAAAAAAATCAGATTTTCCTGATACCGTGAATAAAGTCCAGGTTAAAAAAATCCTATTTTCCGGATACCATGAATAGAGTCCAGGTAAAAAAAATCCGATTTTCCAAATACTGTGGGTAAAGTCCAGAGTGAAAAAAATCAGATTTTCCTGATACCGTGGGTTTTGTTCATGGTGAAAAAATTCGATTTTCCTGATATTGTGAATAAAGTCCAGGTGAAAAAAATCAGATTTTCCGGATACCGTGAGTAAAGTCCAGGATGAAAATATCCGATTTTCCTGATACCGTAGATAATAGTCCAGGTAAAAAAATCAGATTTTCCTGATACAATGAGTAAAGTCCAGGATGAAAAAAAAAATGATTTTCCTGATACCGTGAGTAAATTCCAGGGTGAAAAAAATCCGATTTTCCTGATACCGTGAATAAACTACAGGTGAAAAAAATCCAAATTTCCTGATGCAGTGAATAAAGTCCAGGGTGAAAAAAATTCGATGTACCTGATACTGTGAATTAAGTCCAGGTGAAAAATTCCGATTTTTCTAATACCGTGAATAAAGTCCAGGTGAAAAAATCAGATTTTCCTGATACCGTGAGTAAAGTCCAGGGTGAAAAAAATCAGATTTTCCTGATACCGTGAGTAAAGTCCAGGGTGAAATAAAACCGATTTTCCTGATACTGTGAATAAAGTCCAGGTGAAAAAAATCAGATTTTCATAACACCATGGGTTTTGGTCCAGGTGAAAAAAATCCGATTTTACGGAAACCGTGAATTAAAAGTCCTGGGTGAAAAAAATCAGATTTTCCTGATACCGTGAATAAAGTCCAGGTGAAAAAAATCCGATTTTCCTGATACCGTGAGTAAAGTCCATGATGAAAAAAAGAATGATTTTCCTGATACCGTGAATAAACTCCAGGTAACAAAAATCCGATTTTTCTTATACCGTGGGTAATAGTCCAGGTGAAAAAAATTCAGATTTTGCTTATACCGTGAGTAACGTCCAGGGTGAAAAAAATCAGATTTTCCTGATACCGTGGGTTTTGTTCATGGCGAAAAAATCCGATTTTCCTGATACCGTGGGGTATATAGTACAGGTGAAAAAAATCAGATTGTCCTGATACCGTGAATAAAGTCCAGGTAAAAAAAATCCGATTTTCCGGATACCGTGGATAATAGTCCAGGTGAAAAAATCCGATTTTCCGGATACCGTGGATAATAGTCCAGGTGAAAAAAAAATCAGATTTTCCTGATACCGTGAATAAAGTCCAGGTAAAAAAATTCCGATTTTCCAGATACCGTGAATAAAGTCCAGGTGAAAAAAATCGGATTTTGCTGATACCGTGAATAAAGTCCAGGATGAAAAAAAGAATGATTTTCCTGTTACCGTGAATAAAGTCCAGGAAAAAAAATCCGATTTTCCGGATACCGTGGATAAAGTCCAGGTAAAAAAAATCCGATTTTCCGGATACCATGGATAATTGTCCAGGTGAAAAAAATCAGATGTTCCTGATACCGTGAATAAAGTCCAAGTAAAAATAATCCGATTTTCCGAATACCTTGCATATAGTCCAGGAGAAAAAAATTCGATTTTCCTGATATTGTGAATAAAGTCCAGGTGAAAAAAATCCGTTTTTCCAGATACCATGGATAATAGTCCAGGTGAAAAAAATCAATTTTCCTGATATCGTGAGTAAAGTCCAGGTGAAAAAAATCAGATTTTCCTGATATTGTGAATAAAGTCCAGGTGAAAAAAATCCAATTTTCCAGATACCATGGATAATAGTCCAGGTGAAAAAAATCAGATTTTCCTGATGCCGTGAATAAAGTACTGGGTGAAAAAAAAATCAATTTTCCTGATACCGTGAGTAAAATCCAAGGTGAAAAAAATCCGATTTTCCTGATACCGTGCATAAAGTCCAGAATGAAAAAAAAAACGATTTTCCTGATACCATGAGTAAAGTCCAGGGTGAAAAAAATCAGATTTTCCTGATACCGTGGGTTTTGTTCATGGTGAAAAAATCCAATTTTCCTGATACCGTGGGTTATAGTCCAGGTGAAAAAATTTGATCTTCCAGATATCGTGGATAATTGTCCAGGTGAAAAAAATCAGATTTTCCTGATACCGTGAATAAAGTCCAGGTTAAAAAAATCCAATTTTCCGGATACCGCAAATAAAGTCCAGGTAAAAAAAAATCCGATTTTCCAGATACCGTGGGTAAAGTCCAGAGTGAAAAAAATCAGATTTTCCTGATACCGTGAATAAAGTCCAGGTGAAAAAATCCGATTTTCCGGATACCGTGGATAAAGTCCAGGGTGAAAAAAATTCGATGTTCCTGATACTGTGAATAAAGCCCAGGTGAAAAAAGTCCGATTTTCCTGATACCGTGAATAAAGTCCAGGTGAAAAAAATCCGATTTTTCCTGATACCGTGGATAAAGTCCAGGTGAAAAAAAATCAGATTTTCATGACAGCATGGGTTTTGGACCAAGTGAAAAAAAATCCGATTTTCCGGAAACCGTGAATAAAAAGTCCTGGGTGAAAAAAAATCGATTTTCGTGATACCGTGAGTAAAGTCCAGGATGAAAAAAAGAATGATTTTCCTGATACCGTGAGTAAAGTCCAGGATGAAAAAAAGAATGACTTTCCTGATCCTGTGAGTAAAGGCCAGGTGACAAAATCAGATTTTCCTGATACCATGAGTAAAGTCCAGAATGAAAAAAAAATCAGATTTTCCTGATACCGTGGCTTTTGTTCATGGTGAAAAAATCCAATTTTCCTGATACCGTGAGTAAAGTCCAGGGTGAAATAAAACTGATTTTCCTGATACCGTGAGTAAAGTCCAGGATGAAAATATCCGATTTTCCTGATTCCGTAGACAATAGTCCAGGTAAAAAAATCAGTTTTTCCTGATATCGTGAGTAAAGTCCAGGATGAAAAAAAAAATGATTTTCCTGATGCCGTGAATAAAGTCCAGGGTGAAAAAAATTCGATGTTCCTGATACTGTGAATAAAGTCCAGGTGAAAAAAGTCCGATTTTCCTGATACCGTGAATAAAGTCCAGGTGAAAAAAGTCCGATTTTCCTGATACCGTGAATAAAGTCCAGGTGAAAAAAAACAGATTTTCCTGATACCGTGAGTAAAGTCCTGGGTGAAAAAAATCCGATTTTCCTGATACCGTGAATAAAGTCCAGGTGAAAAAAATTCGATGTTCCTGATACTGTGAATAAAGTCCAGGTGAAAAAAGTCCGATTTTCCTGATACCGTGAATAAAGTCCAGGTGAAAAAAAACAGATTTTCCTGATACCGTGAGTAAAGTCCAGGGTGAAAAAAATCAGATTTTCCTGATACCGTGAGTAAAGTGCTGGGTGAAAAAAATCCGATTTTCCTGATACCGTGAATAAAGTCCAGGTGAAAAAAATTCGATGTTCCTGATACTGTGAATAAAGTCCAGGTGAAAAAAGTCCGATTTTCCTGATACCGTGAATAAAGTCCAGGTGAAAAAAATCAGATTTTCCTGATACCGTGAGTAAAGTCCAGGGTGAAATAAAACCGATTTTCCTGATACCGTGAATAAAGTCCAGGTGAAAAAAATCAGATTTTCATGACACCATGGGTTTTGGTCCAGGTGAAAAAAATCCGATTTTCCAGAAACCGTGAATAAAAAGTCCTGGTTGAAAAAAAAATTCGATTTTCCTGATACCGTGAGTAAAGTCCAGGATGAAAAAAAGAATGAGTTTCCTGATCCTGTGAGTAAAGGCCAGGTGACAAAAATCAGATTTTCCTGATACCGTGGGTTTTGTTCATGGTGAAAAAAATCCGATTTTCCTGATACCGTGGGTTATAGTCCAATTGAAAAAAAATCAGATTTTCCGGATACCGTGAGTAAAGTCCAGGATGAAAATATCCGATTTTCCTGATACCGTGAATAAAGTCCAGGTGAAAAAATCCGATTTTCCTGATACTGTGAATAAAGTCCAGGTTAAAAAAATCCGATTTTCCGGATACCATGGATAATAGTCCAGGTGAAAAAAATCAGATTTTCCTGATACCGTGAGTAAAGTCCCGGATGAAAAAAAAATGATTTTCCTGATACCGTGAGTAAAGTCCAGGGTGAAAAAAATCCGATTTTCCTGATACCGTGAATAAAGTCCAGGTGAAAAAAATCCAACTTTCCTGTTGCCGTGAATAAAGTCCAGGGTGAAAAAAATTCGATGTTCCTGATACTGTGAATAAAGCCCAGGTGAAAAAAGTCCGATTTTCCTGATACCGTGAATAAAGTCCAGGTGAAAAAAATCCGATTTTTCCTGATACCGTGGATAAAGTCCAGGTGAAAAAAAATCAGATTTTCATGACAGCATGGGTTTTGGACCAAGTGAAAAAAAATCCGATTTTCCGGAAACCGTGAATAAAAAGTCCTGGGTGAAAAAAAATCGATTTTCGTGATACCGTGAGTAAAGTCCAGGATGAAAAAAAGAATGATTTTCCTGATACCGTGAGTAAAGTCCAGGATGAAAAAAAGAATGACTTTCCTGATCCTGTGAGTAAAGGCCAGGTGACAAAATCAGATTTTCCTGATACCATGAGTAAAGTCCAGAATGAAAAAAAAATCAGATTTTCCTGATACCGTGGCTTTTGTTCATGGTGAAAAAATCCAATTTTCCTGATACCGTGAGTAAAGTCCAGGGTGAAATAAAACTGATTTTCCTGATACCGTGAGTAAAGTCCAGGATGAAAATATCCGATTTTCCTGATTCCGTAGACAATAGTCCAGGTAAAAAAATCAGTTTTTCCTGATATCGTGAGTAAAGTCCAGGATGAAAAAAAAAATGATTTTCCTGATGCCGTGAATAAAGTCCAGGGTGAAAAAAATTCGATGTTCCTGATACTGTGAATAAAGTCCAGGTGAAAAAAGTCCGATTTTCCTGATACCGTGAATAAAGTCCAGGTGAAAAAAATCCGATTTTACTCATTCCGTAGATAATAGTCCAGGTAAAAAAATCAGATTTTCCTGATCCCATGAGTAAAGTCCAGGATGAAAAAAAAATCATTTTCCTGATACCGTGAGAAAAGTCCAGGGTGAAAAAATCTGATTTTCCCGATACAGTGAGTAAAGTCCAGAGTGAAAAAAAATCTAATTTTCCTGATACCGTGGGTTTTGTTCATGGTGAAAAAATCAGATTTTCCTGATACCGTGAGTAAAGTCCAGGATGAAAAAAAATGATTTTCCTGATACCGTGAATAAAGTCCAGGTGAAAAAAATTTGATGTTCCTGATACTGTGAATAAAGTCCAGGAGAAAAAAGTCCGATTTTCCTGATACCGTGAATAAAGTCCAGGTGAAAAAAAAACAGATTTTCCTGATACCGTGAGTAAAGTCCAGAATGAAAAACAATCAGATTTTCCTGATACCGTGGGTTTTGTTCATGGTGAAAAAATCCGATTTTCCAGAAACCGTGAATAAAAAGTCCTGGTTGAAAAAAAAATTCGATTTTCCTGATACCGTGAGTAAAGTCCAGGATGAAAAAAAGAATGAGTTTCCTGATCCTGTGAGTAAAGGCCAGGTGACAAAAATCAGATTTTCCTGATACCGTGGGTTTTGTTCATGGTGAAAAAAATCTGATTTTCCGGATACCGTGGATAATAGTCCAGGTGAAAAAAATCAGATTTTCTTGATACCGTGAGTAAAGTACTGGGTGAAAAAAATCAGATTTTCCTGATACCATGAATAAAGTCCAGGTGAAAAAAATCCAATTTTCCTGATACCGTGCATAATAGTCCAGGTGAAAAAAATCAGATTTTCCTGATACTGTGAGTAAAGTCCAGGATGAAAAAAAAATGTCCCTGATCCCGTGAGTAAAGGCCAAGTGATAAAAATCAGATTTTCCTGATACCGTGGGTTTTGTTCATGGTGAAAAAAATCCGATTTTCCGGATACCATGGATAATAGTCCAGGTGAAAAAAATCAGATTTTCCTGATACCGTGAGTAAAGTCCTGGGTGAAAAAAATCCGATTTTCCTGATACCGTGAATAAAGTCCAGGTGAAAAAAATTCGATGTTCCTGATACTGTGAATAAAGTCCAGGTGAAAAAAGTCCGATTTTCCTGATACCGTGAATAAAGTCCAGGTGAAAAAAAACAGATTTTCCTGATACCCTGAATAAAGTCCAGGTGAAAAAAATCCGATTTTCCTGATACCGTAGATAATAGTCCAGGTAAAAAAATCAGATTTTCCTGATACCCTGAATAATGTCCAGGTGAAACAAATCCAATTTTCCTGATACCGTAGATAATAGTCCAGGTAAAAAAAATCAGATTTTCCTGATACCGTGAGTAAAGTCCAAGTAAAAAAAAATCCGATTTTCCGGATACCGTGAATATAGTCCAGGTGAAAAATATTCGATTTTCCTGATATTGTGAATAAAGTTCAGGTGAAAAAAATCCGATTTTCCAGATACCATGGATAATAGTCCAGGTGAAAAAAATGAGATTTTCCTGATGCCGTGAATAAAGTACTGGGTGGAAAAAAATCAATTTTCCTGATATCGTGAGTAAAGTCTAGGATGAAAAAAAGAATGATTTTCCTGATCCCGTGTGAAAAGGCCAGGTGACAAAAATCAAATTTTCCTGATATTGTGAATAAAGTCCAGGTGACAAAAATCCAATTTTCCAGATACCATGGATAATAGTCCAGGTGAAAAAAATCAGATTTTCCTGATGCCGTGAATAAAGTACTGGGTGAAAAAAAAATCAATTTTCCTGATATCGTGAGTAAAGTCTAGGATGAAAAAAAGAATTATTTTCCTGATACCGTGAGTAAAGTTCAGAGTGAAAAAAATCAGATTTTCCTGATACTGTGGGTTTTGTTCATGGTGAAAAAAATCAGATTTTCCTGATACCGTGAATAAAGTCCAGGTTAAAAAAATCCGATTTTCCGGATACCATGAATAAAGTCCAGGTAAAAAAAATCCGATTTTCCAGATACTGTGGGTAAAGTCCAGAGTGAAAAAAATCAGATTTTCCTGATACCGTAGGTTTTGTTCGTGGTGAAAAAATTCGATTTTCCTGATATTGTGAATAAAGTCCAGGTGAAAAAAATCCGATTTTCCAGATACCATGGATAATAGTCCAGGTGAAAAAAAATCAGATTTTCCGGATACCGTGAGTAAAGTCCAGGATGAAAAAAAAAATGATTTTCCTGATATCGTGAGTAAAGTCCAGGGTGAAAAAAATCCGATTTTCCTGATACCGTGAATAAAGTCCAGGTGAAAAAATCCAACTTTCCTGATGCAGTGAATAAAGTCCAGGGTGAAAAAAATTCGATGTTTCTGATACTGTGAATAAAGTCCAGGTGAAAAAAGTCCGATTTTCCTGATACCGTGAATAAAGTCCAGGTGAAAAAAAATCAGATTTTCCTGATACCATGAGTAAAGTCCAGGTGAAAAAAAAACAGATTTTCCTGATACCGTGAGTAAAGTCCAGGGTGAAAAAAATCAGATTTTTCTGATACCGTGAGTAAAGTCCAGGATGAAAAAAAAAATCCAATTTTCCTGATGCAGTGAATAAAGTACTGGGTGAAAAAAAATCAATTTTCCTGATATCGTGAGTAAAGTCCAGGATGAAAAATCAGATTTTCCTGATACCGTGCGTAAAGTCCAGGTAAAACATATCCGATTTTCCGGAAACCATGGATAATAGTCCAGGGTGAAAAAAATTCGATTTTCCTGATAGTGTGAATAAAGTTCAGGTGAAAAAAAATCAGATTTTCCTGATACCGTGGATAATAGACCAGGTGAAAAAAATAAGATTTTCCTGATACCGTGAGTAAAGTCCAGAATGAAAAAAAAAAACGATTTTCCTGATACCATGAGAAAAGTCCAGGGTGAAAAAAATCTGATTTTTCTGATACCTTGAGTAAAGTCCAGATTGAAAAAAATCTGATTTTCCTGATACCGTGGATAACAGTGCAGGTGAAAAAAAATCAGATTTTCCTGATACCGTGAATAAAGTCCAGGTGAAAAAAAATCAGATTTTCCTGATACCGTGAGTAAAGACCAGAGTGAAAAAAATCAGATTTTCCTGATACAGTGGATAATAGTCCAGGTGAAAAAAAAGTCAGATTTTCCTGATACCATGGGTTTTGGCCAAGGTGAAAAAAAATCTGATTTTCCGGAAACCGTGAATAAAAAGTCCTGGGTGAAAAAAAAAATTCGATTTTCCTGATACCGTGAGTAAAGTCCAGGATGAAAAAAAGAATGAGTTTCCTGATCCTGTGAGTAAAGGCTAGGTGACAAAAATCAGATTTTCCTGATACCGTGGGTTTTGTTCATGGTGAAAGAAATCCGATTTTCCTGATACCGTGGGTTATAGTCCAGGTGAAAAAATTCGATTTTCCGGATACCGTGGATAATAGTCCAGGTGAAAAAAATCAGATTTTCCTGATACCGTGAATAAAGTCCAGGTTAAAAAAATCCGATTTTCCGGATACCATGAATAGAGTCCAGGTAAAAAAAAATCCGATTTTCCAAATACTGTGGGTAAAGTCCAGAGTGAAAAAAATCAGATTTTCCTGATACAGTGGGTTTTGTTCATGGTGAAAAAAATCGATTTTCCTGATATTGTGAATAAAGTCCAGGTGAAAAAAATCAGATTTTCTGGATACCGTGAGTAAAGTCCAGGATGAAAATATCCGATTTCCCTGATACCGTAGATAATAGTCCAGGTAAAAAAATCAGATTTTCCTGATACCATGAGTAAAGTCCAGGATGAAAAAAAATGATTTTCCTGATACCGTGAGTAAATTCCAGGGTGAAAAAAATCCGATTTTCCTGATACCGTGAATAAAGTACAGGTGAAAAAAATCCAAATTTCCTGATGCAGTGAATAAAGTCCAGGGTGAAAAAAATTCGATGTACCTGATACTGTGAATAAAGTCCAGGTGAAAAATTCCGATTTTCCTAATACCGTGAATAAAGTCCAGGTGAAAAAAATCAGATTTTCCTGATACCGTGAGTAAAGTCCAGGGTGAAAAAAATCAGATTTTCCGGAAACCGTGAATAAAAAGTCCTGGGTGGAAAAAAAAATTCGATTTTCCTGATACCGTGATTAAAGTCCAGGATAAAAAAAAGAATGAGTTTCCTGATCCTGTGAGTAAAGGCTAGGTGACAAAAATCAGATTTTCCTGATACCGTGGGTTTTGTTCATGGTGAAAGAAATCCGATTTTCCTGATACCGTGGGTTATAGTCCAGGTGAAAAAATTCGATTTTCCGGATACCGTGGATAATAGTCCAGGTGAAAAAAATCAGATTTTCCTGATACCGTGAATAAAGTCCAGGTTAAAAAAATCCTATTTTCCGGATACCATGAATAGAGTCCAGGTAAAAAAAAATCCGATTTTCCAAATACTGTGGGTAAAGTCCAGAGTGAAAAAAATCAGATTTTCCTGATACCGTGGGTTTTGTTCATGGTGAAAAAATTCGATTTTCCTGATATTGTGAATAAAGTCCAGGTGAAAAAAATCAGATTTTCCGGATACCGTGAGTAAAGTCCAGGATGAAAATATCCGATTTTCCTGATACCGTAGATAATAGTCCAGGTAAAAAAATCAGATTTTCCTGATACAATGAGTAAAGTCCAGGATGAAAAAAAAAATGATTTTCCTGATACCGTGAGTAAATTCCAGGGTGAAAAAAATCCGATTTTCCTGATACCGTGAATAAACTACAGGTGAAAAAAATCCAAATTTCCTGATGCAGTGAATAAAGTCCAGGGTGAAAAAAATTCGATGTACCTGATACTGTGAATTAAGTCCAGGTGAAAAATTCCGATTTTTCTAATACCGTGAATAAAGTCCAGGTGAAAAAATCAGATTTTCCTGATACCGTGAGTAAAGTCCAGGGTGAAAAAAATCAGATTTTCCTGATACCGTGAGTAAAGTCCAGGGTGAAATAAAACCGATTTTCCTGATACTGTGAATAAAGTCCAGGTGAAAAAAATCAGATTTTCATAACACCATGGGTTTTGGTCCAGGTGAAAAAAATCCGATTTTACGGAAACCGTGAATTAAAAGTCCTGGGTGAAAAAAATCAGATTTTCCTGATACCGTGAATAAAGTCCAGGTGAAAAAAATCCGATTTTCCTGATACCGTGAGTAAAGTCCATGATGAAAAAAAGAATGATTTTCCTGATACCGTGAATAAACTCCAGGTAACAAAAATCCGATTTTTCTTATACCGTGGGTAATAGTCCAGGTGAAAAAAATTCAGATTTTGCTTATACCGTGAGTAACGTCCAGGGTGAAAAAAATCAGATTTTCCTGATACCGTGGGTTTTGTTCATGGCGAAAAAATCCGATTTTCCTGATACCGTGGGGTATATAGTACAGGTGAAAAAAATCAGATTGTCCTGATACCGTGAATAAAGTCCAGGTAAAAAAAATCCGATTTTCCGGATACCGTGGATAATAGTCCAGGTGAAAAAATCCGATTTTCCGGATACCGTGGATAATAGTCCAGGTGAAAAAAAAAATCAGATTTTCCTGATACCGTGAATAAAGTCCAGGTAAAAAAATTCCGATTTTCCAGATACCGTGAATAAAGTCCAGGTGAAAAAAATCGGATTTTGCTGATACCGTGAATAAAGTCCAGGATGAAAAAAAGAATGATTTTCCTGTTACCGTGAATAAAGTCCAGGAAAAAAAATCCGATTTTCCGGATACCGTGGATAAAGTCCAGGTAAAAAAAATCCGATTTTCCGGATACCATGGATAATTGTCCAGGTGAAAAAAATCAGATGTTCCTGATACCGTGAATAAAGTCCAAGTAAAAATAATCCGATTTTCCGAATACCTTGCATATAGTCCAGGAGAAAAAAATTTGATTTTCCTGATATTGTGAATAAAGTCCAGGTGAAAAAAATCCGTTTTTCCAGATACCATGGATAATAGTCCAGGTGAAAAAAATCAATTTTCCTGATATCGTGAGTAAAGTCCAGGTGAAAAAAATCAGATTTTCCTGATATTGTGAATAAAGTCCAGGTGAAAAAAATCCAATTTTCCAGATACCATGGATAATAGTCCAGGTGAAAAAAATCAGATTTTCCTGATGCCGTGAATAAAGTACTGGGTGAAAAAAAAATCAATTTTCCTGATACCGTGAGTAAAATCCAAGGTGAAAAAAATCCGATTTTCCTGATACCGTGCATAAAGTCCAGAATGAAAAAAAAAAACGATTTTCCTGATACCATGAGTAAAGTCCAGGGTGAAAAAAATCAGATTTTCCTGATACCGTGGGTTTTGTTCATGGTGAAAAAATCCAATTTTCCTGATACCGTGGGTTATAGTCCAGGTGAAAAAATTTGATCTTCCAGATATCGTGGATAATTGTCCAGGTGAAAAAAATCAGATTTTCCTGATACCGTGAATAAAGTCCAGGTTAAAAAAATCCAATTTTCCGGATACCGCAAATAAAGTCCAGGTAAAAAAAATCCGATTTTCCAGATACCGTGGGTAAAGTCCAGAGTGAAAAAAATCAGATTTTCCTGATACCGTGAATAAAGTCCAGGTGAAAAAATCCGATTTTCCGGATACCGTGGATAATAGTCCAGGTGAAAAAAAAAAACAGATTTTCCTGATACCGTGAATAAAGTCCAGGTGAAAAAAATCCGATTTTCCTGATACCGTGGATAAAGTCCAGGTGAAAAAAAATCAGATTTTCATGACAGCATGGGTTTTGGTCCAGGTGAAAAAAATCCGATTTTCCGGAAACCGTGAATAAAAAGTCTTGGGTGGAAAAAAAAATCGATTTTCCTGATACCGTGAGTAAAGTCCAGGATGAAAAAAAGAATGATTTTCCTGATCCTGTTAGTATAGGCCAGGTGACAAAAATCAGATTTTCCTGATACCATGAGTAAAGTCCAGGGTGAAATAAATCTGATTTTCCTGATACCGTGGATAACAGTCCAGGTGGGGAAAAAATCAGATTTTCCTGATACCGTGAATAAAGTGCAGGTGAAAAAAATTAGATTGTCCTGATACCGGGGTTTTTGTTCATGGTGAAAAATATCCGATTTTCCTGATACCGTAGATAATAGGCCAGGTAAAAAAACCAGATTTTCCTGATACCCTGAATAAAGTCCAGGTGAAAAAAATCTGATTTTCCTGATACCGTAGATAATAGTCCAGGTAAAAAAATCAGATTTTCCTGATACCCTGAATAAAGTCCAGGTGAAAAAAAATCCGATTTTTCTGATACCGTGGATAATAGTCCAGGTGAAAAAAATCAGATTTTCCGGATACCGTGAGTAAAGTCCAGGATGAAAATATCCGATTTTCCTGATACCGTGAATCAAGTCCAGGTTAAAAAAATCCGATTTTCCGGATACCGCGAATAAAGTCCAGGTAAAAAAAAAATCCGATTTTCCAGATACTGTGGGTAAAGTCCAGAGTGAAAAAAATCAGATTTTCCAGATACCGTGGATAATAGTCCAGGTGAAAAAAATCAGATTTTCCTGATACCGTGAGTAAAGTCCAGGGTGAAAAAAATCCGATTTTCCTGATACCGTGAATAAAGTACAGGTGAAAAAAATCCAACTTTCCTGATGCAGTGAATAAAGTCCAGGGTGAAAAAAATTCGATGTTCCTGATACTGTGAATAAAGTCCAGGTGAAAAAAGTCCGATTTTCCTAAAACCGTGAATTAAGTCCAGGTGAAAAAATCAGATTTTCCTGATACCGTGAATAAAGTCCAGGGTGAAAAAAATCAGATTTTCCTGATACCGTGAGTGAAGTCCAGGGTGAAATATAACCGATTTTCCTGATTCTGTGAATAAAGTCCAGGTGAAAAAAATCAGATTTTCATAACAGCATGGGTTTTGGTCCAGGTGAAAAAAATCCGATTTTCCGGAAACTGTGAATAAAAAGTCCTGGGTGAAAAAAATCAGATTTTCCTGATACCGTGAATAAAGTCCAGGTGAAAAAAATCCGATTTTCCTGATACCATGAGTAAAGTCCATGACGAAAAAAAGAATGATTTTCCTGATACCGTGAATAAACTCCAGGTAAAAAAAATTAGATTTTTCTTATACCGTGGGTAATAGTAAAGGTGAAAAAAATTCAGATTTTGCTTATACCGTGAGTAACGTCCAGGGTGAAAAAAATCAGATTTTCCTGATACCGTGGGTTTTGTTCATGGTGAAAAAATCCGATTTTCCTGATACCGTGGGTTATATAGTACAGGTGAAAAAATCAGATTTTCCTGATACCGTGAATAAAGTCCAGGTAAAAAAAATCCGATTTTCCGGATACCGTGGATAATAGTCCAGGTGAAAAAAATCCGATTTTCCGGATACCGTGGATAATAGTCCAGGTGAAAAAAAAACAGATTTTCCTGATACCGTGAATAAAGTCCAGGTAAAAAAATTCCGATTTTCCAGATACCGTGAATAAAGTCCAGGTGAAAAAAATCGGATTTTGCTGATAATGTGAATAAAGTCGAGGATGAAAAAAAGAATGATTTTCCTGATCCCGTGAGTAAAGGCCAGGTGACAAAAATCAGATTTTTGGGATACCGTTGATAAAGTCCAGGTTAAAAAAATCCAGTTTTCCGGATACTGTGGAAAATAGTCCAGTTGAAAAAAATCAGATTTTCCTGATACCGTGAATAAAGTCCAGGTAAAAAAAATCCGATTTTCCGGATACCGTGGATAAAGTCCAGGTGAAAAAAATCAGATTTTCCTGATGCCGTGAATAAAGTACTGGGTGAAAAAAAAATCAATTTTCCTGATATCGTGAGTAAAGTGTAGGATGAAAAAAAGAATGATTTTCCTGATGCCGTGAGAAAAGGCCAGGTGACAAAATTCAGATTTTCCTGATATTGTGAATAAAGTCCAGGTGAAAAAAATCCAATTTTCCAGATACCATGGATAATAGTCCAGGTGAAAAAAATCAGATTTTCCTGATGCCGTGAGTAAAGTCTATGATGAAAAAAAGAATGATTTTCCTGATACCGTGAATAAAGTCCAGGTAAAAAAAATCCGATTTTCCGGATACCGTGGATAATAGTCCAGGTGAAATAATCCGATTTTCCGGATACCGTGGATAATAGTCCAGGTGAAAAAAAACAGATTTTCCTGATACCGTGAATAAAGTCCAGGTGAAAAAAATCCGATTTTCCTGATACCGTGGATAAAGTCCAGGTGAAAAAAATCAGATTTTCATGACAGCATGGGTTTTGGTCCAGGTGAAAAAAATCCGATTTTGCGGAAACCGTGAATAAAAAGTCTTGGGTGGAAAAAAAATCGATTTTCCTGATACCGTGAGTAAAGACCAGGATGAAAAAAAGAATGATTTTCCTGATCCTGTTAGTATAGGCCAGGTGACAAAAATCTGATTTTCCTGATACCATGAATAAAGTCCAGGGTGAAATAAATCTGATTTTCCTGATACCGTGAGTAAAGTCCAGAGTGAAAAAAATCAGATTTTCCTGATACCGTGGCTTTTGTTCATGGTGAAAAATCCGATTTTCCTGATACCGTGGGTTATAGTCCAGGTGAAAAAATCCGATTTTCCGGATACCGTGGATAATAGTCCCGGTGAAAAAAATCAGATTATCCTGATAACGTGAATAAAGTCCAGGTTAAAAAAATCCGACTTTCCGGATACCGTGGGTAAAGTCCGGAGTGAAAAAAATCAGATTTTCCGGATACCGTGAGTGAAGTCCAGGATGAAAATATCCGATTTTCCTGATACCGTGGATAATAGTCCAGGTGAAAAAAATCCAATTTTCCTGATACCGTAGATAATAGTCCAGGTAAAAAAATCAGATTTTCCTGATACCCTGAATAAAGTCCAGGTGAAAAAAATCTGATTTTCCTGATACCGTAGATAATAGTCCAGGTAAAAAAATCAGATTTTCCTGATACCCTGAATAAACTCCAGGTGAAAAAAATCCGATTTGCCAGATACCGTGAATAATAGTCCAGGTGAAAAAAATCAGATTTTCCGGATACCGTGAGTAAAGTCCAGGATGAAAATATCCGATTTTCCTGATACCGTGAATCAAGTCCAGGTTAAAAAATTCCGATTTTCCGGATACCGCGAATAAAGTCCAGGTAAAAAAATTCCGATTTTCCAGATACTGTGGGTAAAGTCCAGAGTGAAAAAAACCAGATTTTCCGGATACCGTGAATAAAGTCCAGGTAAAAAAAAATCCGATTTTCCAGATACTGTGGGTAAAGTCCAGAGTGAAAAAAATCAGATTTTCCAGATACCGTGGATAATAGTCCAGGTGAAAAAAATCAGATTTTCCGGATATCGTGAGTAAAGTCCAGGATGAAAATATCCGATTTTCCTGATACCGTAGATAATAGTCCAGGTAAAAAAAATCAGATTTTCCTGATACCGTGAGTAAAGTCCAGGATGAAAAAAAATGATTTTCCTGATACCGTGAGTAAAGTCCAGGGTGAAAAAAATCCGATTTTCCTGATACCGTGAATAAAGTACAGGTGAAACAAATCCAACTTTCCTGATGCAGTGAATAAAGTCCAGGGTGAAAAAATTCGATGTTCCTGATACTGTGAATAAAGTCCAGGTGAAAAAAGTCCGATTTTCCTAATACCGTGAATAAAGTCCAGGTGAAAAAATCAGATTTTCCTGATGCCGTGAATAAATTACTGGGTGAAAAAAATCAGATTTTCCTGATACCGTGAGTGAAGTCCAGGGTGAAATAAAACCGATTTTCCTGATACTGTGAATAAAGTCCAGGTGAAAAAAATCAGATTTTCATAACACCATGGGTTTTGGTCCAGGTGAAAAAAATCCGATTTTCCGGAAACCGTGAATAAAAAGTCCTGGGTGAAAAAAATCAGATTTTCCTGATACCGTGAAAAAAGTCCAGGTGAAAAAAATCCGATTTTCCTGATACCATGAGTAAAGTCCATGACGAAAAAAAGAATGATTTTCCTGATACCGTGAATAAACTCCAGGTTAAAAAAAATCAAATTTTTCTTATACCATGGGTAATAGTCCAGGTGAAAAAAATTCAGATTTTGCTTATACCGTGAGTAACGTCCAGGGTGAAAAAAATCAGATTTTCCTGATACCGTGGGTTTTGTTCATGGCGAAAAAATCCGATTTTCCTGATACCGTGGGTTATATAGTACAGGTGAAAAAAATCAGATTTTCCTGATACTGTGAATAAAGTCCAGGTAAAAAAAAAATCCGATTTTCCGGATACCGTGGATAATAGTCCAGGTGAAAAATCCGATTTTCCGGATACCGTGGATAATAGTCCAGGTGAAAAAAAAAACAGATTTTCCTGATACCATGAATAAAGTCCAGGTAAAAAAAATCCGATTTTCCAGATACCGTGAATAAAGTCCAGGTGAAAAAAATCGGATTTTGCTGATACCGTGAATAAAGTCCAGGATGAAAAAAAGAATGATTTTCCTGATCCCGTGAGTAAAGGCCAGGTGACAAAAATCAGATTTTTGGGATACCATTGATAAAGTCCAGGTAAAAAAAATCCAATTTTCCGGATACTGTGGAAAATAGTCCAGTTGAAAAAAATCAGATTTTCCTGATACCGTGAATAAAGTCCAGGTAAAAAAAAATCCAATTTTCCGGATACCGTGGAAAAAGTCCAGGTAAAAAAAATCCGATTTTCCAGATACCGTGGATAATAGTCCAGGTGAAAAAAATCAGATTTTCCTGATACCGTGAATAAAGTCCAAGTACAAAAAATCTGATTTTCCGGATACCGTGAATATAGTCCAGGTCAAAAAAATTCGATTTTCCTGATATTGTGAATAAAGTCCAGGTGAAAAAAATCCGATTTTCCAGATAACATGGATAATAGTCCAGGTGAAAAAAATCAGATTTTCCTGATGCCGTGAATAAAGTATTGGGTGAAAAAAAATCAATTTTCCTGATATCGTGAGTAAAGTGTAGGATGAAAAAAAGAATGATTTTCCTGATCCCGTGAGAAAAGGCCAGGTGACAAAAATCAGATTTTCCTGATATTGTGAATAAAGTCCAGGTGAAAAAAATCCAATTTTCCAGATACCATGGATAATAGTCCAGGTGAAAAAAATCAGATTTTCCTGATGCCGTGAATAAATTACTGGGTGAAAAAAATCAGATTTTCCTGATACCGAGGGTTTTGTTCATGGTGAAAAAATCCGATTTTCCTGATACCGTGGGTTATAGTCCAGGTGAAAAAATTCGATTTTCCGGATACCGTGGATAATAGTCCAGGTGAAAAAAATCCGATTTTCCTGATACCGTGAATAAAGTCCAGGTTAAAAAAATCCGATTTTCCGGATACCATGAATAGAGTCCAGGTAAAAAAAATCCAATTTTCCAGATACTGTGGGTAAAGTCCAGAGTGAAAAAAAATCAGATTTTCCTGATACCGTGGGTTTTGTTCATGGTGAAAAAATTCGATTTTTCCTGATATTGTGAATAAAGTCCAGGTGAAAAAAATCAGATTTTTCGGATACCGTGAGTAAAGTCCAGGATGAAAATATCCGATTTTCCAGATACCATAGATAATAGTCCAGGTAAAAAAATCAGATTTTCCTGATACCATGAGTAAAGTCCAGGATGAAAAAAAAAATGATTTTCCTGATACCGTGAGTAAATTCCAGGGTGAAAAAAATCCGATTTTCCTGATACCGTGAATAAAGTACAGATGAAAAAAATCCAAATTTCCTGATGCAGTGAATAAAGTCCAGGGTGAAAAAAAAATCAATTTTCCTGATACCGTGAGTAAAATCCAGGGTGAAAAAAATCCGATTTTCCTGATACCGTGCATAAAGTCCAGAATGAAAAAAAAAATGATTTTCCCGATACCATGAGTAAAGTCCAGGGTGAAAAAAATCAGATTTTCCTGATACCGTGGGTTTTGTTCATGGTGAAAAAATCCAATTTTCCTGATTCCGTGGGTTATAGTCCAGGTGAAAAAATTTGATCTTCCAGATATCGTGGATAATTGTCCAGGTGAAAAAAGTCAGATTTTCCTGATACCGTGAATAAAGTCCAGGTTAAAAAAATCCGATTTTCCGGATACCGCAAATAAAGTCCAGGTTAAAAAAAAATCCGATTTTCCAGATACCGTGGATAATAGTCCAGGTGAAAAAAATCAGATTTTCCTGATACCGTGAATAAAGTCCAAGTACAAAAAATCTGATTTTCCGGATACCGTGAATATAGTCCAGGTCAAAAAAATTCGATTTTCCTGATATTGTGAATAAAGTCCAGGTGAAAAAAATCCGATTTTCCAGATAACATGGATAATAGTCCAGGTGAAAAAAATCAGATTTTCCTGATGCCGTGAATAAAGTATTGGGTGAAAAAAAATCAATTTTCCTGATATCGTGAGTAAAGTGTAGGATGAAAAAAAGAATGATTTTCCTGATCCCGTGAGAAAAGGCCAGGTGACAAAAATCAGATTTTCCTGATATTGTGAATAAAGTCCAGGTGAAAAAAATCCAATTTTCCAGATACCATGGATAATAGTCCAGGTGAAAAAAATCAGATTTTCCTGATGCCGTGAATAAATTACTGGGTGAAAAAAATCAGATTTTCCTGATACCGAGGGTTTTGTTCATGGTGAAAAAATCCGATTTTCCTGATACCGTGGGTTATAGTCCAGGTGAAAAAATTCGATTTTCCGGATACCGTGGATAATAGTCCAGGTGAAAAAAATCCGATTTTCCTGATACCGTGAATAAAGTCCAGGTTAAAAAAATCCGATTTTCCGGATACCATGAATAGAGTCCAGGTAAAAAAAATCCGATTTTCCAGATACTGTGGGTAAAGTCCAGAGTGAAAAAAAATCAGATTTTCCTGATACCGTGGGTTTTGTTCATGGTGAAAAAATTCGATTTTTCCTGATATTGTGAATAAAGTCCAGGTGAAAAAAATCAGATTTTTCGGATACCGTGAGTAAAGTCCAGGATGAAAATATCCGATTTTCCAGATACCATAGATAATAGTCCAGGTAAAAAAATCAGATTTTCCTGATACCATGAGTAAAGTCCAGGATGAAAAAAAAATGATTTTCCTGATACCGTGAGTAAATTCCAGGGTGAAAAAAATCCGATTTTCCTGATACCGTGAATAAAGTACAGATGAAAAAAATCCAAATTTCCTGATGCAGTGAATAAAGTCCAGGGTGAAAAAAAAATCAATTTTCCTGATACCGTGAGTAAAATCCAGGGTGAAAAAAATCCGATTTTCCTGATACCGTGCATAAAGTCCAGAATGAAAAAAAAAATGATTTTCCCGATACCATGAGTAAAGTCCAGGGTGAAAAAAATCAGATTTTCCTGATACCGTGGGTTTTGTTCATGGTGAAAAAATCCAATTTTCCTGATTCCGTGGGTTATAGTCCAGGTGAAAAAATTTGATCTTCCAGATATCGTGGATAATTGTCCAGGTGAAAAAAGTCAGATTTTCCTGATACCGTGAATAAAGTCCAGGTTAAAAAAATCCGATTTTCCGGATACCGCAAATAAAGTCCAGGTTAAAAAAAAATCCGATTTTCCAGATACCGTGGGTAAAGTCCAGGTGAAAAAAATCCGATTTTCCGGAAACCGTGAATAAAAAGTCCTGGTTGAAAAAAATCAGATTTTCCTGATACCGTGAATAAAGTCCAGGTGAAAAAAATCCGATTTTCCTGATACCGTGAGTAAAGTCCATGACGAAAAAAAGAATGATTTTCCTGATACCGTGAATAAACTCCAGGTGAAAAAAATCAGATTTTCCTGATACCGTAAATAAAGTCCAGGTAAAAAAAATCTGATTTTCCGGATACCGTGGATAATAGTCCAGGTGAAAAAATCCGATTTTCCAGATACCGTGAATAAAGTCCAGGTGAAAAAAATCGGATTTTGCTGATACCGTGAATAAAGTCCAGGATGAAAAAAAGACTGATTTTCCTGATCCCGTGAGTAAAGGCCAGGTGACAAAAATCAGATTTTTGGGATACCGTTGATAAAGTCCAGGTAAAAAAAATCCAATTTTCCGGATACTGTGGAAAATAGTCCAGTTGAAAAAAATCAGATTTTCCTGGTCCCGTGAATAAAGTCCAGGTAAAAAAAATCCGATTTTCCGGATACCGTGGATAAAGTCCAGGTAGAAAAAATCCAATTTTCCGGATACCGTGAATAAAGTCCAAGTAAAAAAAATCCGATTTTCCGGATACCGTGAATATAGTCCAGGTGAAAAAAATTCGATTTTCCTGATATTGTGAATAAAGTCCAGGTGAAAAAAGTCCGATTTTCCAGATAACATAGATAATAGTCCAGGTGAAAAAAAATCAGATTTTCCTGATGCCGTGAATAAAGTACTGGGTGAGAAAAAAATCAATTTTCCTGATATCGTGAGTAAAGTGTAGGATGAAAAAAAGAATGATTTTCCTGATCCCGTGAGAAAAGGCCAGGTGACAAAAATCAGATTTTCCTGATATTGTGAATAAAGTCCAGGTGAAAAAAATCCAATTTTCCAGATACCATGGATAATAGTCCAGGTGAAAAAAATCAGATTTTCCTGATGCCGTGAATAAAGTACTGGGTGAAAAAAAAATCAATTTTCCTGATATCGTGAGTAAAGTCTATGATGAAAAAAAGAATGATTTTCCTGATACCGTGAGAAAAGTCCAGAGTGAAAAAAATCAGATTTTTCTGATACCGAGGGTTTTGTTCATGGTGAAAAAATCCGATTTTCCTGATACCGTGGGTTATAGTCCAGGTGAAAAAATTCGATTTTCTGGATACCATGGATAATAGACCAGGTGAAAAAAATCAGATTTTCCTGATACCGTGAATAAAGTCCAGGTTAAAAAAATCCGATTTTCCGGAAACCATGAATAAAGTCCAGGTCAAAAATATCCGATTTTCCAAATACTGTGGGTAAAGTCCAGAGTGAAAAAAATCAGATTTTCCTGATACCGTGGGTTTTGTTCATGGTGAAAAAATTCGATTTTCCTGATATTGTGAATAAAGTCCAGGTGAAAAAAATCAGATTTTCCGGATACTGTGAGTAAAGTCCAGGATGAAAATATCCGATTTTCCTGATACCGTAGTTAATAGTCCAGGTAAAAAAATCAGATTTTCCTGTTACCATGAGTAAAGTCCAGGATGAAAAAAAAATGATTTTCCTGATACCGTGAGTAAATTCCAGGGTGAAAAAAATCCGATTTTCCTGATACCGTGAATAAAGTACAGGTGAAAAAAATCCAAATTTCCTGATGCAGTGAATAAAGTGCAGGGTGAAAAAAATTCGATGTTCCTGATACTGTGAATAAAGTCCAGGTGAAAAATTCCGATTTTCCTAATACCGTGAATAAAGTCCAGGTGAAAAAATCAGATTTTCCTGATACCGTGAGTAAAGTCCAGGGTGAAAAAAATCAGATTTTCCTGATACCGTGAGTAAAGTCCAGGGTGAAATAAAACCGATTTTCCTGATACTGTGAATAAAGTCCAGGTGAAAAAAATCAGATTTTCATAACACCATGGGTTTTGGTCCAGGTGAAAAAAATCCGATTTTCCGGAAACCGTGAATAAAAAGTCCTGGGTGAAAAAAATCAGATTTTCCTGATACCGTGAATAAAGTCCAGGTGAAAAAAATCAGATTTTCCTGATACCGTGAGTAAAGTCCATGACGAAAAAAATCAGATTTTCCTGATACCGTGAATAAAGTCCAGGTAAAAAAAATCCGATTTTCCGGATACCGTGGATAATAGTCCAGGTGAAAAAATCCGATTTTCCGGATACCGTGGATAATAGACCAGGTGAAAAAAAAATCAGATTTTCCTGATACCGTGAATAAAGTCCAGGTAAAAAAATTCCGATTTTCCGGATACCGTGAATAAAGTCCAGGTGAAAAAAATCGGATTTTGCTGATACCGTGAATAAAGTCCAGGATGAAAAAAAGAATGATTTTCCTGAACCCGTGAGTAAAGGCCAGGTGACCAAAATCAGATTTTTGGGATACCGTTGATAAAGTCCAGGTAAAAAAAATCCAATTTTCCGGATACTGTGGGAAATAGTCCAGTTGAAAAAAATCAGATTTTCCTGATACCGTGAATAAAGTCCAGGTAAAAAAAATCCAATTTTCCGGATACCGTGGATAAAGTCCAGGTAAAAAAAATCCGATTTTCCGGATACCGTGAATAAAGTCCAAGTAAAAAAAATCCGATTTTCCGGATACCGTGAATATAGTCCAGGTGAAAAAAAATTGATTTTCCTGATATTGTGAATAAAGTCCAGGTGAAAAAAATCCGATTTTCCAGATAACATGGATAATAGTCCAGGTGAAAAAAATCAGATTTTCCTGATGCCGTGAATAAAGTACTGGGTGAAAAAAAATCAATTTTCCTGATATCGTGAGTAAAGTGTAGGATGAAAAAAAGAATGATTTTCCTGATCCCGTGAGAAAAGGCCAGGTGACAAAAATCAGATTTTCCTGATATTGTGAATAAAGTCCAGGTGAAAAAAATCCAATTTTCCAGATACCATGGATAATAGTCCAGGTGAAAAAAATCGATTTTCCGGATACCGTGGATAATAGTCCAGGTGAAAAAAATCAGATTTTCCTGATACTGTGAATAAAGTCCAGGTTAAAAAAAATCAGATTTTCTGGATACCATGAATAAAGTCCAGGTAAAAAAAATCCGATTTTCCAGATACTGAGGGTAAAGTCCAGAGTGAAAAAAATCAGATTTTCCTGATACCGTGGATTTTGTTCATGGTGAAAAAATTCGATTTTCCTCATATTGTTAAGAAATTCCAGGTGAAAAATATCCGATTTTCCAGATACCATGAATAAAGTCCAGGTAAAAAAAATCCGATTTTCCAGATACTGTGGGTAAAGTCCAGAGTGAAAAAAATCAGATTTTCCTGATACCGTGGGTTTTGTTCATGGTGAAAAAATTCGATTTTCCTGATATTGTGAATAAAGTCCAGGTGAAAAATATCCGATTTTCCAGATACCATGGATAATAATCCAGGTGAAAAAAATCAGATTTTCCGGATACCATGAGTAAATTCCAGGATGAAAATATCCGATTTTCCTGATACCGTAGATAATAGTCCAGGTAAAAAAATCAGATTTTCCTGATACCATGAGTAAAGTCCAGGATGAAAAAAAAATGATTTTCCTGATACCGTGAGTAAATTCCAGGGTGAAAAAAATCCGATTTTCCTGATACCGTGAATAAAGTACAGGTGAAAAAAATCCAACTTTCCTGATGCAGTGAATAAAGTCCAGCGTGAAAAAAATTCGATGTTCCTGATACTGTGAATAAAGACCAGGTGAAAAAAGTCCGATTTTCCTAATACCGTGAATAAAGTCCAGGTGAAAAAATCAGATTTTCCTGATACCGTGAGTAAAGTCCAGGGTGAAAAAAATCAGATTTTCCTGATACCATGAGTAAAGTCCAGGGTGAAATAAAACCGATTTTCCTGATACTGTGAATAAAGTCCAGGTGAAAAAAATCAGATTTTCATAACACCATGGGTTTTGGTCCAGGTGAAAAAAATCCGATTTTCCGGAAACCGTGAATAAAAAGTCCTGGGTGAAAAAAATCAGATTTTCCTGATACCGTGAATAAAGTCCAGGTGAAAAAAATCCGATTTTTCTTATACCGTGGGTAATAGTCCAGGTGAAAAAAATTCAGATTTTGCTTATACCGTGAGTAACGTCCAGGGTGAAAAAAATCAGATTTTCCTGATACCGTGGGTTTTGTTCATGGTGAAAAAAACCGGTTTTCCTGATACCGTGTTATATAGTACAGGTGAAAAAAATCAGATTTTCCTGATACCGTGAATAAAGTCCAGGTAAAAAAAATCCGATTTTCCAGAAACCGTGGATAATAGTCCAGGTGAAAAAATCCAATTTTCCGGATACCGTGGATAATAGTCCAGGTGAAAAAAAAAACAGATTTTCCTGATACCGTGAATAAAGTCCAGGTAAAAAAATTCCGAATTTCCGGATACCGTGAATAAAGTCCAGGTGAAAAAAATCGGATTTTGCTGATACCGTGAATAAAGTCCAGGATGAAAAAAAGAATGATTTTCCTGATCCCGTGAGAAAAGGCCAGGTGACAAAAATCAGATTTTCCGGATACCGTTGATAAAGTCCAGGTAAAAAAAATCCAATTTTCCGGATACTGTGGAAAATAGTCCAGTTGAAAAAAATCAGATTTTCCTGATACCGTGAATAAAGTCCAGGTAAAAAAATCCGATTTTCCGGATACCGTGGATAAAGTCCAGGTAAAAAAAATCCGATTTTCTGGATACGGTGGATAATAGTCCAGGTGAAAAAAATCACATGTTCCTGATACCGTGAATAAAGTCCAAGTAAAAAAAATCCGATTTTCCGGATACCGTGAATAATAGTCCAGGTGAAAAAAATCAGATTTTCCTGATGCCGTGAATAAAGTACTGGGTGAAAAAAAATCAATTTTCCTGATATCGTGAGTAAAGTCTAGGATAAAAAAAGAATGATTTTCCTGATCCCATGAGAAAAGGCCAGGTGACAAAAATCAGATTTTCCTGATATTGTGAATAAAGTCCAGGTGAAAAAAATCCAATTTTCCAGATACCATGGATAATAGTCCAGGTGAAAAAAATCAGATTTTCCTGATGCCGTGAATAAAGTACTGGGTGGAAAAAAAATCGATTTTCCTGATATCGTGAGTAAAGTCTATGATGAAAAAAAGAATGATTTTCCTGATACCGTGAGTAAAGTCCAGAGTGAAAAAAATCAGATTTTCCTGATACCGAGGGTTTTGTTCATGGTGAAAAAGTTCGATTTTCCTGATACCGTGGATAATAGTCCAGGTGAAAAAAATCAGATTTTCCTGATACCGTGAATAAAGTCCAGGTTAAAAAACCCGATTTTCTGGATACCATGAATAAAGTCCAGGTAAAAAAAATCCGATTTTCCAGATACTGTGAGTAAAGTCCAGAGTGAAAAAAATCAGATTTTCCTGATACCGTGGGTTTTGTTCATGGTGAAAAAATTCGATTTTCCTGATATTGTGAATTAAGTCCAGGTGAAAAATATCCGATTTTCCAGATACCATGGATAATAGTCCAGGTGAAAAAAAATCAGATTTTCCGGATACCGTGAGTAAAGTCCACGATGAAAATATCCGATTTTCCTGATACCGTAGATAATAGTCCAGGTAAAAAAATCAGATTTTTCTGATACCGTGAGTAAAGTCCAGGATGAAAAAAAATGATTTTCCTGATACCGTGAGTAAAGTCCAGGGTGAAAAAAATCCGATTTTCCTGATACCGTGAATAAAGTCCAGGTGAAAAAAATCCAACTTTCCTGATGCAGTGAATAAAGTCCAGGGTGAAAAAAATTCGATGTTCCTGATACTGTGAATAAAGTCCAGGTGAAACAACTCCGATTTTCCAGATACCGTGAATAAAGTCCAGGTGAAAAAATCAGGTTTTCCTGATACCGTGAGTAAAGTCCAGGGTGAAAAAAATCAGATTTTCCTGATACCGTGAGTAACGTCCAGGATGAAAAAAAAAACAATTTTCCTGATACCGTGAGTAAAGTCCAGGGTGAAAAAAATCTGATTTTCCTGATACTGTGCGTAAAGTCCAGAATGAAAAAAAAACGATTTTCCTGATACCATGAGTAAAGTCCAGGGTGAAAAAAATCAGATTTTCCTGATACCGTGAATAAAGTCCAGGTTAAATAAATCCGATTTTCCGGATACCGTGAATAAAGTCCAGGTAAAAAAAAATCCGATTTTCCAGATACTGTGGGTAAAGTCCAGAGTGAAAAAAATCAGATTTTCCTGATACCGTGGGTTTTGTTCATGGTGAAAAAGTTCGATTTTCCTGATATTGTTAATAAAGTCCAGGTGAAAAAAATCCGATTTTCCAGATACCGTGAGTAAAGTCCAGGATGAAAAAAAAAATCATTTTCCTGATAGCGTGAGTAAAGTCCAGGTTGAAAAAAAATCCGATTTTCCTGATACCGTGAATAAAGTCCAGGTGAAAAAAATCCAACTTTCCTGATGCAGTGAATAAAGTCCAGGGTGAAAAAAATTCGATGTTCCTGATACTGTGAATAAAGTCCAGGTGAAAAAACTCCGATTTTCCTGATACTGTGAATAAAGTCCAGGTGAAAAAAATCAGATTTTCCTGATACCGTGAGTAAAGTCCAGGGTGAAAAAAATCAGATTTTCCTGATACCGTGAGTAAAGTCCAGGGTGAAATAAAACCGATTTTCCTGATACCATGAATAAAGTCCAGGTGAAAAAATTCAGATTTTCATGACACCATGGGTTTTGGTCCAGGTGAAAAAAATCCGATTTTCCAGAAACCATGAATAAAAAGTCCTGGGTGAAAAAAATTAGATTTTCCTGATACCGTGAATAAAGTCCAGGTGAAAAAAATCCGATTTTCCTGATACGGTGAGTAAAGTCTATGACGAAAAAAAGAATGATTTTCCTGATACCGTGAGTAAAGGCCAGGTGACAAAAATCAGATTTTCCAGATACCGTGGATAATAGTCCACGTGAAAAAAATCAGATTTTCCTGATACCGTGAATAAACTCCAGGTAAAAAAAACCGATTTTTCTTATACCGTGGGTGTCCAGGTGAAAAAAATTCAGATTTTGCTTATACCGTGAGTAACGTCCAGGGTGAAAAAAATCAGATTTTCCTGATACCGTGGGTTTTGTTCATGGTGAAAAAATCCGATTTTCCTGATACCGTGGGTTATATAGTACAGGTGAAAAAAATCCGATTTTCCTGATACCGTGGATAAAGTCCAGGTAAAAAAATCCGATTTTCCGGATACCGTGGATAATAGTCCAGGTGAAAAAAAATCAGATTTTCCTGATACCGTGAATAAAGTCCAGGTAAAAAAAATTCCGATTTTCCGGATACCGTGAATAAAGTCCAGGTGAAAAAAATCGGATTTTGGTGATACCGTGAATAAATTCCAAGATGAAAAAAAGAATGATTTTCCTGATCCCGTGAGTAAAGGCCAGGTGACAAAAAACAGATTTTCCGGATACCGTTGATAAAGTCCAGGTAAAAAAAAATCCAATTTTCTGGATACTGTGGAAAATAGTCCAGTTGAAAAAAATCAGATTTTCCTGATACCGTGAATAAAGTCCAGGTAAAAAAAATCCGATTTTCCGGATACCGTGGATAAAGTCCAGGTAAAAAAAATCCGATTTTAAGGATACCGTGGATAATAGTCCAGGTGAAAAAAATCAGATGTTCCTGATACCGTGAATAAAGTCCAAGAAAAAAAAATCCGATTTTCCGGATACCGTGAATATAGTCCAGGTGAAAAAAATTCGATTTTCCTGATATTGTGAATAAAGTCCAGGTGAAAAAAATCCGATTTTCCAGATACCATGGATAATAGTCCAGGTGAAAAAAATCAGATTTTCCTGATGCCGCGAATAAAGTACTGGGTGAAAAAAAATCAATTTTCCTGATATCGTGAGTAAAGTCTAGGATGAAAAAAAAGAATGATTTTCCTGATCCCGTGAGAAAAGGCCAGGTGACAAAAATCAGATTTTCCTGATATTGTGAATAAAGTCCAGGTGAAAAAAATCCAAATTTCCAGATACCATGGATAATAGTCCAGGTGAAAAAAATCATATTTTCCTGATGCCGTGAATAAAGTACTGGGTGAAAAAAAAATCAATTTTCCTGATATCGTGAGTAAAGTCTATGATGAAAAAAAGAATGATTTTCCTGATACCGTAAGTAAAGTCCAGAGTGAAAAAAATCAGATTTTCCTGATACCGAGGGTTTTTTTCATGGTGAAAAAATCCGATTTTCCTGATACCGTGGGTTATAGTCCAGGTGAAAAAATTCGATTTTCCGGATACCGTGGATAATAGTCCAGGTGAAAAAAATCAGATTTTCCTGATACCGTGAATAAAGTCCAGGTTAAAAAAATCCGATTTTCCGGATACCATGAATAAAGTCCAGGTAAAAAATATCCGATTTTCCAAATACTGTGGGTAAAGTCCAGAGTGAAAAAAATCAGATTTTCCTGATACCGTGGGTTTTGTTCATGGTGAAAAAATTCGATTTTCCTGATATTGTGAATAAAGTCCAGGTGAAAAAAATCAGATTTTCCGGATACCGTGAGTAAAGTCCAGGATGAAAATATCCGATTTTCCTGATACCGTAGATAATAGTCCAGGTAAAAAAATCAGATTTTCCTGATACCATGAGTAAAGTCCAGGATGAAAAAAAATGATTTTCCTGATACCGTGAGTAAATTCCAGGGTGAAAAAAATCCGATTTTCCTGATACCGTGAATAAAGTACAGGTGAAAAAAATCCAAATTTCCTGATGCAGTGAATAAAGTCCAGGGTGAAAAAAATTCGATGTTCCTGATACTGTGAATAAAGTCCAGGTGAAAAATTCCGATTTTCCTAATACCGTGAATAAAGTCCAGGTGAAAAAATCAGATTTTCCTGATACCGTGAGTAAAGTCCAGGGTGAAAAAAATCAGATTTTCCTGATACCGTGAGTAAAGTCCAGGGTGAAATAAAACCGATTTTCCTGATACTGTGAATAAAGTCCAGGTGAAAAAAATCAGATTTTCATAACACCATGGGTTTTGGTCCAGGTGAAAAAAATCCGATTTTCCGGAAACCGTGAATAAAAAGTCCTGGGTGAAAAAAATCAGATTTTCATGATACCGTGAATAAAGTCCAGGTGAAAAAAATCCGATTTTCCTGATACCGTGAGTAAAGAATGATTTTCCTGATACCGTGAATGAACTCCAGGTAAAAAAATCCGATTTTTCTTATACCGTGGGTAATAGTCCAGATGAAAAAAATTCAGATTTTGCTTATACCGTGAGTAACGTTCAGGGTGAAAAAAATCCGATTTTCCTGATACCGTGGGGTATATAGTACAGTTGAAAAAAATCAGATTTTCCTGATACCGTGAATAAAGTCCAGGTAAAAAAAATCCGATTTTCCGGATACCGTGGATAATAGTCCAGGTGAAAAAATCCGATTTTCCGGATACCGTGGATAATAGACCAGGTGACAAAAATCAGATTTTTGGGATACCGTTGATAAAGTCCAGGTAAAAATAATCCGATTTTCCGGATACCGTGAATATAGTCCAGGTGAAAAAAATTTGATTTTCCTGATATTGTGAATAAAGTCCAGGTGAAAAAAATCCGATTTTCCAGATAACATGGATAATAGTCCAGGTGAAAAAAATCAGATTTTCCTGATGCCGTGAATAAAGTACTGGGTGAAAAAAAATCAATTTTCCTGATATCGTGAGTAAAGTGCAGGATGAAAAAAAGAATGATTTTCCTGATCCTGTGAGAAAAGGCCAGGTGAAAAAAATCAGATTTTCCTGATATTGTGAATAAAGTCCAGGTGAAAAAAATCCAATTTTCCAGATACCATGGATAATAGTCCAGGTGAAAAAAATCGATTTTCCAGATACCGTGGATAATAGTCCAGGTGAAAAAAATCCGATTTTCCAGATACTGTGGGTAAAGTCCAGAGTGAAGAAAAATCAGATTTTCCTGATACCGTGGGTTTTGTTCATGGTGAAAAAATTCGATTTTCCTGATATTGTTAAGAAAGTCCAGGTGAAAAATATCCGATTTTCCAGATACCATGAATAAAGTCCAGGTAAAAAAAATCCGATTTTCCAGATACTGTGGGTAAAGTCCAGAGTGAAAAAAAATCAGATTTTCCTGATACTGTGGGTTTTGTTCATGGTGAAAAAATTCGATTTTCCTGATATTGTGAATAAAGTCCAGGTGAAAAATATCCGATTTTCCAGATACCATGGATAATAATCCAGGTGAAAAAAATCAGATTTTCCGGATACCATGAGTAAATTCCAGGATGAAAATATCCGATTTTCCTGATACCGTAGATAATAGTCCAGGTAAAAAAATCAGATTTTCCTGATACCATGAGTAAAGTCCAGGATGAAAAAAAAATGATTTTCCTGATACCGTGAGTAAATTCCAGGGTGAAAAAAATCCGATTTTCCTGATAGCGTGAATAAAGTACAGGTTAAAAAAATTCAACTGTCCTGATGCAGTGAATAAAGTCCAGGTGAAAAAAATTTGATTTTCCTGATATTGTGAATAAAGTCCAGGTGAAAAAAATCCGATTTTCCAGATAACATGGATAATAGTCCAGGTGAAAAAAATCAGATTTTCCTGATGCCGTGAATAAAGTACTGGGTAAAAAAAAAATCAATTTTCCTGATATCGTGAGTAAAGTGTAGGATGAAAAAAAGAATGATTTTCCTGATCCCGTGAGAAAAGGCCAGGTGACAAAAATCAGATTTTCCTGATATTGTGAATAAAGTCCAGGTGAAAAAAATCCAATTTTCCAGATACCATGGATAATAGTCCAGGTGAAAAAAATCGATTTTCCGGATACCGTGGATAATAGTCCAGGTGAAAAAAATCCGATTTTGCAGATACTGTGGGTAAAGTCCAGAGTGAAAAAAAATCAGATTTTCCTGATACCGTGGGTTTTGTTCATGTTGAAAAAATTCGATTTTCCTGATATTGTTAAGAAAGTCCAGGGGAAAATATCCGATTTTCCAGATACCATGAATAAAGTCCAGGTAAAAAAAATCCGATTTTCCAGATACTGTGGGTAAAGTCCAGAGTGAAAAAAAATCAGATTTTCCTGATACTGTGGGTTTTGTTCATGGTGAAAAAATTCGATTTTCCTGATATTGTGAATAAAGTCCAGGTGAAAAATATCCGATTTTCCAGATACCATGGATAATAATCCAGGTGAAAAAAATCAGATTTTCCGGATACCATGAGTAAATTCCAGGATGAAAATATCCGATTTTCCTGATACCGTAGATAATAGTCCAGGTAAAAAAATCAGATTTTCCTGATACCATGAGTAAAGTCCAGGATGAAAAAAAATGATTTTCCTGATACCGTGAGTAAATTCTAGGGTGAAAAAAATCCGATTTTCCTGATACCGTGAATAAAGTACAGGTGAAAAAAATCCAACTTTCCTGATGCAGTGAATAAAGTCCAGCGTGAAAAAAATTCGATGTTCCTGATACTGTGAATAAAGTCCAGGTGAAATAAGTCCGATTTTCCTAATACCGTGAATAAAGTCCAGGTGAAAAAATCAGATTTTCCTGATACCGTGAGTAAAGTCCAGGGTGAAAAAAATCAGATTTTCCTGATACCATGAGTAAAGTCCAGGGTGAAATAAAACCGATTTTCCTGATACTGTGAATAAAGTCCAGGTGAAAAAAATCAGATTTTCATAACACCATGGGTTTTGGTCCAGGTGAAAAAAATCCGATTTTCCGGAAACCGTGAATAAAAAGTAGTGGGTGAAAAAAATCAGATTTTCCTGATACCGTGAATAAAGTCCAGGTGAAAAAAATCCGATTTTCCTGATACCGTGAGTAAAGTCCATGACGAAAAAAAGAATGATTTTCCTGATACCGTGAATAAACTCCAGGTAAAAAAAATCCGATTTTTCTTATACCGTGGGTAATAGTCCAGGTGAAAAAAATTCAGATTTTGCTTATACCGTGAGTAACGTCCAGGGTGAAAAAAATCAGATTTTCCTGATACCGTGGGTTTTGTTCATGGTGAAAAAATCCGATTTTCCTGATACCGTGTGTTATATAGTACAGGTGAAAAAAATCAGATTTTCCTGATACCGTGAATAAAGTCCAGGTAAAAAAAATCCGATTTTCCGGAAACCGTGGATAATAGTCCAGGTGAAAAAATCCAATTTTCCGGATACCGTGGATAATAGTCCAGGTGAAAAAAAATCAGATTTTCCTGATACCGTGAATAAAGTCCAGGTAAAAAAATTCCGAATTTCCGGATACCGTGAATAAAGTCCAGGTGAAAAAAATCGGATTTTGCTGATACCGTGAATAAAGTCCAGGATGAAAAAAAGAATGATTTTCCTGATCCAGTGAGTAAAGGCCAGGTGACAAAAATCAGATTTTCTGGATACCGTTGATAAAGTCCAGGTAAAAAAAATCCAATTTTCCGGATACTGTGGAAAATAGTCCAGTTGAAAAAAATCAGATTTTCCTGATACCGTGAATAAAGTCCAGGTAAAAAAATCCGGTTTTCCGGATACCGTGGATAAAGTCCAGGTAAAAAAAAATCAGATTTTCCGGATACCGTGGATAATAGTCCAGGTGAAAAAAATCACATGTTCCTGATACCGTGAATAATAGTCCACGTGAAAAAATCAGATTTTCCTGATGCCGTGAATAAAGTACTGGGTGAAAAAAAAATCAATTTTCCTGATATCGTGAGTAAAGTCTAGGATAAAAAAAGAATGATTTTCCTGATCCCGTGAGAAAAGGCCAGGTGACAAAAATCAGATTTTCCAGATACCATGGATAATAGTCCAGGTGAAAAAAATCAGATTTTCCTGATGCCGTGAATAAAGTACTGGGTGGAAAAAAAATCAATTTTCCTGATATCGTGAGTAAAGTCTATGATGAAAAAAAGAATGATTTTCCTGATACCGTGAGTAAAGTCCAGAGTGAAAAAAATCAGATTTTCCTGATACCGAGGGTTTTGTTCATGGTGAAAAAATTTGATTTTCCTGATACCGTGGATAATAGTCCAGGTGAAAAAAATCAGATTTTCCTGATACCGTGAATAAAGTCCAGGTTAAAAAAATCCGATTTTCCGGATACCATGAATAAAGTCCAGGTAAAAAAAATCCGATTTTCCAGATACTGTGAGTAAAGTCCAGAGTGAAAAAAATCAGATTTTCCTGATACCGTGGGTTTTGTTCATGGTGAAAAAATTCGATTTTCCTGATATTGTGAATTAAGTCCAGGTGAAAAATATCCGATTTTCCAGATACCATGGATAATAGTCCAGGTGAAAAAAATCAGATTTTCCGGATACCGTGAGTAAAGTCCACGATGAAAATATCCGATTTTCCTGATACGGTAGATAATAGTTCAGGTAAAAAAATCAGATTTTTCTGATACCGTGAGTAAAGTCCAGGATGAAAAAAAATGATTTTCCTGATACCGTGAGTAAAGTCCAGGGTGAAAAAAAAATGATTTTCCTGATACCATGAGTAAAGTCCAGGGTGAAAAAAATCTGATTTTCCTGATACTGTGAGTAACGTCCAGGATGAAAAAAAAACAATTTTCCTGATACCTTGAGTAAAGTCCAGGGTGAAAAAAACTCTGATTTTCCTGATACTGTGAGTAAAGTCCAGAATGAAAAAAAAAAGAATTTTCCTGATACCATGAGTAAAGTCCAGGGTGAAAAAAATCAGATTTTCCTGATACCGTGGGTTTTGTACTTGGTGAAAAAATCCGATTTTCCTGATACCGTGGGTTATAGTCCAGGTGAAAAAATTCGATTTTCCAGATATCGTGGATAATAGTCCAGGTGAAAAAAATCAGATTTTCCTGATACCGTGAATAAAGTCCAGGTTAAAAAAATCCGATTTTCCGGATACCGCAAATAAAGTCCAGGTAAAAAAAAATCCGATTTTCCAGATACTGTGGGTAAAGTCCAGAGTGAAAAAAATCAGATTTTCCGGATACCGTGAGTAAAGTCCAGGATGAAAATATCCGATTTTCCTGATACCATGGATAATAGTCAAGGTGAAAAAAAATCAGATTTTCCTGATACCCTGACTAAAGTCCAGGTGAAAAAAAAATCTGATTTTCCTGATACCGTAGATAATAGTCCAGGTAAAAAAATCAGATTTTCCTGATACCATGAGTAAAGTCCAGGATGAAATAAAAATCCAATTTTCCTGATACCGTGGGTTATAGTCCAGGTGCAAAAAATCAGATTTTCCTGATACCGTGCGTAAACTCCATGTAAAACATAAACGATTTTCCGGATACCGTGGATAATAGTCCAGGGTGAAAAAAATTCAATTTTCCTAATACTGTGAATAAAGTCCAGGTGAAAAAATCTGAATTTACTGATACCGTGGATAATAGTCCAGGTGAAAAAAATAAGATTTTCCTGATACCGTGAGTAAAGTCCACAATAAAAGAAAAAAAAAACGATTTTCCTGATACCATGAGAAAAGTCCAGGGTGAAAAAAATTCGATTTTCCAGATATTGTGGATAATTGTCCAGGTGAAAAAAATCAGATTTTCCTGATACCGTGAATAAAGTCCATGTTAAAAAAATCCGATTTTCCGGATAACGCAAATAAAGTCCAGGTAAAAAAAAATCCGATTTTCCAGATACCGTGGGTAAAGTCCAGAGTGAAAAAAACAGATTTTCCGGATACCGTGAGTAAAGTCCAGGATGATAATATCCGATTTTCCTGATACCGTGGATAATAGTCCAGGTGAAAAAAATCCAATTTTCTTGATACCCTGAATAAAATCCAGGTGAAAAAAATCCGATTTTCCTGATACCGTAGATAATAGTCCATGTAAAAAAATCAGATTTTCCTGATACCCTGAATAAAGTCCAGGTGAAAAAAATCCGATTTTCCTGATACCGTAGATAATATTCCAGGTAAAAAAATCCGATTTTCCTGATACCGTGAGTAAAGTCCAGGATGAAAAAAAATGATTTTCCTGACACCGTGAGTAAAGTCCAGGTTAAAAAATTTCGATTTTTCTGATATTGTGTGTAAAGTCCAGGTGAAAAAAATCCGATTTTCCGGATACCATTGATATTAGTCCAGGTGAAAAAAATCAGATTTTCCTGATGCCGTGAATAAAGTACTTGGTGAAAAAAAAATCAATTTGCCTGATATCGTGAGTAAAGTCTAGGATGAAAAAAAGAATGATTTTCCTGATACCGTGGGTAAAATCCAGAGTGAAAAAAATCAGATTTTCCGGATACCGTAAGTAAAGTCCAGGATGAAAATATCCGATTTTCCTGATACCGTGGATAATTGTCCAGGTGAAAAAAAATCCGATTTTCCTGATACCCTGAATAAAGTCCAGGTGAAAAAAATCCGATTTTCCTGATACCGTAGATAATAGTCCAGGTAAAAAAATTAAGATTTTCCTGATACCCTGAATAAAGTCCAGGTGAAAAAAATCCGATTTTCCTGATACCGTAGATAATAGTCCAGGTAAAAAAATCCGATTTTCCAGATACCGTGAGTAAAGTCCAGGATGAAAAAAAAAATGATTTTCCTGATAGCGTGAGTAAAGTCCAGGGTGAAAAAAATCCGATTTTCCTGATACCGTGAATAAAGTCCAGGTGAAAAAAATCCAACTTTCCTGATGCAGTGAATAAAGTCCAGGGTGAAAAAAATTCGATGTTCCTGATACTCTGAATAAAGTCCAGGTGAAAAAACTCCGATTTTCCAGATACCGTGAATAAAGTCCAGGTGAAAAAAATCAGATTTTCCTGATACCGTGAGTAAAGTCCAGGGTGAAAAAAATCAGATTTTCCTGATACCGTGAGTAACGTCCAGGATGAAAAAAAACAATTTTCCTGATACCGTGAGTAAAGTCCAGGGTGAAAAAAATCTGATTTTCCTGATACTGTGTGTAAAGTCCAGAATGAAAAAAAAAAAAACGATTTTCCTGATACCATGAGTAAAGTCCAGGGTGAAAAAAATCAGATTTTCCTGATACCGTGAATAAAGTCCAGGTTAAATAAATCCGATTTTCCGGATACCGTGAATAAAGTCCAGGTAAAAAAAATCCGATTTTCCAGTACTGTGGGTAAAGTCCAGAGTGAAAAAAATCAGATTTTCCTGATACCGTGGGTTTTGTTCATGGTGAAAAAATTCGATTTTCCTGATATTGTTAATAAAGTCCAGGTGAAAAAAATCCGATTTTCCAGATACCGTGAGTAAAGTCCAGGATGAAAAAAAAAATGATTTTCCTGATAGCGTGAGTAAAGTCCAGGGTGAAAAAAATCCGATTTTCCTGATACCGTGAATAAAGTCCAGGTGAAAAAAATCCAACTTTCCTGATGCAGTGAATAAAGTCCAGGGTGAAAAAAATTCGATGTTCCTGATACTGTGAATAAAGTCCAGGTGAAAAAATTCCGATTTTCCTGATACTGTGAATAAAGTCCAGGTGAAAAAAATCAGATTTTCCTGATACCGTGAGTAAAGTCCAGGGTGAAAAAAATCAGATTTTCCTGATACCGTGAGTAAAGTCCAGGGTGAAATAAAACCGATTTTCCTGATACCATGAATAAAGTCCAGGTGAAAAAAATCAGATTTTCATGACACCATGGGTTTTGGTCCAGGTGAAAAAAATCCGATTTTCCAGAAACCATGAATAAAAAGTCCTGGGTGAAAAAAATTAGATTTTCCTGATACCGTGAATAAAGTCCAGGTGAAAAAAAATCCGATTTTCCTGATACCGTGAGTAAAGTCTATGACGAAAAAAGAATGATTTTCCTGATCCCGTGAGTAAAGGCCAGGTGACAAAAATCAGATTTTCCAGATACCGTGGATAATAGTCCACGTGAAAAAAATCAGATTTTCCTGATACCGTGAATAAACTCCAGGTAAAAAAAACCGATTTTTCTTATACCGTGGGTGTCCAGGTGAAAAAAATTCAGATTTTGCTTATACCGTGAGTAACGTCCAGGGTGAAAAAAATCAGATTTTCCTGATACCGTGGGTTTTGTTCATGGTGAAAAAATCCGATTTTCCT
>JAWDJE010000025.1:0-201957 GCA_035047345.1 Bradypodion ventrale
AAAACCTTAAGGAAACATAATTTCCATTTCTCTAGCTTTGTGTTTTTGTTTTAAGACATCACTATCAAGAGAGGTCAGAAATTTGTTTATAAAGTGAATTCTTGTTAACTGTATAAAATTTCAGAAGGAGATAGACGCTAAAAATGACTATGTCATTTTTGTGAATAATTGAAGTTACTTTTGTTGAAATAGCTTTTCTTGTAGCGTTTTGCTGGGGCATCCATTTTAACAAATTAAGACTATGGAAACCTTCCTAATGTACATGATCTTTAAACATACATGATCAGCATTAGGAGTTACAGAGACATTAATTAAATATGGAAGTATCCATCATGTTTAACTTATCTTGTTACAGGTAGTGCTGGATCAGTGAATGCTAACTTTGTAAACTTTGATAATTTCCCCAAACCCTTCATTGCTGATTTTGGAGCCTTCAGTGCTTCTCAGAGCAACACAACTGCAGCCAGCAAAGCAGCAGTGAATAAATTTAATCTCTAGCCAGCAGTAAGATATGCAGCTCTTGCTAATTTAGATAATCTTCACAGGGCACGGTACTCGTTCTTATTCTTTGGACTGTGTCTTACTCTGTTTGCCTCAGCAACAGGGTAACACTCATCAACGTTACAGGGTACACTCATCAACGTTCACACTCATCAACGTTGCAGGAGATATGATGACATGATGATATTCTTAATGCTCTTCAATAAATTAACTGCCAATACCAGTTAGCTGAAGTTACCTATAATATATATGTGGATGGTGGAACATCCCATGTCAACATGTAAATGGAGGATCAAATGCTTATCTATGATTTCATTATTTGCAAATCTTTGAAGTCGGCTTATTTCTCCAGAATAAATAAAATCTCACTGTGAAAACAAAGTTTGAGGAAAGGAATCAGTACTATTTAGTAACCCTTCGACATATTTACTGGTATGCACAAGAAGGCTCAAGCTATGTACATATACCTGTAAATATCTCAATACAGTATATCATAATGAATCAACTGTGTGTAGCCACTAAGAGCTCATTTCTCTCATCGCGTGGGGGTGTATACACCCCACACCTCCTACCTGCCTATCGGGGTTCAACATGGCAGTGTCTCCATGAGTGTAAATACATCTCGGAAGAATTAACTTTAATGTGTGATGTACTTGTTTCTTGCGCTTTGTTATCCAAAGTTTGGGATGCACTCAGCCCTATTCCATGCTCATAACGAAGTTTTGTTGTTCAGTCCCACAGTCGATTCCGATGCTTTGACTGTCACTCTAAAACCTTAAGGAAACAAAATTTCCATTTCTCTAGCTTTATGTTTTTGTTTTAAGACATCACTATCACTAGAGGTCAGAAATTTGTTTATAAAGTGACTGTCATTTTTGTGAATAATTGAAGTTACTTTTGTTGAAATAGCTTTTCTTGTAGCGTTTGACTGGGGCATTCATTTTAATAAATTAAGACTATGGAAACCTTCCTAATGTACATCATCTTTAAACATACATGATCAGCATTAGGAGTTACAGAGACATTAATTAAATATGGAAGTATCCATCATGTTTAACTTATCTTGTTACAGGTAGTGCTGGATCAGTGAATGCTAACTTTGTAAACTTTGATAACTTCCCCACACACTTCAGTGCTGACTTTGGAGCCTTCAGTGCTTCTCAGAGCAACACAACAGCTGCCAGCAAAGCAGCAGTGAATAAATTTAATCTCTAGTCAGCAGTAAGATATGCAGCTCTTGCTAATTTAGATAATCTTCACAGGGCACCGTACTCGTTCTTCTTCTTTGGACTGTGTCTTACTCTGTTTGCCTCAGCAACAGGGTAACACTCATCAACATTACAGGGTACACTCATCAACGTTCACACTCATCAACGTTGCAGGAGATATGATGACATGATGACATTCTTAATGCTCTTCAATAAACTAACTGCCAATACCAGTTAGCTGAAGTTACGTATAATATATATGTGGATGGTGGAACATCCCATGTCAACATGTAAATGGAGGATCAAATGCTTATCTATGATTTCATTATTTGCAAATCTTTGAAGTCGGCTTATTTCTCCATAATAAATAAAATCTCACTGTGAAAACAAAGTTTGAGGAAAGGAATCAATACTATTTAGTAACCCTTCGACATATTTACTGGTATGCACAAGAAGGCTCAAGCTATGTACATATACCTGTAAATATCTCAATACAGTATATCATAATGAATCAACTGTGTGTAGCCACTAAGAGCTCATTTCTCTCATCGCGTGGCGGTGTATACACCCCACACCTCCTACCTGCCTATCGGGGTTCAACATGGCAGTGTCTCCATGAGTGTAAATACATCTCGGAAGCATTAACTTTAATGTGTGATGTACTTGTTTCTTGCGCTTTGTTATCCAAAGTTTGGGATGCACTCAGCCCTATTCCATGCTCATAACGAAGTTTTGTTGTTCAGTCCCACAGTCGATTCCGATGCTTTGACTGTCACTCTAAAACCTTAAGGAAACAAAATTTCCATTTCTCTAGCTTTATGTTTTTGTTTTAAGACATCACTATCACTAGAGGTCAGAAATTTGTTTATAAAGTGAATTCTTGTTTTCTGTATAAAATTTCAGAAGGAGATAGAAGCTAAAAATGACTATGTCATTTTTGTGAATAATTGAAGTTACTTTTGTTGAAATAGCTTTTCTTGTAGCGTTTGGCTGGGGCATCCATTTTAATAAATTAAGACTATGGAAACCTTCCTAATGTACATCATCTTTAAACATACATGATCAGCAGCAGCATTTACAGAGACATTAATTAAATATGGAAGTATCCATCATGTTTAACTTATGTTGTTACAGGTAGTGCTGGATCAGTGAATGCTAACTTTGTAAACTTAGATAACTTCCCCACACACTTCAGTGTTGACTTTGGAGCCTTCAGTGCTTCTCAGAGCAACACAACTGCTGCCAGCAAAGCAGCAGTGAATAAATTTAATCTCTAGCCAGCAGTAAGATATGCAGCTCTTGCTAATTTAGATAATCTTCACAGGGCACCGTACTCGTTCTTATTCTTTGGACTGTGTCTTACTCTGTTTGCCTCAGCAACAGGGTAACACTCATCAACGTTACAGGGTACACTCATCAACGTTCACACTCATCAACGTTGCAGGAGATATGATGACATGATGACATTCTTAATGCTCTTCAATAAACTAACTGCCAATACCAGTTAGCTGAAGTTAATTATAATATATATGTGGATGGTGGAACATCCCATGTCAACATGTAAATGGAGGATCAAATGCTTATCTATGATTTCATTATTTGCAAATCTTTGAAGTCGGCTTATTTCTCCATAATAAATAAAATCTCACTGTGAAAACAAAGTTTGAGGAAAGGAATCAATACTATTTAGTAACCCTTCGACATATTTACTGGTATGCACAAGAAGGCTCAAGCTATGTACATATACCTGTAAATATCTCAATACAGTATATCATAATGAATCAACTGTGTGCAGCCACTAAGAGCTCATTTCTCTCATCGCGTGGCGGTGTATACACCCCACACCTCCTACCTGCCTATCGGGGTTCAACATGGCAGTGTCTCCATGAGTGTAAATACATCTCGGAAGCATTAACTTTAATGTGTGATGTACTTGTTTCTTGCGCTTTGTTATCCAAAGTTTGGGATGCACTCAGCCCTATTCCATGCTCATAACGAAGTTTTGTTGTTCAGTCCCACATTCGATTCCGATGCTTTGACTGTCACTCTAATACCTTAAGGAAACAAAATTTCCATTTCTCTAGCTTTATGTTTTTGTTTTAAGACATCACTATCACTAGAGGTCAGAAATTTGTTTATAAAGTGAATTCTTGTTTTCTGTATAAAATTTCAGAAGGAGATAGACGCTAAAAATGACTATGTCATTTTTGTGAATAATTGAAGTTACTTTTGTTGAAATAGCTTTTCTTGTAGCGTTTTGCTGGGGCATCCATTTTAACAAATTAAGACTATGGAAACCTTCCTAATGTACATCATCTTTAAACATACATGATCAGCATTAGGAGTTACAGAGACAGTAATTAAATATCATGTTTAACTTAACTTGTTACTGGTAGTAGTGCAGGATCAGTGGATGCTAACTTCGTACACTTTGATAATTTCCCCAAACCCTTCATTGCTGATTTTGGAGCCTTCAGTGCTTCTCAAAGCAACACAACAGCTGCCAGCAAAGCAGCAGTGAATAAATTTAATCTCAAGCCAGCAATAAGATATGCAGCTCTTGCTAATTTAGATAATCTTCACAGGGCACCGTACTCGTTCTTATTCTTTGGACTGTGTCTTACTCTGTTTGCCTCAGCAACAGGGTAACACTCATCAACGTTACAGGGTACACTCATCAACGTTCAGGAGATATGATGACATGATGACATTCTTAATGCTCTTCAATAAACTAACTGCCAATACCAGTTAGCTGAAGTTACCTATAATATATACGTGGATGGTGGAACATCCCATGTCAACATGTAAATGGAGGATCAAATGCTTGTGTGTCTGTCATTTATCTATGATTTCATTATTTGCAAATTTTTGCAGTAGGCTTCCATGAGTGTAAATGCTTCTAGGAAGCATTAACTTTAATGTGTGATGTAGTTGTTTCTGGCGCTTTGTTATCCAAAGTTTGGGATGCACTCAGCGCTATTCCATGCTCATAACGAAGTTTTGTTGTTTAGTCGCACAGTCGATTTCGATGCTTTGAGTGTCTCTCTAAAACCTTAAGGAAACATAATTTCCATTTCTCTAGCTTTATGTTTTTGTTTTAAGACATCACTATCAGGAGAGGTCAGAAATAAAGTGAATTCTTGTTTACTGTATAAAATTTCAGAAGGAGATAGACGCTAAAAATGACTATGTCATTTTTGTGAATAATTGAAGTTACTTTTGTTGAAATAGCTTTTCTTGTAGCGTTTGGCTGGGGCATCCATTTTAACAAATTAAGACTATGGAAACCTTCCTAATGTACATCATCTTTAAACATGCATGATCAGCAGCAGCAGTTACAGAGACATTAATTAAATATCATGTTTAACTTAACTTGTTACAGGTAGTAGTGCAGGATCAGTGGATGCTAACTTCGTACACTTTGATAATTTCCCCAAACCCTTCATTGCTGATTTTGGAGCCTTCAGTGCTTCTCAGAGCAACACAACTGCAGCCAGCAAAGCAGCAGTAAATAAATTTAATCTCTAGCCAGCAGTAAGATATGCAGCTCTTCCTAATTTAGATAATCTTCACAGGGCACGGTACTCGTTCTTATTCTTTGGACTGTGTCTTACTCTGTTTGCCTCAGCAACAGGGTAACACTCATCAACGTTACAGGGTACACTCATCAACGTTCACACTCATCAACGTTGCAGGAGATATGATGACATGATGACGTTCTTAATGCTCTTCAATAAACTAACTGCCAATACCAGTTAGCTGAAGTTACCTATAATATATATGTGGATGGTGGAACATCCCATGTCAACATGTAAATGAAGGATCAAATGCTTATCTATGATTTCATTATTTGCAAATCTTTGAAGTCGGCTTATTTCTCCATAATAAATAAAATCTCACTGTGAAAACAAAGTTTGAGGAAAGGAATCAATACTATTTAGTAACTCTTCGACATATTTACTGGTATGCACAAGAAGGCTCAAGCTATGTACATATACCTGTAAATATCTCAATACAGTATATCATAATGAATCAACTGTGTGTAGCCACTAAGAGCTCATTTCTCTCATCGCGTGGCGGTGTATACACCCCACACCTCCTACCTGCCTATCGTTCAACATGGCAGTGTCTCCATGAGTGTAAATACATCTCGGAAGCATTAACTTTAATGTGTGATGTACTTGTTTCTTGCGCTTTGTTATCCAAAGTTTGGGATGCACTCAGCCCTATTACATGCTCATAACGAAGTTTTGTTGTTCAGTCGCACAGTCGATTCCGATGCTTTGACTGTCACTCTAATACCTTAAGGAAACAAAATTTCCATTTCTCTAGCTTTATGTTTTTGTTTTAAGACATCACTATCACTAGAGGTCAGAAATTTGTTTATAAAGTGAATTCTTGTTTTCTGTATAAAATTTCAGAAGGAGATAGACGCTAAAAATGACTATGTCATTTTTGTGAATAATTGAAGTTACTTTTGTTGAAATAGCTTTTCTTGTAGCGTTTGGCTGGGGCATCCATTTTAACAAATTAAGACTATGGAAACCTTACTAATGTACATCATCTTTAAACATACATGATCAGTAGCAGCAGTTACAGAGACATTAATTAAATATCATGTTTAACTTAACTTGTTACTGGTAGTAGTGCAGGATCAGTGGATGCTAACTTCGTACACTTTGATAATTTCCCCAAACCCTTCATTGCTGATTTTGGAGCCTTCAGTGCTTCTCAGAGCAACACAACTGCTGCCAGCAAAGCAGCAGTGAATAAATTTAATCTCAAGCCAGCAGTAAGATATGCAGCTCTTGCTAATTTAGATAATCTTCACAGGGCACGGTACTCGTTCTTATTCTTTGGACTGTGTCTTACTCTGTTTGCCTCAGCAACAGGGTAACACTCATCAACGTTACAGGGTACACTCATCAACGTTCACACTCATCAACGTTGCAGGAGATATGATGACATGATGACATTCTTAATGCTCTTCAATAAACTAACTGCCAATACCAGTTAGCTGAAGTTACCTATAATATATATGTGGATGGTGGAACATCCCATGTCAACATGTAAATGAAGGATCAAATGCTTATCTATGATTTCATTATTTGCAAATCTTTGAAGTCGGCTTATTTCTCCATAATAAATAAAATCTCACTGTGAAAACAAAGTTTGAGGAAAGGAATCAATACTATTTAGTAACTCTTCGACATATTTACTGGTATGCACAAGAAGGCTCAAGCTATGTACATATACCTGTAAATATCTCAATACAGTATATCATAATGAATCAACTGTGTGTAGCCACTAAGAGCTCATTTCTCTCATCGCGTGGCGGTGTATACACCCCACACCTGCTACCTGCCTATCGTTCAACATGGCAGTGTCTCCATGAGTGTAAATACATCTCGGAAGCATTAACTTTAATGTGTGATGTACTTGTTTCTTGCGCTTTGTTATCCAAAGTTTGGGATGCACTCAGCCCTATTACATGCTCATAACGAAGTTTTGTTGTTCAGTCGCACAGTCGATTTCGATGCTTTGAGTGTCTCTCTAAAACCTTAAGGAAACAAAATTTCCATTTCTCTAGCTTCATGTTTTTGTTTTAAGACATCACTATCAGGAGAGGTTAGAAATTTGTTTATAAAGTGAATTCTTGTTTTCTGTATAAAATTTCAGAAGGAGATAGACGCTAAAAATGACTATGTCATTTTTGTGAATGATTGAAGTTACTTTTGTTGAAATAGCTTTTCTTGTAGCGTTTGGCTGGGGCATCCATTTTAACAAATTAAGACTATAGAAACCTTCCTAATGTACATCATCTTTAAACATACATGATCAGCATTAGGAGTTACAGAGACAGTAATTAAATATGGAAGTATCCATCATGTTTAACTTATCTTGTTACAGGTAGTGCTGGATCAGTGAATGCTAACTTTGTAAACTTTGATAACTTCCCCACACACTTCAGTGCTGACTTTGGAGCCTTCAGTGCTTCTCAGAGCAACACCTGCAGCCAGCAAAGCAGCAGTGAATAAATTTAATCTCTAGCCAGCAGTAAGATATGCAGCTCTTGCTAATTTAGATAATCTTCACAGGGCACCGTACTCGTTCTTATTCTTTGGACTGTGTCTTACTCTGTTTGCCTCAGCAACAGGGTAACACTCATCAACGTTACAGGATACACTCATCAACGTTCACACTCATCAACGTTGCAGGAGATATGATGACATGATGACATTCTTAATGCTCTTCAATAAACTAACTGCCAATACCAGTTAGCTGAAGTTACCTATAATATATATGTGGATGGTGGAACATCCCATGTCAACATGTAAATGGAGGATCAAATGCTTAAGTGTGTCTGTCATTTATCTATGATTTCATTATTTGCAAATCTTTGCAGTAGGCTTCCATGAGTGTAAATGCTTCTAGGAAGCATTAACTTTAATGTGTGATGTAGTTGTTTCTGGCGCTTTGTTATCCAAAGTTTGGGATGCACTCAGCGCTATTCCATGCTCATAACGAAGTTTTGTTGTTCAGTCGCACAGTCGATTTCGATGCTTTGAATGTCTCTCTAAAACCTTAAGGAAACATAATTTCCATTTCTCTAGCTTTGTGTTTTTGTTTTAAGACATCACTATCAGGAGAGGTCAGAAATTTGTTTATAAAGTGAATTCTTGTTTACTGTATAAAATTTCAGAAGGAGATAGACGCTAAAAATGACTATGTCATTTTTGTGAATAATTGAAGTTACTTTTGTTGAAATAGCTTTTCTTATAGCGTTTGGCTGGGGCATCCATTTTAACAAATTAAGACTATGGAAACCTTCCTAATGTACATCATCTTTAAACATACATGATCAGCAGCAGCATTTACAGAGACATTAATTAAATATGGAAGTATCCATCATGTTTAACTTATCTTGTTACAGGTAGTGCTGGATCAGTGAATGCTAACTTTGTAAACTTAGATAACTTCCCCACACACTTCAGTGTTGACTTTGGAGCCTTCAGTGCTTCTCAGAGCAACACAACTGCTGCCAGCAAAGCAGCAGTGAATAAATTTAATCTCTAGCCAGCAGTAAGATATGCAGCTCTTGCTAATTTAGATAATCTTCACAGGGCACCGTACTCGTTCTTATTCTTTGGACTGTGTCTTACTCTCTTTGCCTCAGCAACAGGGTAACACTCATCAACGTTACAGGGTACACTCATCAACGTTCACACTCATCAACGTTGCAGGAGATATGATGACATGATGACATTCTTAATGCTCTTCAATAAACTAACTGCCAATACCAGTTAGCTGAAGTTACCTATAATATATATGTGGATGGTGGAACATCCCATGTCAACATGTAAATGGAGGATCAAATGCTTATCTATGATTTCATTATTTGCAAATCTTTGAAGTCGGCTTATTTCTCCATAATAAATAAAATCTCACTGTGAAAACAAAGTTTGAGGAAAGGAATCAATACTATTTAGTAACCCTTCGACATATTTACTGGTATGCACAAGAAGGCTCAAGCTATGTACATATACCTGTAAATATCTCAATACAGTATATCATAATGAATCAACTGTGTGTAGCCACTAAGAGCTCATTTCTCTCATCGCGTGGCGGTGTATACACCCCACACCTCCTACCTGCCTATCGGGGTTCAACATGGCAGTGTCTCCATGAGTGTAAATACATCTCGGAAGCATTAACTTTAATGTGTGATGTACTTGTTTCTTGCGCTTTGTTATCCAAAGTTTGGGATGCACTCAGCCCTATTCCATGCTCATAACGAAGTTTTGTTGTTCAGTCCCACAGTCGATTCCGATGCTTTGACTGTCACTCTAAAACCTTAAGGAAACAAAATTTCCATTTCTCTAGCTTTATGTTTTTGTTTTAAGACATCACTATCACTAGAGGTCAGAAATTTGTTTATAAAGTGAATTCTTGTTTTCTGTATAAAATTTCAGAAGGAGATAGACGCTAAAAATGACTATGTCATTTTTGTGAATAATTGAAGTTACTTTTGTTGAAATAGCTTTTCTTGTAGCGTTTTGCTGGGGCATCCATTTTAACAAATTAAGACTATGGAAACCTTCCTAATGTACATCATCTTTAAACATACATGATCAGCATTAGGAGTTACAGAGACAGTAATTAAATATGGAAGTATCCATCATGTTTAACTTATCTTGTTACAGGTAGTGCTGGATCAGTGAATGCTAACTTTGTAAACTTAGATAACTTCCCCACACACTTCAGTGCTGACTTTGGAGCCTTCAGTGCTTCTCAGAGCAACACAACTGCTGCCAGCAAAGCAGCAGTGAATAAATTTAATCTCTAGCCAGCAGTAAGATATGCAGCTCTTGCTAATTTAGATAATCTTCACAGGGCACCGTACTCATTCTTATTCTTTGGACTGTGTCTTACTCTGTTTGCCTCTGCAACAGGGTAACACTCATCAACGTTACAGGGTACACTCGTCAACGTTCACACTCATCAACGTTGCAGGAGATATGATGACATGATGACATTCTTAATGCTCTTCAATAAACTAACTGCCAATACCAGTTAGCTGAAGTTACCTATAATATATATGTGGATGGTGGAACATCCCATGTCAACATGTAAATGGAGGATCAAATGCTTAAGTGTGTCTGTCATTTAGCTATGATTTCATTATTTGCAAATCTTTGCAGTAGGCTTCCATGAGTGTAAATGCTTCTAGGAAGCATTAACTTTAATGTGTGATGTAGTTGTTTCTGGCGCTTTGTTATCCAAAGTTTGGGATGCACTCAGCGCTATTCCATGCTCATAACGAAGTTTTGTTGTTCAGTCGCACAGTCGATTTCGATGCTTTGAATGTCTCTCTAAAACCTTAAGGAAACATAATTTCCATTTCTCTAGCTTTGTGTTTTTGTTTTAAGACATCACTATCAGGAGAGGTCAGAAATTTGTTTATAAAGTGAATTCTTGTTTACTGTATAAAATTTCAGAAGGAGATAGACGCTAAAAATGACTATGTCATTTTTGTGAATAATTGAAGTTACTTTTGTTGAAATAGCTTTTCTTGTAGCGTTTGGCTGGGGCATCCATTTTAACAAATTAAGACTATGGAAACCTTCCTAATGTACATCATCTTTAAACATACATGATCAGCAGCAGCAGTTACAGAGACATTAATTAAATATCATGTTTAACTTAACTTGTTACAGGTAGTAGTGCAGGATCAGTGGATGCTAACTTCGTACACTTTGATAATTTCCCCAAACCCTTCATTGCTGATTTTGGAGCCTTCAGTGCTTCTCAGAGCAACACAACTGCAGCCAGCAAAGCAGCAGTGAATAAATTTAATCTCAAGCCAGCAGTAAGATATGCAGCTCTTGCTAATTTAGATAATCTTCACAGGGCACTGTACTCGTTCTTATTCTTTGGAATGTGTCTCAGCAACAGGGTAACACTCATCAACGTTACAGGGTACACTCATCAACGTTCACACTCATCAACGTTGCAGGAGATATGATGACATGATGACATTCTTAATGCTCTTCAATAAACTAACTGCCAATACCAGTTAGCTGAAGTTACCTATAATATATATGTGGATGGTGGAACATCCCATGTCAACATGTAAATGGAGGATCAAATGCTTATCTATGATTTCATTATTTGCAAATCTTTGAAGTCGGCTTATTTCTCCATAATAAATAAAATCTCACTGTGAAAACAAAGTTTGAGGAAAGGAATCAATACTATTTAGTAACCCTTCGACATATTTACTGGTATGCACAAGAAGGCTCAAGCTATGTACATATACCTGTAAATATCTCAATACAGTATATCATAATGAATCAACTGTGTGTAGCCACTAAGAGCTCATTTCTCTCATCGCGTGGCGGTGTATACACCCCACACCTCCTACCTGCCTATCGGGGTTCAACATGGCAGTGTCTCCATGAGTGTAAATACATCTCGGAAGCATTAACTTTAATGTGTGATGTACTTGTTTCTTGCGCTTTGTTATCCAAAGTTTGGGATGCACTCAGCCCTATTCCATGCTCATAACGAAGTTTTGTTGTTCAGTCCCACAGTCGATTCCGATGCTTTGACTGTCACTCTAAAACCTTAAGGAAACAAAATTTCCATTTCTCTAGCTTTATGTTTTTGTTTTAAGACATCACTATCACTAGAGGTCAGAAATTTGTTTATAAAGTGAATTCTTGTTTTCTGTATAAAATTTCAGAAGGAGATAGACGCTAAAAATGACTATGTCATTTTTGTGAATAATTGAAGTTACTTTTGTTGAAATAGCTTTTCTTGTAGCGTTTTGCTGGGGCATCCATTTTAACAAATTAAGACTATGGAAACCTTCCTAATGTACATCATCTTTAAACATACATGATCAGCATTAGGAGTTACAGAGACAGTAATTAAATATGGAAGTATCCATCATGTTTAACTTATCTTGTTACAGGTAGTGCTGGATCAGTGAATGCTAACTTTGTAAACTTAGATAACTTCCCCACACACTTCAGTGCTGACTTTGGAGCCTTCAGTGCTTCTCAGAGCAACACAACTGCTGCCAGCAAAGCAGCAGTGAATAAATTTAATCTCTAGCCAGCAGTAAGATATGCAGCTCTTGCTAATTTAGATAATCTTCACAGGGCACCGTACTCATTCTTATTCTTTGGACTGTGTCTTACTCTGTTTGCCTCTGCAACAGGGTAACACTCATCAACGTTACAGGGTACACTCGTCAACGTTCACACTCATCAACGTTGCAGGAGATATGATGACATGATGACATTCTTAATGCTCTTCAATAAACTAACTGCCAATACCAGTTAGCTGAAGTTACCTATAATATATATGTGGATGGTGGAACATCCCATGTCAACATGTAAATGGAGGATCAAATGCTTAAGTGTGTCTGTCATTTAGCTATGATTTCATTATTTGCAAATCTTTGCAGTAGGCTTCCATGAGTGTAAATGCTTCTAGGAAGCATTAACTTTAATGTGTGATGTAGTTGTTTCTGGCGCTTTGTTATCCAAAGTTTGGGATGCACTCAGCGCTATTCCATGCTCATAACGAAGTTTTGTTGTTCAGTCGCACAGTCGATTTCGATGCTTTGAATGTCTCTCTAAAACCTTAAGGAAACATAATTTCCATTTCTCTAGCTTTGTGTTTTTGTTTTAAGACATCACTATCAGGAGAGGTCAGAAATTTGTTTATAAAGTGAATTCTTGTTTACTGTATAAAATTTCAGAAGGAGATAGACGCTAAAAATGACTATGTCATTTTTGTGAATAATTGAAGTTACTTTTGTTGAAATAGCTTTTCTTGTAGCGTTTGGCTGGGGCATCCATTTTAACAAATTAAGACTATGGAAACCTTCCTAATGTACATCATCTTTAAACATACATGATCAGCAGCAGCAGTTACAGAGACATTAATTAAATATCATGTTTAACTTAACTTGTTACAGGTAGTAGTGCAGGATCAGTGGATGCTAACTTCGTACACTTTGATAATTTCCCCAAACCCTTCATTGCTGATTTTGGAGCCTTCAGTGCTTCTCAGAGCAACACAACTGCAGCCAGCAAAGCAGCAGTGAATAAATTTAATCTCAAGCCAGCAGTAAGATATGCAGCTCTTGCTAATTTAGATAATCTTCACAGGGCACTGTACTCGTTCTTATTCTTTGGAATGTGTCTCAGCAACAGGGTAACACTCATCAACGTTACAGGGTACACTCATCAACGTTCACACTCATCAACGTTGCAGGAGATATGATGACATGATGACATTCTTAATGCTCTTCAATAAACTAACTGCCAATACCAGTTAGCTGAAGTTACCTATAATATATATGTGGATGGTGGAACATCCCATGTCAACATGTAAATGGAGGATCAAATGCTTATCTATGATTTCATTATTTGCAAATCTTTGAAGTCGGCTTATTTCTCCATAATAAATAAAATCTCACTGTGAAAACAAAGTTTGAGGAAAGGAATCAATACTATTTAGTAACCCTTCGACATATTTACTGGTATGCACAAGAAGGCTCAAGCTATGTACATATACCTGTAAATATCTCAATACAGTATATCATAATGAATCAACTGTGTGTAGCCACTAAGAGCTCATTTCTCTCATCGCGTGGCGGTGTATACACCCCACACCTCCTACCTGCCTATCGGGGTTCAACATGGCAGTGTCTCCATGAGTGTAAATACATCTCGGAAGCATTAACTTTAATGTGTGATGTACTTGTTTCTTGCGCTTTGTTATCCAAAGTTTGGGATGCACTCAGCCCTATTCCATGCTCATAACGAAGTTTTGTTGTTCAGTCCCACAGTCGATTCCGATGCTTTGACTGTCACTCTAATACCTTAAGGAAACAAAATTTCCATTTCTCTAGCTTTATGTTTTTGTTTTAAGACATCACTATCACTAGAGGTCAGAAATTTGTTTATAAAGTGAATTCTTGTTTTCTGTATAAAATTTCAGAAGGAGATAGACGCTAAAAATGACTATATCATTTTTGTGAATAATTGAAGTTACTTTTGTTGAAATAGCTTTTCTTGTAGCGTTTTGCTGGGGCATCCATTTTAACAAATTAAGACTATGGAAACCTTCCTAATGTACATCATCTTTAAACATACATGATCAGCATTAGGAGTTACAGAGACAGTAATTAAATATGGAAGTATCCATCATGTTTAACTTATCTTGTTACAGGTAGTGCTGGATCAGTGAATGCTAACTTTGTAAACTTTGATAACTTCCCCACATACTTCAGTGCTGACTTTGGAGCCTTCAGTGCTTCTCAGAGCAACACAACAGCTGCCAGCAAAGCAGCAGTGAATAAATTTAATCTCTAGCCAGCAGTAAGATATGCAGCTCTTGCTAATTTAGATAATCTTCACAGGGCACCGTACTCGTTCTTATTCTTTGGACTGTGTCTTACTCTGTTTGCCTCAGCAACAGGGTAACACTCATCAACGTTACAGGGTACACTCATCAACGTTCACACTCATCAACGTTGCAGGAGATATGATGACATGATGACATTCTTAATGCTCTTCAATAAACTAACTGCTAATACCAGTTAGCTGAAGTTACCTATAATATATATGTGGATGGTGGAACATCCCATGTCAACATGTAAATGGAGGATCAAATGCTTAAGTGTATCTGTCATTTATCTATGATTTCATTATTTGCAAATCTTTGCAGTAGGCTTCCATGAGTGTAAATGCTTCTAGGAAGCATTAACTTTAATGTGTGATGTAGTTGTTTCTGGCGCTTTGTTATCCAAAGTTTGGGATGGACTCAGCGCTATTCCATGCTCATAACGAAGTTTTGTTGTTCAGTCGCACAGTCGATTTCGATGCTTTGAATGTCGCTCTAAAACCTTAAGGAAACATAATTTCCATTTCTCTAGCTTTGTGTTTTTGTTTTAAGACATCACTATCAGGAGAGGTCAGAAATTTGTTTATAAAGTGAATTCTTGTTTACTGTATAAAATTTCAGAAGGAGATAGACGCTAAAAATGACTATGTCATTTTTGTGAATAATTGAAGTTACTTTTGTTGAAATAGCTTTTCTTGTAGCGTTTGGCTGGGGCATCCATTTTAACAAATTAAGACTATGGAAACCTTCCTCATGTACATCATCTTTAAACATACATGATCAGCATTAGGAGTTACAGAGACATTAATTAAATATCATGTTTAACTTAACTTGTTACAGGTAGTAGTGCAGGATCAGTGGATGCTAACTTCGTAGACTTTGATAATTTCCCCAAACCCTTCATTGCTGATTTTGGAGCCTTCAGTGCTTCTCAGAGCAACACAACTGCAGCCAGCAAAGCAGCAGTGAATAAATTTAATCTCAAGCCAGCAGTAAGATATGCAGCTCTTGCTAATTTAGATAATCTTCACAGGGCACTGTACTCGTTCTTATTCTTTGGACTGTGTCTTACTCTGTTTGCCTCAGCAACAGGGTAACACTCATCAACGTTACAGGGTACACTCATCAACGTTCACACTCATCAACGTTGCAGGAGATATGATGACATGATGACATTCTTAATGCTCTTCAATAAACTAACTGCCAATACCAGTTAGCTGAAGTTACCTATAATATATATGTGGATGGTGGAACATCCCATGTCAACATGTAAATGGAGGATCAAATGCTTATCTATGATTTCATTATTTGCAAATCTTTGAAGTCGGCTTATTTCTCCATAATAAATAAAATCTCACTGTGAAAACAAAGTTTGAGGAAAGGAATCAATACTATTTAGTAACCCTTCGACATATTTACTGGTATGCACAAGAAGGCTCAAGCTATGTACATATACCTGTAAATATCTCAATACAGTATATTGAGTAAATATCTCAATACAGCTCATTTCTCTCATCGCGTGGCGGTGTATACACCCCACACCTCCTACCTGCCTATCGGGGTTCAACATGGCAGTGTCTCCATGAGTGTAAATACATCTCAGAAGCATTAACTTTAATGTGTGATGTACTTGTTTCTTGCGCTTTGTTATCCAAAGTTTGGGATGCACTCAGCCCTATTCCATGCTCATAATGAAGTTTTGTTGTTCAGTCGCACAGTCGATTTCGATGCTTTGAGTGTCTCTCTAAAACCTTAAGGAAACAAAATTTCCATTTCTCTAGCTTTATGTTTTTGTTTTAAGTCATCACTATCAGGAGAGGCCAGAAATTTGTTTATAAAGTGAATTCTTGTTTTCTGTATAAAATGTCAGAAGGAGATAGACGCTAAAAATGACTATGTCATTTTTGTGAATAATTGAAGTTATTTTTGTTGAAATAGCTTTTCTTGTAGCGTTTTGCTGGGGCGTCCATTTTAACAAATTAAGACTATGGAAACCTTCCTAATGTACATCATCTTTAAACATACATGATCAGCATTAGGAGTTACAGAGACATTAATTAAATATGGAAGTATCCATCATGTTTAACTTATCTTGTTACAGGTAGTGCTGGATCAGTGAATGCTAACTTTGTAAACTTTGATAACTTCCCCACACACTTCAGTGCTGACTTTGGAGCCTTCAGTGCTTCTCAGAGCAACACAACTGCTGCCAGCAAAGCAGCAGTGAATAAATTTAATCTCTAGCCAGCAGTAAGATATGCAGCTCTTGCTAATTTAGATAATCTTCACAGGGCACCGTACTCGTTCTTATTCTTTGGACTGTGTCTTACTCTGTTTGCCTCAGCAACAGGGTAACACTCATCAACGTTACAGGGTACGCTCATCAACGTTCACACTCATCAACGTTGCAGGAGATATGATGACATGATGCCATTCTTAATGCTCTTCAATAAACTAACTGCCAATACCAGTTAGCTGAAGTTACCTATAATATATATGTGGATGGTGGAACATCCCATGTCAACATGTAAATGGAGGATCAAATGCTTAAGTGTGTCTGTCATTTATCTATGATTTCATTATTTGCAAATCTTTGCAGTAGGCTTCCATGAGTGTAAATGCTTCTAGGAAGCATTAACTTTAATGTGTGATGTAGTTGTTTCTGGCGCTTTGTTATCCAAAGTTTGGGATGGACTCAGCGCTATTCCATGCTCATAACGAAGTTTTGTTGTTCAGTCGCACAGTCGATTTCGATGCTTTGAATGTCGCTCTAAAACCTTAAGGAAACATAATTTCCATTTCTCTAGCTTTGTGTTTTTGTTTTAAGACATCACTATCAGGAGAGGTCAGAAATTTGTTTATAAAGTGAATTCTTGTTTACTGTATAAAATTTCAGAAGGAGATAGAAGCTAAAAATGACTATGTCATTTTTGTGAATAATTGAAGTTACTTTTGTTGAAATAGCTTTTCTTGTAGCGTTTGGCTGGGGCATCCATTTTAACAAATTAAGACTATGGAAACCTTACTAATGTACATCATCTTTAAACATACATGATCAGTAGCAGCAGTTACAGAGACATTAATTAAATATCATGTTTAACTTAACTTGTTACTGGTAGTAGTGCAGGATCAGTGGATGCTAACTTCGTACACTTTGATAATTTCCCCAAACCCTTCATTGCTGATTTTGGAGCCTTCAGTGCTTCTCAGAGCAACACAACTGCAGCCAGCAAAGCAGCAGTGAATAAATTTAATCTCTAGCCAGCAGTAAGATATGCAGCTCTTGCTAATTTAGATAATCTTCACAGGGCACGGTACTCGTTCTTATTCTTTGGACTGTGTCTTACTCTGTTTGCCTCAGCAACAGGGTAACACTCATCAACGTTACAGGGTACACTCATCAACGTTCACACTCATCAACGTTGCAGGAGATATGATGACATGATGACATTCTTAATGCTCTTCAATAAACTAACTGCCAATACCAGTTAGCTGAAGTTACCTATAATATATATGTGGATGGTGGAACATCCCATGTCAACATGTAAATGGAGGATCAAATGGTTATCTATGATTTCATTATTTGCAAATCTTTGAAGTCGGCTTATTTCTCCATAATAAATAAAATCTCACTGTGAAAACAAAGTTTGAGGAAAGGAATCAATACTATTTAGTAACCCTTCGACATATTTACTGGTATGCACAAGAAGGCTCAAGCTATGTACATATACCTGTAAATATCTCAATACAGTATATCATAATGAATCAACTGTGTGTAGCCACTAAGAGCTCATTTCTCTCATCGCGTGGCGGTGTATACACCCCACACCTCCTACCTGCCTATCGGGGTTCAACATGGCAGTGTCTCCATGAGTGTAAATACATCTCGGAAGCATTAACTTTAATGTGTGATGTACTTGTTTCTTGCGCTTTGTTATCCAAAGTTTGGGATGCACTCAGCCCTATTCCATGCTCATAACGAAGTTTTGTTGTTCAGTCCCACAGTCGATTCCGATGCTTTGACTGTCACTCTAAAACCTTAAGGAAACAAAATTTCCATTTCTCTAGCTTTATGTTTTTGTTTTAAGACATCACTATCACTAGAGGTCAGAAATTTGTTTATAAAGTGAATTCTTGTTTTCTGTATAAAATTTCAGAAGGAGATAGACGCTAAAAATGACTATGTCATTTTTGTGAATAATTGAAGTTACTTTTGTTGAAATAGCTTTTCTTGTAGCGTTTGGCTGGGGCATCCATTTTAACAAATTAAGACTATGGAAACCTTCCTAATGTACATCATCTTTAAACATACATGATCAGCAGCAGCATTTACAGAGACATTAATTAAATATGGAAGTATCCATCATGTTTAACTTATCTTGTTACAGGTAGTGCTGGATCAGTGAATGCTAACTTTGTAAACTTAGATAACTTCCCCACACACTTCAGTGCTGACTTTGGAGCCTTCAGTGCTTCTCAGAGCAACACAACTGCTGCCAGCAAAGCAGCAGTGAATAAATTTAATCTCTAGCCAGCAGTAAGATATGCAGCTCTTGCTAATTTAGATAATCTTCACAGGGCACCGTACTCGTTCTTATTCTTTGGACTGTGTCTTACTCTGTTTGCCTCTGCAACAGGGTAACACTCATCAACGTTACAGGGTACACTCGTCAACGTTCACACTCATCAACGTTGCAGGAGATATGATGACATGATGACATTCTTAATGCTCTTCAATAAACTAACTGCCAATACCAGTTAGCTGAAGTTACCTATAATATATATGTGGATGGTGGAACATCCCATGTCAACATGTAAATGGAGGATCAAATGCTTAAGTGTGTCTGTCATTTAGCTATGATTTCATTATTTGCAAATCTTTGCAGTAGGCTTCCATGAGTGTAAATGCTTCTAGGAAGCATTAACTTTAATGTGTGATGTAGTTGTTTCTGGCGCTTTGTTATCCAAAGTTTGGGATGCACTCAGCGCTATTCCATGCTCATAACGAAGTTTTGTTGTTCAGTCGCACAGTCGATTTCGATGCTTTGAATGTCGCTCTAAAACCTTAAGGAAACATAATTTCCATTTCTCTAGCTTTGTGTTTTTGTTTTAAGACATCACTATCAGGAGAGGTCAGAAATTTGTTTATAAAGTGAATTCTTGTTTACTGTATAAAATTTCAGAAGGAGATAGACGCTAAAAATGACTATGTCATTTTTGTGAATAATTGAAGTTACTTTTGTTGAAATAGCTTTTCTTGTAGCGTTTGGCTGGGGCATCCATTTTAACAAATTAAGACTATGGAAACCTTCCTAATGTACATCATCTTTAAACATACATGATCAGCAGCAGCAGTTACAGAGACATTAATTAAATATCATGTTTAACTTAACTTGTTACAGGTAGTAGTGCAGGATCAGTGGATGCTAACTTCGTACACTTTGATAATTTCCCCAAACCCTTCATTGCTGATTTTGGAGCCTTCAGTGCTTCTCAGAGCAACACAACTGCAGCCAGCAAAGCAGCAGTGAATAAATTTAATCTCAAGCCAGCAGTAAGATATGCAGCTCTTGCTAATTTAGATAATCTTCACAGGGCACTGTACTCGTTCTTATTCTTTGGAATGTGTCTCAGCAACAGGGTAACACTCATCAACGTTACAGGGTACACTCATCAACGTTCACACTCATCAACGTTGCAGGAGATATGATGACATGATGACATTCTTAATGCTCTTCAATAAACTAACTGCCAATACCAGTTAGCTGAAGTTACCTATAATATATATGTGGATGGTGGAACATCCCATGTCAACATGTAAATGGAGGATCAAATGCTTATCTATGATTTCATTATTTGCAAATCTTTGAAGTCGGCTTATTTCTCCATAATAAATAAAATCTCACTGTGAAAACAAAGTTTGAGGAAAGGAATCAATACTATTTAGTAACCCTTCGACATATTTACTGGTATGCACAAGAAGGCTCAAGCTATGTACATATACCTGTAAATATCTCAATACAGTATATCATAATGAATCAACTGTGTGTAGCCACTAAGAGCTCATTTCTCTCATCGCGTGGCGGTGTATACACCCCACACCTCCTACCTGCCTATCGGGGTTCAACATGGCAGTGTCTCCATGAGTGTAAAAACATCTCGGAAGCATTAACTTTAATGTGTGATGTACTTGTTTCTTGCGCTTTGTTATCCAAAGTTTGGGATGCACTCAGCCCTATTCCATGCTCATAACGAAGTTTTGTTGTTCAGTCCCACAGTCGATTCCGATGCTTTGACTGTCACTCTAAAACCTTAAGGAAACAAAATTTCCATTTCTCTAGCTTTATGTTTTTGTTTTAAGACATCACTATCACTAGAGGTCAGAAATTTGTTTATAAAGTGAATTCTTGTTTTCTGTATAAAATTTCAGAAGGAGATAGACGCTAAAAATGACTATGTCAGAGGTCAGAGCAACACAACTGCAGCCAGCAAAGCAGCAGTGAATAAATTTAATCTCAAGCCAGCAGTAAGATATGCAGCTCTTGCTAATTTAGATAATCTTCACAGGGCACTGTACTCGTTCTTATTCTTTGGACTGTGTCTTACTCTGTTTGCCTCAGCAACAGGGTAACACTCATCAACGTTACAGGGTACACTCATCAACGTTCACACTCATCAACGTTGCAGGAGATATGATGACATGATGACATTCTTAATGCTCTTCAATAAACTAACTGCCAATACCAGTTAGCTGAAGTTACCTATAATATATATGTGGATGGTGGAACATCCCATGTCAACATGTAAATGGAGGATCAAATGCTTATCTATGATTTCATTATTTGCAAATCTTTGAAGTCGGCTTATTTCTCCATAATAAATAAAATCTCACTGTGAAAACAAAGTTTGAGGAAAGGAATCAATACTATTTAGTAACCCTTCGACATATTTACTGGTATGCACAAGAAGGCTCAAGCTATGTACATATACCTCTAAATATCTCAATACAGTATATCATAATGAATCAACTGTGTGTAGCCACTAAGAGCTCATTTCTCTCATCGCGTGGCGGTGTATACACCCCACACCTCCTACCTGCCTATCGGGGTTCAACATGGCAGTGTCTCCATGAGTGTAAATACATCTCGGAAGCATTAACTTTAATGTGTGATGTACTTGTTTCTTGCGCTTTGTTATCCAAAGTTTGGGATGCACTCAGCCCTATTCCATGCTCATAACGAAGTTTTGTTGTTCAGTCCCACAGTCGATTCCGATGCTTTGACTGTCACTCTAATACCTTAAGGAAACAAAATTTCCATTTCTCTAGCTTTATGTTTTTGTTTTAAGACATCACTATCACTAGAGGTCAGAAATTTGTTTATAAAGTGAATTCTTGTTTTCTGTATAAAATTTCAGAAGGAGATAGACGCTAAAAATGACTATGTCATTTTTGTGAATAATTGAAGTTACTTTTGTTGAAATAGCTTTTCTTGTAGCGTTTGGCTGGGGCATCCATTTTAACAAATTAAGACTATGGAAACCTTACTAATGTACATCATCTTTAAACATACATGATCAGTAGCAGCAGTTACAGAGACATTAATTAAATATCATGTTTAACTTAATTTGTTACTGGTAGTAGTGCAGGATCAGTGGATGCTAACTTCATACACTTTGATAATTTCCCCAAACCCTTCATTGCTGATTTTGGAGCCTTCAGTGCTTCTCAGAGCAACACAACTGCAGCCAGCAAAGCAGCAGTGAATAAATTTAATCTCTAGCCAGCAGTAAGATATGCAGCTCTTGCTAATTTAGATAATCTTCACAGGGCACGGTACTCGTTCTTATTCTTTGGACTGTGTCTTACTCTGTTTGCCTCAGCAACAGGGTAACACTCATCAACGTTACAGGGTACACTCATCAACGTTCACACTCATCAACGTTGCAGGAGATATGATGACATGATGACATTCTTAATGCTCTTCAATAAACTAACTGCCAATACCAGTTAGCTGAAGTTACCTATAATATATATGTGGATGGTGGAACATCCCATGTCAACATGTAAATGGAGGATCAAATGCTTATCTATGATTTCATTATTTGCAAATCTTTGAAGTCGGCTTATTTCTCCATAATAAATAAAATCTCACTGTGAAAACAAAGTTTGAGGAAAGGAATCAATACTATTTAGTAACCCTTCGACATATTTACTGGTATGCACAAGAAGGCTCAAGCTATGTACATATACCTGTAAATATCTCAATACAGTATATCATAATGAATCAACTGTGTGTAGCCACTAAGAGCTCATTTCTCTCATCGCGTGGCGGTGTATACACCCCACACCTCCTACCTGCCTATCGGGGTTCAACATGGCAGTGTCTCCATGAGTGTAAATACATCTCGGAAGCATTAACTTTAATGTGTGATGTACTTGTTTCTTGCGCTTTGTTATCCAAAGTTTGGGATGCACTCAGCCCTATTCCATGCTCATAACGAAGTTTTGTTGTTCAGTCCCACAGTCGATTCCGATGCTTTGACTGTCACTCTAAAACCTTAAGGAAACAAAATTTCCATTTCTCTAGCTTTATGTTTTTGTTTTAAGACATCACTATCACTAGAGGTCAGAAATTTGTTTATAAAGTGAATTCTTGTTTTCTGTATAAAATTTCAGAAGGAGATAGACGCTAAAAATGACTATGTCATTTTTGTGAATAATTGAAGTTACTTTTGTTGAAATAGCTTTTCTTGTAGCGTTTGGCTGGGGCATCCATTTTAACAAATTAAGACTATGGAAACCTTCCTAATGTACATCATCTTTAAACATACATGATCAGCAGCAGCATTTACAGAGACATTAATTAAATATGGAAGTATCCATCATGTTTAACTTATCTTGTTACAGGTAGTGCTGGATCAGTGAATGCTAACTTTGTAAACTTAGATAACTTCCCCACACACTTCAGTGCTGACTTTGGAGCCTTCAGTGCTTCTCAGAGCAACACAACTGCTGCCAGCAAAGCAGCAGTGAATAAATTTAATCTCTAGCCAGCAGTAAGATATGCAGCTCTTGCTAATTTAGATAATCTTCACAGGGCACCGTACTCGTTCTTATTCTTTGGACTGCGTCTTACTCTGTTTGCCTCTGCAACAGGGTAACACTCATCAACGTTACAGGGTACACTCGTCAACGTTCACACTCATCAACGTTGCAGGAGATATGATGACATGATGACATTCTTAATGCTCTTCAATAAACTAACTGCCAATACCAGTTAGCTGAAGTTACCTATAATATATATGTGGATGGTGGAACATCCCATGTCAACATGTAAATGGAGGATCAAATGCTTAAGTGTGTCTGTCACTTAGCAATGATTTCATTATTTGCAAATCTTTGCAGTAGGCTTCCATGAGTGTAAATGCTTCTAGGAAGCATTAACTTTAATGTGTGATGTAGTTGTCTCTGGCGCTTTGTTATCCAAAGTTTGGGATGCACTCAGCGCTATTCCATGCTCATAACGAAGTTTTGTTGTTCAGTCGCACAGTCGATTTCGATGCTTTGAATGTCTCTCTAAAACCTTAAGGAAACATAATTTCCATTTCTCTAGCTTTGTGTTTTTGTTTTAAGACATCACTATCAAGAGAGGTCAGAAATTTGTTTATAAAGTGAATTCTTGTTAACTGTATAAAATTTCAGAAGGAGATAGACGCTAAAAATGACTATGTCATTTTTGTGAATAATTGAAGTTACTTTTGTTGAAATAGCTTTTCTTGTAGCGTTTTGCTGGGGCATCCATTTTAACAAATTAAGACTATGGAAACCTTCCTAATGTACATGATCTTTAAACATACATGATCAGCATTAGGAGTTACAGAGACATTAATTAAATATGGAAGTATCCATCATGTTTAACTTATCTTGTTACAGGTAGTGCTGGATCAGTGAATGCTAACTTTGTAAACTTTGATAATTTCCCCAAACCCTTCATTGCTGATTTTGGAGCCTTCAGTGCTTCTCAGAGCAACACAACTGCAGCCAGCAAAGCAGCAGTGAATAAATTTAATCTCTAGCCAGCAGTAAGATATGCAGCTCTTGCTAATTTAGATAATCTTCACAGGGCACGGTACTCGTTCTTATTCTTTGGACTGTGTCTTACTCTGTTTGCCTCAGCAACAGGGTAACACTCATCAACGTTACAGGGTACACTCATCAACGTTCACACTCATCAACGTTGCAGGAGATATGATGACATGATGATATTCTTAATGCTCTTCAATAAATTAACTGCCAATACCAGTTAGCTGAAGTTACCTATAATATATATGTGGATGGTGGAACATCCCATGTCAACATGTAAATGGAGGATCAAATGCTTATCTATGATTTCATTATTTGCAAATCTTTGAAGTCGGCTTATTTCTCCAGAATAAATAAAATCTCACTGTGAAAACAAAGTTTGAGGAAAGGAATCAGTACTATTTAGTAACCCTTCGACATATTTACTGGTATGCACAAGAAGGCTCAAGCTATGTACATATACCTGTAAATATCTCAATACAGTATATCATAATGAATCAACTGTGTGTAGCCACTAAGAGCTCATTTCTCTCATCGCGTGGGGGTGTATACACCCCACACCTCCTACCTGCCTATCGGGGTTCAACATGGCAGTGTCTCCATGAGTGTAAATACATCTCGGAAGAATTAACTTTAATGTGTGATGTACTTGTTTCTTGCGCTTTGTTATCCAAAGTTTGGGATGCACTCAGCCCTATTCCATGCTCATAACGAAGTTTTGTTGTTCAGTCCCACAGTCGATTCCGATGCTTTGACTGTCACTCTAAAACCTTAAGGAAACAAAATTTCCATTTCTCTAGCTTTATGTTTTTGTTTTAAGACATCACTATCACTAGAGGTCAGAAATTTGTTTATAAAGTGAATTCTTGTTTTCTGTATAAAATTTCAGAAGGAGATAGACGCTAAAAATGACTATGTCATTTTTGTGAATAATTGAAGTTACTTTTGTTGAAATAGCTTTTCTTGTAGCGTTTGGCTGGGGCATCCATTTTAACAAATTAAGACTATGGAAACCTTCCTAATGTACATCATCTTTAAACATACATGATCAGCAGCAGCATTTACAGAGACATTAATTAAATATGGAAGTATCCATCATGTTTAACTTATCTTGTTACAGGTAGTGCTGGATCAGTGAATGCTAACTTTGTAAACTTAGATAACTTCCCCACACACTTCAGTGCTGACTTTGGAGCCTTCAGTGCTTCTCAGAGCAACACAACTGCTGCCAGCAAAGCAGCAGTGAATAAATTTAATCTCTAGCCAGCAGTAAGATATGCAGCTCTTGCTAATTTAGATAATCTTCACAGGGCACCGTACTCGTTCTTATTCTTTGGACTGCGTCTTACTCTGTTTGCCTCTGCAACAGGGTAACACTCATCAACGTTACAGGGTACACTCGTCAACGTTCACACTCATCAACGTTGCAGGAGATATGATGACATGATGACATTCTTAATGCTCTTCAATAAACTAACTGCCAATACCAGTTAGCTGAAGTTACCTATAATATATATGTGGATGGTGGAACATCCCATGTCAACATGTAAATGGAGGATCAAATGCTTAAGTGTGTCTGTCACTTAGCAATGATTTCATTATTTGCAAATCTTTGCAGTAGGCTTCCATGAGTGTAAATGCTTCTAGGAAGCATTAACTTTAATGTGTGATGTAGTTGTCTCTGGCGCTTTGTTATCCAAAGTTTGGGATGCACTCAGCGCTATTCCATGCTCATAACGAAGTTTTGTTGTTCAGTCGCACAGTCGATTTCGATGCTTTGAATGTCTCTCTAAAACCTTAAGGAAACATAATTTCCATTTCTCTAGCTTTGTGTTTTTGTTTTAAGACATCACTATCAAGAGAGGTCAGAAATTTGTTTATAAAGTGAATTCTTGTTAACTGTATAAAATTTCAGAAGGAGATAGACGCTAAAAATGACTATGTCATTTTTGTGAATAATTGAAGTTACTTTTGTTGAAATAGCTTTTCTTGTAGCGTTTTGCTGGGGCATCCATTTTAACAAATTAAGACTATGGAAACCTTCCTAATGTACATGATCTTTAAACATACATGATCAGCATTAGGAGTTACAGAGACATTAATTAAATATGGAAGTATCCATCATGTTTAACTTATCTTGTTACAGGTAGTGCTGGATCAGTGAATGCTAACTTTGTAAACTTTGATAATTTCCCCAAACCCTTCATTGCTGATTTTGGAGCCTTCAGTGCTTCTCAGAGCAACACAACTGCAGCCAGCAAAGCAGCAGTGAATAAATTTAATCTCTAGCCAGCAGTAAGATATGCAGCTCTTGCTAATTTAGATAATCTTCACAGGGCACGGTACTCGTTCTTATTCTTTGGACTGTGTCTTACTCTGTTTGCCTCAGCAACAGGGTAACACTCATCAACGTTACAGGGTACACTCATCAACGTTCACACTCATCAACGTTGCAGGAGATATGATGACATGATGATATTCTTAATGCTCTTCAATAAATTAACTGCCAATACCAGTTAGCTGAAGTTACCTATAATATATATGTGGATGGTGGAACATCCCATGTCAACATGTAAATGGAGGATCAAATGCTTATCTATGATTTCATTATTTGCAAATCTTTGAAGTCGGCTTATTTCTCCAGAATAAATAAAATCTCACTGTGAAAACAAAGTTTGAGGAAAGGAATCAGTACTATTTAGTAACCCTTCGACATATTTACTGGTATGCACAAGAAGGCTCAAGCTATGTACATATACCTGTAAATATCTCAATACAGTATATCATAATGAATCAACTGTGTGTAGCCACTAAGAGCTCATTTCTCTCATCGCGTGGGGGTGTATACACCCCACACCTCCTACCTGCCTATCGGGGTTCAACATGGCAGTGTCTCCATGAGTGTAAATACATCTCGGAAGAATTAACTTTAATGTGTGATGTACTTGTTTCTTGCGCTTTGTTATCCAAAGTTTGGGATGCACTCAGCCCTATTCCATGCTCATAACGAAGTTTTGTTGTTCAGTCCCACAGTCGATTCCGATGCTTTGACTGTCACTCTAAAACCTTAAGGAAACAAAATTTCCATTTCTCTAGCTTTATGTTTTTGTTTTAAGACATCACTATCACTAGAGGTCAGAAATTTGTTTATAAAGTGACTGTCATTTTTGTGAATAATTGAAGTTACTTTTGTTGAAATAGCTTTTCTTGTAGCGTTTGACTGGGGCATTCATTTTAATAAATTAAGACTATGGAAACCTTCCTAATGTACATCATCTTTAAACATACATGATCAGCATTAGGAGTTACAGAGACATTAATTAAATATGGAAGTATCCATCATGTTTAACTTATCTTGTTACAGGTAGTGCTGGATCAGTGAATGCTAACTTTGTAAACTTTGATAACTTCCCCACACACTTCAGTGCTGACTTTGGAGCCTTCAGTGCTTCTCAGAGCAACACAACAGCTGCCAGCAAAGCAGCAGTGAATAAATTTAATCTCTAGTCAGCAGTAAGATATGCAGCTCTTGCTAATTTAGATAATCTTCACAGGGCACCGTACTCGTTCTTCTTCTTTGGACTGTGTCTTACTCTGTTTGCCTCAGCAACAGGGTAACACTCATCAACATTACAGGGTACACTCATCAACGTTCACACTCATCAACGTTGCAGGAGATATGATGACATGATGACATTCTTAATGCTCTTCAATAAACTAACTGCCAATACCAGTTAGCTGAAGTTACGTATAATATATATGTGGATGGTGGAACATCCCATGTCAACATGTAAATGGAGGATCAAATGCTTATCTATGATTTCATTATTTGCAAATCTTTGAAGTCGGCTTATTTCTCCATAATAAATAAAATCTCACTGTGAAAACAAAGTTTGAGGAAAGGAATCAATACTATTTAGTAACCCTTCGACATATTTACTGGTATGCACAAGAAGGCTCAAGCTATGTACATATACCTGTAAATATCTCAATACAGTATATCATAATGAATCAACTGTGTGTAGCCACTAAGAGCTCATTTCTCTCATCGCGTGGCGGTGTATACACCCCACACCTCCTACCTGCCTATCGGGGTTCAACATGGCAGTGTCTCCATGAGTGTAAATACATCTCGGAAGCATTAACTTTAATGTGTGATGTACTTGTTTCTTGCGCTTTGTTATCCAAAGTTTGGGATGCACTCAGCCCTATTCCATGCTCATAACGAAGTTTTGTTGTTCAGTCCCACAGTCGATTCCGATGCTTTGACTGTCACTCTAAAACCTTAAGGAAACAAAATTTCCATTTCTCTAGCTTTATGTTTTTGTTTTAAGACATCACTATCACTAGAGGTCAGAAATTTGTTTATAAAGTGAATTCTTGTTTTCTGTATAAAATTTCAGAAGGAGATAGAAGCTAAAAATGACTATGTCATTTTTGTGAATAATTGAAGTTACTTTTGTTGAAATAGCTTTTCTTGTAGCGTTTGGCTGGGGCATCCATTTTAATAAATTAAGACTATGGAAACCTTCCTAATGTACATCATCTTTAAACATACATGATCAGCAGCAGCATTTACAGAGACATTAATTAAATATGGAAGTATCCATCATGTTTAACTTATGTTGTTACAGGTAGTGCTGGATCAGTGAATGCTAACTTTGTAAACTTAGATAACTTCCCCACACACTTCAGTGTTGACTTTGGAGCCTTCAGTGCTTCTCAGAGCAACACAACTGCTGCCAGCAAAGCAGCAGTGAATAAATTTAATCTCTAGCCAGCAGTAAGATATGCAGCTCTTGCTAATTTAGATAATCTTCACAGGGCACCGTACTCGTTCTTATTCTTTGGACTGTGTCTTACTCTGTTTGCCTCAGCAACAGGGTAACACTCATCAACGTTACAGGGTACACTCATCAACGTTCACACTCATCAACGTTGCAGGAGATATGATGACATGATGACATTCTTAATGCTCTTCAATAAACTAACTGCCAATACCAGTTAGCTGAAGTTAATTATAATATATATGTGGATGGTGGAACATCCCATGTCAACATGTAAATGGAGGATCAAATGCTTATCTATGATTTCATTATTTGCAAATCTTTGAAGTCGGCTTATTTCTCCATAATAAATAAAATCTCACTGTGAAAACAAAGTTTGAGGAAAGGAATCAATACTATTTAGTAACCCTTCGACATATTTACTGGTATGCACAAGAAGGCTCAAGCTATGTACATATACCTGTAAATATCTCAATACAGTATATCATAATGAATCAACTGTGTGCAGCCACTAAGAGCTCATTTCTCTCATCGCGTGGCGGTGTATACACCCCACACCTCCTACCTGCCTATCGGGGTTCAACATGGCAGTGTCTCCATGAGTGTAAATACATCTCGGAAGCATTAACTTTAATGTGTGATGTACTTGTTTCTTGCGCTTTGTTATCCAAAGTTTGGGATGCACTCAGCCCTATTCCATGCTCATAACGAAGTTTTGTTGTTCAGTCCCACATTCGATTCCGATGCTTTGACTGTCACTCTAATACCTTAAGGAAACAAAATTTCCATTTCTCTAGCTTTATGTTTTTGTTTTAAGACATCACTATCACTAGAGGTCAGAAATTTGTTTATAAAGTGAATTCTTGTTTTCTGTATAAAATTTCAGAAGGAGATAGACGCTAAAAATGACTATGTCATTTTTGTGAATAATTGAAGTTACTTTTGTTGAAATAGCTTTTCTTGTAGCGTTTTGCTGGGGCATCCATTTTAACAAATTAAGACTATGGAAACCTTCCTAATGTACATCATCTTTAAACATACATGATCAGTATTAGGAGTTACAGAGACAGTAATTAAATATCATGTTTAACTTAACTTGTTACTGGTAGTAGTGCAGGATCAGTGGATGCTAACTTCGTACACTTTGATAATTTCCCCAAACCCTTCATTGCTGATTTTGGAGCCTTCAGTGCTTCTCAAAGCAACACAACAGCTGCCAGCAAAGCAGCAGTGAATAAATTTAATCTCAAGCCAGCAATAAGATATGCAGCTCTTGCTAATTTAGATAATCTTCACAGGGCACCGTACTCGTTCTTATTCTTTGGACTGTGTCTTACTCTGTTTGCCTCAGCAACAGGGTAACACTCATCAACGTTACAGGGTACACTCATCAACGTTCAGGAGATATGATGACATGATGACATTCTTAATGCTCTTCAATAAACTAACTGCCAATACCAGTTAGCTGAAGTTACCTATAATATATACGTGGATGGTGGAACATCCCATGTCAACATGTAAATGGAGGATCAAATGCTTGTGTGTCTGTCATTTATCTATGATTTCATTATTTGCAAATTTTTGCAGTAGGCTTCCATGAGTGTAAATGCTTCTAGGAAGCATTAACTTTAATGTGTGATGTAGTTGTTTCTGGCGCTTTGTTATCCAAAGTTTGGGATGCACTCAGCGCTATTCCATGCTCATAACGAAGTTTTGTTGTTTAGTCGCACAGTCGATTTCGATGCTTTGAGTGTCTCTCTAAAACCTTAAGGAAACATAATTTCCATTTCTCTAGCTTTATGTTTTTGTTTTAAGACATCACTATCAGGAGAGGTCAGAAATAAAGTGAATTCTTGTTTACTGTATAAAATTTCAGAAGGAGATAGACGCTAAAAATGACTATGTCATTTTTGTGAATAATTGAAGTTACTTTTGTTGAAATAGCTTTTCTTGTAGCGTTTGGCTGGGGCATCCATTTTAACAAATTAAGACTATGGAAACCTTCCTAATGTACATCATCTTTAAACATGCATGATCAGCAGCAGCAGTTACAGAGACATTAATTAAATATCATGTTTAACTTAACTTGTTACAGGTAGTAGTGCAGGATCAGTGGATGCTAACTTCGTACACTTTGATAATTTCCCCAAACCCTTCATTGCTGATTTTGGAGCCTTCAGTGCTTCTCAGAGCAACACAACTGCAGCCAGCAAAGCAGCAGTAAATAAATTTAATCTCTAGCCAGCAGTAAGATATGCAGCTCTTCCTAATTTAGATAATCTTCACAGGGCACGGTACTCGTTCTTATTCTTTGGACTGTGTCTTACTCTGTTTGCCTCAGCAACAGGGTAACACTCATCAACGTTACAGGGTACACTCATCAACGTTCACACTCATCAACGTTGCAGGAGATATGATGACATGATGACGTTCTTAATGCTCTTCAATAAACTAACTGCCAATACCAGTTAGCTGAAGTTACCTATAATATATATGTGGATGGTGGAACATCCCATGTCAACATGTAAATGAAGGATCAAATGCTTATCTATGATTTCATTATTTGCAAATCTTTGAAGTCGGCTTATTTCTCCATAATAAATAAAATCTCACTGTGAAAACAAAGTTTGAGGAAAGGAATCAATACTATTTAGTAACTCTTCGACATATTTACTGGTATGCACAAGAAGGCTCAAGCTATGTACATATACCTGTAAATATCTCAATACAGTATATCATAATGAATCAACTGTGTGTAGCCACTAAGAGCTCATTTCTCTCATCGCGTGGCGGTGTATACACCCCACACCTCCTACCTGCCTATCGTTCAACATGGCAGTGTCTCCATGAGTGTAAATACATCTCGGAAGCATTAACTTTAATGTGTGATGTACTTGTTTCTTGCGCTTTGTTATCCAAAGTTTGGGATGCACTCAGCCCTATTACATGCTCATAACGAAGTTTTGTTGTTCAGTCGCACAGTCGATTCCGATGCTTTGACTGTCACTCTAATACCTTAAGGAAACAAAATTTCCATTTCTCTAGCTTTATGTTTTTGTTTTAAGACATCACTATCACTAGAGGTCAGAAATTTGTTTATAAAGTGAATTCTTGTTTTCTGTATAAAATTTCAGAAGGAGATAGACGCTAAAAATGACTATGTCATTTTTGTGAATAATTGAAGTTACTTTTGTTGAAATAGCTTTTCTTGTAGCGTTTGGCTGGGGCATCCATTTTAACAAATTAAGACTATGGAAACCTTACTAATGTACATCATCTTTAAACATACATGATCAGTAGCAGCAGTTACAGAGACATTAATTAAATATCATGTTTAACTTAACTTGTTACTGGTAGTAGTGCAGGATCAGTGGATGCTAACTTCGTACACTTTGATAATTTCCCCAAACCCTTCATTGCTGATTTTGGAGCCTTCAGTGCTTCTCAGAGCAACACAACTGCTGCCAGCAAAGCAGCAGTGAATAAATTTAATCTCAAGCCAGCAGTAAGATATGCAGCTCTTGCTAATTTAGATAATCTTCACAGGGCACGGTACTCGTTCTTATTCTTTGGACTGTGTCTTACTCTGTTTGCCTCAGCAACAGGGTAACACTCATCAACGTTACAGGGTACACTCATCAACGTTCACACTCATCAACGTTGCAGGAGATATGATGACATGATGACATTCTTAATGCTCTTCAATAAACTAACTGCCAATACCAGTTAGCTGAAGTTACCTATAATATATATGTGGATGGTGGAACATCCCATGTCAACATGTAAATGAAGGATCAAATGCTTATCTATGATTTCATTATTTGCAAATCTTTGAAGTCGGCTTATTTCTCCATAATAAATAAAATCTCACTGTGAAAACAAAGTTTGAGGAAAGGAATCAATACTATTTAGTAACTCTTCGACATATTTACTGGTATGCACAAGAAGGCTCAAGCTATGTACATATACCTGTAAATATCTCAATACAGTATATCATAATGAATCAACTGTGTGTAGCCACTAAGAGCTCATTTCTCTCATCGCGTGGCGGTGTATACACCCCACACCTGCTACCTGCCTATCGTTCAACATGGCAGTGTCTCCATGAGTGTAAATACATCTCGGAAGCATTAACTTTAATGTGTGATGTACTTGTTTCTTGCGCTTTGTTATCCAAAGTTTGGGATGCACTCAGCCCTATTACATGCTCATAACGAAGTTTTGTTGTTCAGTCGCACAGTCGATTTCGATGCTTTGAGTGTCTCTCTAAAACCTTAAGGAAACAAAATTTCCATTTCTCTAGCTTCATGTTTTTGTTTTAAGACATCACTATCAGGAGAGGTTAGAAATTTGTTTATAAAGTGAATTCTTGTTTTCTGTATAAAATTTCAGAAGGAGATAGACGCTAAAAATGACTATGTCATTTTTGTGAATGATTGAAGTTACTTTTGTTGAAATAGCTTTTCTTGTAGCGTTTGGCTGGGGCATCCATTTTAACAAATTAAGACTATAGAAACCTTCCTAATGTACATCATCTTTAAACATACATGATCAGCATTAGGAGTTACAGAGACAGTAATTAAATATGGAAGTATCCATCATGTTTAACTTATCTTGTTACAGGTAGTGCTGGATCAGTGAATGCTAACTTTGTAAACTTTGATAACTTCCCCACACACTTCAGTGCTGACTTTGGAGCCTTCAGTGCTTCTCAGAGCAACACCTGCAGCCAGCAAAGCAGCAGTGAATAAATTTAATCTCTAGCCAGCAGTAAGATATGCAGCTCTTGCTAATTTAGATAATCTTCACAGGGCACCGTACTCGTTCTTATTCTTTGGACTGTGTCTTACTCTGTTTGCCTCAGCAACAGGGTAACACTCATCAACGTTACAGGATACACTCATCAACGTTCACACTCATCAACGTTGCAGGAGATATGATGACATGATGACATTCTTAATGCTCTTCAATAAACTAACTGCCAATACCAGTTAGCTGAAGTTACCTATAATATATATGTGGATGGTGGAACATCCCATGTCAACATGTAAATGGAGGATCAAATGCTTAAGTGTGTCTGTCATTTATCTATGATTTCATTATTTGCAAATCTTTGCAGTAGGCTTCCATGAGTGTAAATGCTTCTAGGAAGCATTAACTTTAATGTGTGATGTAGTTGTTTCTGGCGCTTTGTTATCCAAAGTTTGGGATGCACTCAGCGCTATTCCATGCTCATAACGAAGTTTTGTTGTTCAGTCGCACAGTCGATTTCGATGCTTTGAATGTCTCTCTAAAACCTTAAGGAAACATAATTTCCATTTCTCTAGCTTTGTGTTTTTGTTTTAAGACATCACTATCAGGAGAGGTCAGAAATTTGTTTATAAAGTGAATTCTTGTTTACTGTATAAAATTTCAGAAGGAGATAGACGCTAAAAATGACTATGTCATTTTTGTGAATAATTGAAGTTACTTTTGTTGAAATAGCTTTTCTTATAGCGTTTGGCTGGGGCATCCATTTTAACAAATTAAGACTATGGAAACCTTCCTAATGTACATCATCTTTAAACATACATGATCAGCAGCAGCATTTACAGAGACATTAATTAAATATGGAAGTATCCATCATGTTTAACTTATCTTGTTACAGGTAGTGCTGGATCAGTGAATGCTAACTTTGTAAACTTAGATAACTTCCCCACACACTTCAGTGTTGACTTTGGAGCCTTCAGTGCTTCTCAGAGCAACACAACTGCTGCCAGCAAAGCAGCAGTGAATAAATTTAATCTCTAGCCAGCAGTAAGATATGCAGCTCTTGCTAATTTAGATAATCTTCACAGGGCACCGTACTCGTTCTTATTCTTTGGACTGTGTCTTACTCTCTTTGCCTCAGCAACAGGGTAACACTCATCAACGTTACAGGGTACACTCATCAACGTTCACACTCATCAACGTTGCAGGAGATATGATGACATGATGACATTCTTAATGCTCTTCAATAAACTAACTGCCAATACCAGTTAGCTGAAGTTACCTATAATATATATGTGGATGGTGGAACATCCCATGTCAACATGTAAATGGAGGATCAAATGCTTATCTATGATTTCATTATTTGCAAATCTTTGAAGTCGGCTTATTTCTCCATAATAAATAAAATCTCACTGTGAAAACAAAGTTTGAGGAAAGGAATCAATACTATTTAGTAACCCTTCGACATATTTACTGGTATGCACAAGAAGGCTCAAGCTATGTACATATACCTGTAAATATCTCAATACAGTATATCATAATGAATCAACTGTGTGTAGCCACTAAGAGCTCATTTCTCTCATCGCGTGGCGGTGTATACACCCCACACCTCCTACCTGCCTATCGGGGTTCAACATGGCAGTGTCTCCATGAGTGTAAATACATCTCGGAAGCATTAACTTTAATGTGTGATGTACTTGTTTCTTGCGCTTTGTTATCCAAAGTTTGGGATGCACTCAGCCCTATTCCATGCTCATAACGAAGTTTTGTTGTTCAGTCCCACAGTCGATTCCGATGCTTTGACTGTCACTCTAAAACCTTAAGGAAACAAAATTTCCATTTCTCTAGCTTTATGTTTTTGTTTTAAGACATCACTATCACTAGAGGTCAGAAATTTGTTTATAAAGTGAATTCTTGTTTTCTGTATAAAATTTCAGAAGGAGATAGACGCTAAAAATGACTATGTCATTTTTGTGAATAATTGAAGTTACTTTTGTTGAAATAGCTTTTCTTGTAGCGTTTTGCTGGGGCATCCATTTTAACAAATTAAGACTATGGAAACCTTCCTAATGTACATCATCTTTAAACATACATGATCAGCATTAGGAGTTACAGAGACAGTAATTAAATATGGAAGTATCCATCATGTTTAACTTATCTTGTTACAGGTAGTGCTGGATCAGTGAATGCTAACTTTGTAAACTTAGATAACTTCCCCACACACTTCAGTGCTGACTTTGGAGCCTTCAGTGCTTCTCAGAGCAACACAACTGCTGCCAGCAAAGCAGCAGTGAATAAATTTAATCTCTAGCCAGCAGTAAGATATGCAGCTCTTGCTAATTTAGATAATCTTCACAGGGCACCGTACTCATTCTTATTCTTTGGACTGTGTCTTACTCTGTTTGCCTCTGCAACAGGGTAACACTCATCAACGTTACAGGGTACACTCGTCAACGTTCACACTCATCAACGTTGCAGGAGATATGATGACATGATGACATTCTTAATGCTCTTCAATAAACTAACTGCCAATACCAGTTAGCTGAAGTTACCTATAATATATATGTGGATGGTGGAACATCCCATGTCAACATGTAAATGGAGGATCAAATGCTTAAGTGTGTCTGTCATTTAGCTATGATTTCATTATTTGCAAATCTTTGCAGTAGGCTTCCATGAGTGTAAATGCTTCTAGGAAGCATTAACTTTAATGTGTGATGTAGTTGTTTCTGGCGCTTTGTTATCCAAAGTTTGGGATGCACTCAGCGCTATTCCATGCTCATAACGAAGTTTTGTTGTTCAGTCGCACAGTCGATTTCGATGCTTTGAATGTCTCTCTAAAACCTTAAGGAAACATAATTTCCATTTCTCTAGCTTTGTGTTTTTGTTTTAAGACATCACTATCAGGAGAGGTCAGAAATTTGTTTATAAAGTGAATTCTTGTTTACTGTATAAAATTTCAGAAGGAGATAGACGCTAAAAATGACTATGTCATTTTTGTGAATAATTGAAGTTACTTTTGTTGAAATAGCTTTTCTTGTAGCGTTTGGCTGGGGCATCCATTTTAACAAATTAAGACTATGGAAACCTTCCTAATGTACATCATCTTTAAACATACATGATCAGCAGCAGCAGTTACAGAGACATTAATTAAATATCATGTTTAACTTAACTTGTTACAGGTAGTAGTGCAGGATCAGTGGATGCTAACTTCGTACACTTTGATAATTTCCCCAAACCCTTCATTGCTGATTTTGGAGCCTTCAGTGCTTCTCAGAGCAACACAACTGCAGCCAGCAAAGCAGCAGTGAATAAATTTAATCTCAAGCCAGCAGTAAGATATGCAGCTCTTGCTAATTTAGATAATCTTCACAGGGCACTGTACTCGTTCTTATTCTTTGGAATGTGTCTCAGCAACAGGGTAACACTCATCAACGTTACAGGGTACACTCATCAACGTTCACACTCATCAACGTTGCAGGAGATATGATGACATGATGACATTCTTAATGCTCTTCAATAAACTAACTGCCAATACCAGTTAGCTGAAGTTACCTATAATATATATGTGGATGGTGGAACATCCCATGTCAACATGTAAATGGAGGATCAAATGCTTATCTATGATTTCATTATTTGCAAATCTTTGAAGTCGGCTTATTTCTCCATAATAAATAAAATCTCACTGTGAAAACAAAGTTTGAGGAAAGGAATCAATACTATTTAGTAACCCTTCGACATATTTACTGGTATGCACAAGAAGGCTCAAGCTATGTACATATACCTGTAAATATCTCAATACAGTATATCATAATGAATCAACTGTGTGTAGCCACTAAGAGCTCATTTCTCTCATCGCGTGGCGGTGTATACACCCCACACCTCCTACCTGCCTATCGGGGTTCAACATGGCAGTGTCTCCATGAGTGTAAATACATCTCGGAAGCATTAACTTTAATGTGTGATGTACTTGTTTCTTGCGCTTTGTTATCCAAAGTTTGGGATGCACTCAGCCCTATTCCATGCTCATAACGAAGTTTTGTTGTTCAGTCCCACAGTCGATTCCGATGCTTTGACTGTCACTCTAAAACCTTAAGGAAACAAAATTTCCATTTCTCTAGCTTTATGTTTTTGTTTTAAGACATCACTATCACTAGAGGTCAGAAATTTGTTTATAAAGTGAATTCTTGTTTTCTGTATAAAATTTCAGAAGGAGATAGACGCTAAAAATGACTATGTCATTTTTGTGAATAATTGAAGTTACTTTTGTTGAAATAGCTTTTCTTGTAGCGTTTTGCTGGGGCATCCATTTTAACAAATTAAGACTATGGAAACCTTCCTAATGTACATCATCTTTAAACATACATGATCAGCATTAGGAGTTACAGAGACAGTAATTAAATATGGAAGTATCCATCATGTTTAACTTATCTTGTTACAGGTAGTGCTGGATCAGTGAATGCTAACTTTGTAAACTTAGATAACTTCCCCACACACTTCAGTGCTGACTTTGGAGCCTTCAGTGCTTCTCAGAGCAACACAACTGCTGCCAGCAAAGCAGCAGTGAATAAATTTAATCTCTAGCCAGCAGTAAGATATGCAGCTCTTGCTAATTTAGATAATCTTCACAGGGCACCGTACTCATTCTTATTCTTTGGACTGTGTCTTACTCTGTTTGCCTCTGCAACAGGGTAACACTCATCAACGTTACAGGGTACACTCGTCAACGTTCACACTCATCAACGTTGCAGGAGATATGATGACATGATGACATTCTTAATGCTCTTCAATAAACTAACTGCCAATACCAGTTAGCTGAAGTTACCTATAATATATATGTGGATGGTGGAACATCCCATGTCAACATGTAAATGGAGGATCAAATGCTTAAGTGTGTCTGTCATTTAGCTATGATTTCATTATTTGCAAATCTTTGCAGTAGGCTTCCATGAGTGTAAATGCTTCTAGGAAGCATTAACTTTAATGTGTGATGTAGTTGTTTCTGGCGCTTTGTTATCCAAAGTTTGGGATGCACTCAGCGCTATTCCATGCTCATAACGAAGTTTTGTTGTTCAGTCGCACAGTCGATTTCGATGCTTTGAATGTCTCTCTAAAACCTTAAGGAAACATAATTTCCATTTCTCTAGCTTTGTGTTTTTGTTTTAAGACATCACTATCAGGAGAGGTCAGAAATTTGTTTATAAAGTGAATTCTTGTTTACTGTATAAAATTTCAGAAGGAGATAGACGCTAAAAATGACTATGTCATTTTTGTGAATAATTGAAGTTACTTTTGTTGAAATAGCTTTTCTTGTAGCGTTTGGCTGGGGCATCCATTTTAACAAATTAAGACTATGGAAACCTTCCTAATGTACATCATCTTTAAACATACATGATCAGCAGCAGCAGTTACAGAGACATTAATTAAATATCATGTTTAACTTAACTTGTTACAGGTAGTAGTGCAGGATCAGTGGATGCTAACTTCGTACACTTTGATAATTTCCCCAAACCCTTCATTGCTGATTTTGGAGCCTTCAGTGCTTCTCAGAGCAACACAACTGCAGCCAGCAAAGCAGCAGTGAATAAATTTAATCTCAAGCCAGCAGTAAGATATGCAGCTCTTGCTAATTTAGATAATCTTCACAGGGCACTGTACTCGTTCTTATTCTTTGGAATGTGTCTCAGCAACAGGGTAACACTCATCAACGTTACAGGGTACACTCATCAACGTTCACACTCATCAACGTTGCAGGAGATATGATGACATGATGACATTCTTAATGCTCTTCAATAAACTAACTGCCAATACCAGTTAGCTGAAGTTACCTATAATATATATGTGGATGGTGGAACATCCCATGTCAACATGTAAATGGAGGATCAAATGCTTATCTATGATTTCATTATTTGCAAATCTTTGAAGTCGGCTTATTTCTCCATAATAAATAAAATCTCACTGTGAAAACAAAGTTTGAGGAAAGGAATCAATACTATTTAGTAACCCTTCGACATATTTACTGGTATGCACAAGAAGGCTCAAGCTATGTACATATACCTGTAAATATCTCAATACAGTATATCATAATGAATCAACTGTGTGTAGCCACTAAGAGCTCATTTCTCTCATCGCGTGGCGGTGTATACACCCCACACCTCCTACCTGCCTATCGGGGTTCAACATGGCAGTGTCTCCATGAGTGTAAATACATCTCGGAAGCATTAACTTTAATGTGTGATGTACTTGTTTCTTGCGCTTTGTTATCCAAAGTTTGGGATGCACTCAGCCCTATTCCATGCTCATAACGAAGTTTTGTTGTTCAGTCCCACAGTCGATTCCGATGCTTTGACTGTCACTCTAATACCTTAAGGAAACAAAATTTCCATTTCTCTAGCTTTATGTTTTTGTTTTAAGACATCACTATCACTAGAGGTCAGAAATTTGTTTATAAAGTGAATTCTTGTTTTCTGTATAAAATTTCAGAAGGAGATAGACGCTAAAAATGACTATGTCATTTTTGTGAATAATTGAAGTTACTTTTGTTGAAATAGCTTTTCTTGTAGCGTTTGGCTGGGGCATCCATTTTAACAAATTAAGACTATGGAAACCTTACTAATGTACATCATCTTTAAACATACATGATCAGTAGCAGCAGTTACAGAGACATTAATTAAATATCATGTTTAACTTAATTTGTTACTGGTAGTAGTGCAGGATCAGTGGATGCTAACTTCATACACTTTGATAATTTCCCCAAACCCTTCATTGCTGATTTTGGAGCCTTCAGTGCTTCTCAGAGCAACACAACTGCAGCCAGCAAAGCAGCAGTGAATAAATTTAATCTCTAGCCAGCAGTAAGATATGCAGCTCTTGCTAATTTAGATAATCTTCACAGGGCACGGTACTCGTTCTTATTCTTTGGACTGTGTCTTACTCTGTTTGCCTCAGCAACAGGGTAACACTCATCAACGTTACAGGGTACACTCATCAACGTTCACACTCATCAACGTTGCAGGAGATATGATGACATGATGACATTCTTAATGCTCTTCAATAAACTAACTGCCAATACCAGTTAGCTGAAGTTACCTATAATATATATGTGGATGGTGGAACATCCCATGTCAACATGTAAATGGAGGATCAAATGCTTATCTATGATTTCATTATTTGCAAATCTTTGAAGTCGGCTTATTTCTCCATAATAAATAAAATCTCACTGTGAAAACAAAGTTTGAGGAAAGGAATCAATACTATTTAGTAACCCTTCGACATATTTACTGGTATGCACAAGAAGGCTCAAGCTATGTACATATACCTGTAAATATCTCAATACAGTATATCATAATGAATCAACTGTGTGTAGCCACTAAGAGCTCATTTCTCTCATCGCGTGGCGGTGTATACACCCCACACCTCCTACCTGCCTATCGGGGTTCAACATGGCAGTGTCTCCATGAGTGTAAATACATCTCGGAAGCATTAACTTTAATGTGTGATGTACTTGTTTCTTGCGCTTTGTTATCCAAAGTTTGGGATGCACTCAGCCCTATTCCATGCTCATAACGAAGTTTTGTTGTTCAGTCCCACAGTCGATTCCGATGCTTTGACTGTCACTCTAAAACCTTAAGGAAACAAAATTTCCATTTCTCTAGCTTTATGTTTTTGTTTTAAGACATCACTATCACTAGAGGTCAGAAATTTGTTTATAAAGTGAATTCTTGTTTTCTGTATAAAATTTCAGAAGGAGATAGACGCTAAAAATGACTATGTCATTTTTGTGAATAATTGAAGTTACTTTTGTTGAAATAGCTTTTCTTGTAGCGTTTGGCTGGGGCATCCATTTTAACAAATTAAGACTATGGAAACCTTCCTAATGTACATCATCTTTAAACATACATGATCAGCAGCAGCATTTACAGAGACATTAATTAAATATGGAAGTATCCATCATGTTTAACTTATCTTGTTACAGGTAGTGCTGGATCAGTGAATGCTAACTTTGTAAACTTAGATAACTTCCCCACACACTTCAGTGCTGACTTTGGAGCCTTCAGTGCTTCTCAGAGCAACACAACTGCTGCCAGCAAAGCAGCAGTGAATAAATTTAATCTCTAGCCAGCAGTAAGATATGCAGCTCTTGCTAATTTAGATAATCTTCACAGGGCACCGTACTCGTTCTTATTCTTTGGACTGCGTCTTACTCTGTTTGCCTCTGCAACAGGGTAACACTCATCAACGTTACAGGGTACACTCGTCAACGTTCACACTCATCAACGTTGCAGGAGATATGATGACATGATGACATTCTTAATGCTCTTCAATAAACTAACTGCCAATACCAGTTAGCTGAAGTTACCTATAATATATATGTGGATGGTGGAACATCCCATGTCAACATGTAAATGGAGGATCAAATGCTTAAGTGTGTCTGTCATTTAGCAATGATTTCATTATTTGCAAATCTTTGCAGTAGGCTTCCATGAGTGTAAATGCTTCTAGGAAGCATTAACTTTAATGTGTGATGTAGTTGTCTCTGGCGCTTTGTTATCCAAAGTTTGGGATGCACTCAGCGCTATTCCATGCTCATAACGAAGTTTTGTTGTTCAGTCGCACAGTCGATTTCGATGCTTTGAATGTCTCTCTAAAACCTTAAGGAAACATAATTTCCATTTCTCTAGCTTTGTGTTTTTGTTTTAAGACATCACTATCAAGAGAGGTCAGAAATTTGTTTATAAAGTGAATTCTTGTTAACTGTATAAAATTTCAGAAGGAGATAGACGCTAAAAATGACTATGTCATTTTTGTGAATAATTGAAGTTACTTTTGTTGAAATAGCTTTTCTTGTAGCGTTTTGCTGGGGCATCCATTTTAACAAATTAAGACTATGGAAACCTTCCTAATGTACATGATCTTTAAACATACATGATCAGCATTAGGAGTTACAGAGACATTAATTAAATATGGAAGTATCCATCATGTTTAACTTATCTTGTTACAGGTAGTGCTGGATCAGTGAATGCTAACTTTGTAAACTTTGATAATTTCCCCAAACCCTTCATTGCTGATTTTGGAGCCTTCAGTGCTTCTCAGAGCAACACAACTGCAGCCAGCAAAGCAGCAGTGAATAAATTTAATCTCTAGCCAGCAGTAAGATATGCAGCTCTTGCTAATTTAGATAATCTTCACAGGGCACGGTACTCGTTCTTATTCTTTGGACTGTGTCTTACTCTGTTTGCCTCAGCAACAGGGTAACACTCATCAACGTTACAGGGTACACTCATCAACGTTCACACTCATCAACGTTGCAGGAGATATGATGACATGATGATATTCTTAATGCTCTTCAATAAATTAACTGCCAATACCAGTTAGCTGAAGTTACCTATAATATATATGTGGATGGTGGAACATCCCATGTCAACATGTAAATGGAGGATCAAATGCTTATCTATGATTTCATTATTTGCAAATCTTTGAAGTCGGCTTATTTCTCCAGAATAAATAAAATCTCACTGTGAAAACAAAGTTTGAGGAAAGGAATCAGTACTATTTAGTAACCCTTCGACATATTTACTGGTATGCACAAGAAGGCTCAAGCTATGTACATATACCTGTAAATATCTCAATACAGTATATCATAATGAATCAACTGTGTGTAGCCACTAAGAGCTCATTTCTCTCATCGCGTGGCGGTGTATACACCCCACACCTCCTACCTGCCTATCGGGGTTCAACATGGCAGTGTCTCCATGAGTGTAAATACATCTCGGAAGAATTAACTTTAATGTGTGATGTACTTGTTTCTTGCGCTTTGTTATCCAAAGTTTGGGATGCACTCAGCCCTATTCCATGCTCATAACGAAGTTTTGTTGTTCAGTCCCACAGTCGATTCCGATGCTTTGACTGTCACTCTAAAACCTTAAGGAAACAAAATTTCCATTTCTCTAGCTTTATGTTTTTGTTTTAAGACATCACTATCACTAGAGGTCAGAAATTTGTTTATAAAGTGACTGTCATTTTTGTGAATAATTGAAGTTACTTTTGTTGAAATAGCTTTTCTTGTAGCGTTTGACTGGGGCATTCATTTTAATAAATTAAGACTATGGAAACCTTCCTAATGTACATCATCTTTAAACATACATGATCAGCATTAGGAGTTACAGAGACATTAATTAAATATGGAAGTATCCATCATGTTTAACTTATCTTGTTACAGGTAGTGCTGGATCAGTGAATGCTAACTTTGTAAACTTTGATAACTTCCCCACACACTTCAGTGCTGACTTTGGAGCCTTCAGTGCTTCTCAGAGCAACACAACAGCTGCCAGCAAAGCAGCAGTGAATAAATTTAATCTCTAGCCAGCAGTAAGATATGCAGCTCTTGCTAATTTAGATAATCTTCACAGGGCACCGTACTCGTTCTTCTTCTTTGGACTGTGTCTTACTCTGTTTGCCTCAGCAACAGGGTAACACTCATCAACATTACAGGGTACACTCATCAACGTTCACACTCATCAACGTTGCAGGAGATATGATGACATGATGACATTCTTAATGCTCTTCAATAAACTAACTGCCAATACCAGTTAGCTGAAGTTACGTATAATATATATGTGGATGGTGGAACATCCCATGTCAACATGTAAATGGAGGATCAAATGCTTATCTATGATTTCATTATTTGCAAATCTTTGAAGTCGGCTTATTTCTCCATAATAAATAAAATCTCACTGTGAAAACAAAGTTTGAGGAAAGGAATCAATACTATTTAGTAACCCTTCGACATATTTACTGGTATGCACAAGAAGGCTCAAGCTATGTACATATACCTGTAAATATCTCAATACAGTATATCATAATGAATCAACTGTGTGTAGCCACTAAGAGCTCATTTCTCTCATCGCGTGGCGGTGTATACACCCCACACCTCCTACCTGCCTATCGGGGTTCAACATGGCAGTGTCTCCATGAGTGTAAATACATCTCGGAAGCATTAACTTTAATGTGTGATGTACTTGTTTCTTGCGCTTTGTTATCCAAAGTTTGGGATGCACTCAGCCCTATTCCATGCTCATAACGAAGTTTTGTTGTTCAGTCCCACAGTCGATTCCGATGCTTTGACTGTCACTCTAAAACCTTAAGGAAACAAAATTTCCATTTCTCTAGCTTTATGTTTTTGTTTTAAGACATCACTATCACTAGAGGTCAGAAATTTGTTTATAAAGTGAATTCTTGTTTTCTGTATAAAATTTCAGAAGGAGATAGAAGCTAAAAATGACTATGTCATTTTTGTGAATAATTGAAGTTACTTTTGTTGAAATAGCTTTTCTTGTAGCGTTTGGCTGGGGCATCCATTTTAATAAATTAAGACTATGGAAACCTCCCTAATGTACATCATCTTTAAACATACATGATCAGCAGCAGCATTTACAGAGACATTAATTAAATATGGAAGTATCCATCATGTTTAACTTATGTTGTTACAGGTAGTGCTGGATCAGTGAATGCTAACTTTGTAAACTTAGATAACTTCCCCACACACTTCAGTGTTGACTTTGGAGCCTTCAGTGCTTCTCAGAGCAACACAACTGCTGCCAGCAAAGCAGCAGTGAATAAATTTAATCTCTAGCCAGCAGTAAGATATGCAGCTCTTGCTAATTTAGATAATCTTCACAGGGCACCGTACTCGTTCTTATTCTTTGGACTGTGTCTTACTCTGTTTGCCTCAGCAACAGGGTAACACTCATCAACGTTACAGGGTACACTCATCAACGTTCACACTCATCAACGTTGCAGGAGATATGATGACATGATGACATTCTTAATGCTCTTCAATAAACTAACTGCCAATACCAGTTAGCTGAAGTTAATTATAATATATATGTGGATGGTGGAACATCCCATGTCAACATGTAAATGGAGGATCAAATGCTTATCTATGATTTCATTATTTGCAAATCTTTGAAGTCGGCTTATTTCTCCATAATAAATAAAATCTCACTGTGAAAACAAAGTTTGAGGAAAGGAATCAATACTATTTAGTAACCCTTCGACATATTTACTGGTATGCACAAGAAGGCTCAAGCTATGTACATATACCTGTAAATATCTCAATACAGTATATCATAATGAATCAACTGTGTGCAGCCACTAAGAGCTCATTTCTCTCATCGCGTGGCGGTGTATACACCCCACACCTCCTACCTGCCTATCGGGGTTCAACATGGCAGTGTCTCCATGAGTGTAAATACATCTCGGAAGCATTAACTTTAATGTGTGATGTACTTGTTTCTTGCGCTTTGTTATCCAAAGTTTGGGATGCACTCAGCCCTATTCCATGCTCATAACGAAGTTTTGTTGTTCAGTCCCACATTCGATTCCGATGCTTTGACTGTCACTCTAATACCTTAAGGAAACAAAATTTCCATTTCTCTAGCTTTATGTTTTTGTTTTAAGACATCACTATCACTAGAGGTCAGAAATTTGTTTATAAAGTGAATTCTTGTTTTCTGTATAAAATTTCAGAAGGAGATAGACGCTAAAAATGACTATGTCATTTTTGTGAATAATTGAAGTTACTTTTGTTGAAATAGCTTTTCTTGTAGTGTTTTGCTGGGGCATCCATTTTAACAAATTAAGACTATGGAAACCTTCCTAATGTACATCATCTTTAAACATACATGATCAGCATTAGGAGTTACAGAGACAGTAATTAAATATCATGTTTAACTTAACTTGTTACTGGTAGTAGTGCAGGATCAGTGGATGCTAACTTCGTACACTTTGATAATTTCCCCAAACCCTTCATTGCTGATTTTGGAGCCTTCAGTGCTTCTCAAAGCAACACAACAGCTGCCAGCAAAGCAGCAGTGAATAAATTTAATCTCAAGCCAGCAATAAGATATGCAGCTCTTGCTAATTTAGATAATCTTCACAGGGCACCGTACTCGTTCTTATTCTTTGGACTGTGTCTTACTCTGTTTGCCTCAGCAACAGGGTAACACTCATCAACGTTACAGGGTACACTCATCAACGTTCAGGAGATATGATGACATGATGACATTCTTAATGCTCTTCAATAAACTAACTGCCAATACCAGTTAGCTGAAGTTACCTATAATATATACGTGGATGGTGGAACATCCCATGTCAACATGTAAATGGAGGATCAAATGCTTGTGTGTCTGTCATTTATCTATGATTTCATTATTTGCAAATTTTTGCAGTAGGCTTCCATGAGTGTAAATGCTTCTAGGAAGCATTAACTTTAATGTGTGATGTAGTTGTTTCTGGCGCTTTGTTATCCAAAGTTTGGGATGCACTCAGCGCTATTCCATGCTCATAACGAAGTTTTGTTGTTTAGTCGCACAGTCGATTTCGATGCTTTGAGTGTCTCTCTAAAACCTTAAGGAAACATAATTTCCATTTCTCTAGCTTTATGTTTTTGTTTTAAGACATCACTATCAGGAGAGGTCAGAAATAAAGTGAATTCTTGTTTACTGTATAAAATTTCAGAAGGAGATAGACGCTAAAAATGACTATGTCATTTTTGTGAATAATTGAAGTTACTTTTGTTGAAATAGCTTTTCTTGTAGCGTTTGGCTGGGGCATCCATTTTAACAAATTAAGACTATGGAAACCTTCCTAATGTACATCATCTTTAAACATACATGATCAGCAGCAGCAGTTACAGAGACATTAATTAAATATCATGTTTAACTTAACTTGTTACAGGTAGTAGTGCAGGATCAGTGGATGCTAACTTCGTACACTTTGATAATTTCCCCAAACCCTTCATTGCTGATATTGAAGCCTTCAGTGCTTCTCAGAGCAACACAACTGCAGCCAGCAAAGCAGCAGTGAATAAATTTAATCTCAAGCCAGCAGTAAGATATGCAGCTCTTGCTAATTTAGATAATCTTCACAGGGCACTGTACTCGTTCTTATTCTTTGGAATGTGTCTCAGCAACAGGGTAACACTCATCAACGTTACAGGGTACACTCATCAACGTTCACACTCATCAACGTTGCAGGAGATATGATGACATGATGACATTCTTAATGCTCTTCAATAAACTAACTGCCAATACCAGTTAGCTGAAGTTACCTATAATATATATGTGGATGGTGGAACATCCCATGTCAACATGTAAATGGAGGATCAAATGCTTATCTATGATTTCATTATTTGCAAATCTTTGAAGTCGGCTTATTTCTCCATAATAAATAAAATCTCACTGTGAAAACAAAGTTTGAGGAAAGGAATCAATACTATTTAGTAACCCTTCGACATATTTACTGGTATGCACAAGAAGGCTCAAGCTATGTACATATACCTGTAAATATCTCAATACAGTATATCATAATGAATCAACTGTGTGTAGCCACTAAGAGCTCATTTCTCTCATCGCGTGGCGGTGTATACACCCCACACCTCCTACCTGCCTATCGGGGTTCAACATGGCAGTGTCTCCATGAGTGTAAATACATCTCGGAAGCATTAACTTTAATGTGTGATGTACTTGTTTCTTGCGCTTTGTTATCCAAAGTTTGGGATGCACTCAGCCCTATTCCATGCTCATAACGAAGTTTTGTTGTTCAGTCGCACAGTCGATTTCGATGCTTTGAGTGTCTCTCTAAAACCTTAAGGAAACAAAATTTCCATTTCTCTAGCTTTATGTTTTTGTTTTAAGTCATCACTATCAGGAGAGGCCAGAAATTTGTTTATAAAGTGAATTCTTGTTTTCTGTATAAAATGTCAGAAGGAGATAGACGCTAAAAATGACTATGTCATTTTTGTGAATAATTGAAGTTATTTTTGTTGAAATAGCTTTTCTTGTAGCGTTTTGCTGGGGCGTCCATTTTAACAAATTAAGACTATGGAAACCTTCCTAATGTACATCATCTTTAAACATACATGATCAGCAGCAGCATTTACAGAGACATTAATTAAATATGGAAGTATCCATCATGTTTAACTTATCTTGTTACAGGTAGTGCTGGATCAGTGAATGCTAACTTTGTAAACTTAGATAACTTCCCCACACACTTCAGTGCTGACTTTGGAGCCTTCAGTGCTTCTCAGAGCAACACAACTGCTGCCAGCAAAGCAGCAGTGAATAAATTTAATCTCTAGCCAGCAGTAAGATATGCAGCTCTTGCTAATTTAGATAATCTTCACAGGGCACCGTACTCGTTCTTATTCTTTGGACTGTGTCTTACTCTGTTTGCCTCTGCAACAGGGTAACACTCATCAACGTTACAGGGTACACTCATCAACGTTCACACTCATCAACGTTGCAGGAGATATGATGACATGATGACATTCTTAATGCTCTTCAATAAACTAACTGCTAATACCAGTTAGCTGAAGTTACCTATAATATATATGTGGATGGTGGAACATCCCATGTCAACATGTAAATGGAGGATCAAATGCTTAAGTGTATCTGTCATTTATCTATGATTTCATTATTTGCAAATCTTTGCAGTAGGCTTCCATGAGTGTAAATGCTTCTAGGAAGCATTAACTTTAATGTGTGATGTAGTTGTTTCTGGCGCTTTGTTATCCAAAGTTTGGGATGCACTCAGCGCTATTCCATGCTCATAACGAAGTTTTGTTGTTCAGTCGCACAGTCGATTTCGATGCTTTGAATGTCGCTCTAAAACCTTAAGGAAACATAATTTCCATTTCTCTAGCTTTGTGTTTTTGTTTTAAGACATCACTATCAGGAGAGGTCAGAAATTTGTTTATAAAGTGAATTCTTGTTTACTGTATAAAATTTCAGAAGGAGATAGACGCTAAAAATGACTATGTCATTTTTGTGAATAATTGAAGTTACTTTTGTTGAAATAGCTTTTCTTGTAGCGTTTGGCTGGGGCATCCATTTTAACAAATTAAGACTATGGAAACCTTCCTAATGTACATGATCTTTAAACATACATGATCAGCATTAGGAGTTACAGAGACATTAATTAAATATGGAAGTATCCATCATGTTTAACTTATCTTGTTACAGGTAGTGCTGGATCAGTGAATGCTAACTTTGTAAACTTTGATAATTTCCCCAAACCCTTCATTGCTGATTTTGGAGCCTTCAGTGCTTCTCAGAGCAACACAACTGCAGCCAGCAAAGCAGCAGTGAATAAATTTAATCTCTAGCCAGCAGTAAGATATGCAGCTCTTGCTAATTTAGATAATCTTCACAGGGCACGGTACTCGTTCTTATTCTTTGGACTGTGTCTTACTCTGTTTGCCTCAGCAACAGGGTAACACTCATCAACGTTACAGGGTACACTCATCAACGTTCACACTCATCAACGTTGCAGGAGATATGATGACATGATGATATTCTTAATGCTCTTCAATAAATTAACTGCCAATACCAGTTAGCTGAAGTTACCTATAATATATATGTGGATGGTGGAACATCCCATGTCAACATGTAAATGGAGGATCAAATGCTTATCTATGATTTCATTATTTGCAAATCTTTGAAGTCGGCTTATTTCTCCAGAATAAATAAAATCTCACTGTGAAAACAAAGTTTGAGGAAAGGAATCAGTACTATTTAGTAACCCTTCGACATATTTACTGGTATGCACAAGAAGGCTCAAGCTATGTACATATACCTGTAAATATCTCAATACAGTATATCATAATGAATCAACTGTGTGTAGCCACTAAGAGCTCATTTCTCTCATCGCGTGGCGGTGTATACACCCCACACCTCCTACCTGCCTATCGGGGTTCAACATGGCAGTGTCTCCATGAGTGTAAATACATCTCGGAAGAATTAACTTTAATGTGTGATGTACTTGTTTCTTGCGCTTTGTTATCCAAAGTTTGGGATGCACTCAGCCCTATTCCATGCTCATAACGAAGTTTTGTTGTTCAGTCCCACAGTCGATTCCGATGCTTTGACTGTCACTCTAAAACCTTAAGGAAACAAAATTTCCATTTCTCTAGCTTTATGTTTTTGTTTTAAGACATCACTATCACTAGAGGTCAGAAATTTGTTTATAAAGTGACTGTCATTTTTGTGAATAATTGAAGTTACTTTTGTTGAAATAGCTTTTCTTGTAGCGTTTGACTGGGGCATTCATTTTAATAAATTAAGACTATGGAAACCTTCCTAATGTACATCATCTTTAAACATACATGATCAGCATTAGGAGTTACAGAGACATTAATTAAATATGGAAGTATCCATCATGTTTAACTTATCTTGTTACAGGTAGTGCTGGATCAGTGAATGCTAACTTTGTAAACTTTGATAACTTCCCCACACACTTCAGTGCTGACTTTGGAGCCTTCAGTGCTTCTCAGAGCAACACAACAGCTGCCAGCAAAGCAGCAGTGAATAAATTTAATCTCTAGCCAGCAGTAAGATATGCAGCTCTTGCTAATTTAGATAATCTTCACAGGGCACCGTACTCGTTCTTCTTCTTTGGACTGTGTCTTACTCTGTTTGCCTCAGCAACAGGGTAACACTCATCAACATTACAGGGTACACTCATCAACGTTCACACTCATCAACGTTGCAGGAGATATGATGACATGATGACATTCTTAATGCTCTTCAATAAACTAACTGCCAATACCAGTTAGCTGAAGTTACGTATAATATATATGTGGATGGTGGAACATCCCATGTCAACATGTAAATGGAGGATCAAATGCTTATCTATGATTTCATTATTTGCAAATCTTTGAAGTCGGCTTATTTCTCCATAATAAATAAAATCTCACTGTGAAAACAAAGTTTGAGGAAAGGAATCAATACTATTTAGTAACCCTTCGACATATTTACTGGTATGCACAAGAAGGCTCAAGCTATGTACATATACCTGTAAATATCTCAATACAGTATATCATAATGAATCAACTGTGTGTAGCCACTAAGAGCTCATTTCTCTCATCGCGTGGCGGTGTATACACCCCACACCTCCTACCTGCCTATCGGGGTTCAACATGGCAGTGTCTCCATGAGTGTAAATACATCTCGGAAGCATTAACTTTAATGTGTGATGTACTTGTTTCTTGCGCTTTGTTATCCAAAGTTTGGGATGCACTCAGCCCTATTCCATGCTCATAACGAAGTTTTGTTGTTCAGTCCCACAGTCGATTCCGATGCTTTGACTGTCACTCTAAAACCTTAAGGAAACAAAATTTCCATTTCTCTAGCTTTATGTTTTTGTTTTAAGACATCACTATCACTAGAGGTCAGAAATTTGTTTATAAAGTGAATTCTTGTTTTCTGTATAAAATTTCAGAAGGAGATAGAAGCTAAAAATGACTATGTCATTTTTGTGAATAATTGAAGTTACTTTTGTTGAAATAGCTTTTCTTGTAGCGTTTGGCTGGGGCATCCATTTTAATAAATTAAGACTATGGAAACCTCCCTAATGTACATCATCTTTAAACATACATGATCAGCAGCAGCATTTACAGAGACATTAATTAAATATGGAAGTATCCATCATGTTTAACTTATGTTGTTACAGGTAGTGCTGGATCAGTGAATGCTAACTTTGTAAACTTAGATAACTTCCCCACACACTTCAGTGTTGACTTTGGAGCCTTCAGTGCTTCTCAGAGCAACACAACTGCTGCCAGCAAAGCAGCAGTGAATAAATTTAATCTCTAGCCAGCAGTAAGATATGCAGCTCTTGCTAATTTAGATAATCTTCACAGGGCACCGTACTCGTTCTTATTCTTTGGACTGTGTCTTACTCTGTTTGCCTCAGCAACAGGGTAACACTCATCAACGTTACAGGGTACACTCATCAACGTTCACACTCATCAACGTTGCAGGAGATATGATGACATGATGACATTCTTAATGCTCTTCAATAAACTAACTGCCAATACCAGTTAGCTGAAGTTAATTATAATATATATGTGGATGGTGGAACATCCCATGTCAACATGTAAATGGAGGATCAAATGCTTATCTATGATTTCATTATTTGCAAATCTTTGAAGTCGGCTTATTTCTCCATAATAAATAAAATCTCACTGTGAAAACAAAGTTTGAGGAAAGGAATCAATACTATTTAGTAACCCTTCGACATATTTACTGGTATGCACAAGAAGGCTCAAGCTATGTACATATACCTGTAAATATCTCAATACAGTATATCATAATGAATCAACTGTGTGCAGCCACTAAGAGCTCATTTCTCTCATCGCGTGGCGGTGTATACACCCCACACCTCCTACCTGCCTATCGGGGTTCAACATGGCAGTGTCTCCATGAGTGTAAATACATCTCGGAAGCATTAACTTTAATGTGTGATGTACTTGTTTCTTGCGCTTTGTTATCCAAAGTTTGGGATGCACTCAGCCCTATTCCATGCTCATAACGAAGTTTTGTTGTTCAGTCCCACATTCGATTCCGATGCTTTGACTGTCACTCTAATACCTTAAGGAAACAAAATTTCCATTTCTCTAGCTTTATGTTTTTGTTTTAAGACATCACTATCACTAGAGGTCAGAAATTTGTTTATAAAGTGAATTCTTGTTTTCTGTATAAAATTTCAGAAGGAGATAGACGCTAAAAATGACTATGTCATTTTTGTGAATAATTGAAGTTACTTTTGTTGAAATAGCTTTTCTTGTAGTGTTTTGCTGGGGCATCCATTTTAACAAATTAAGACTATGGAAACCTTCCTAATGTACATCATCTTTAAACATACATGATCAGCATTAGGAGTTACAGAGACAGTAATTAAATATCATGTTTAACTTAACTTGTTACTGGTAGTAGTGCAGGATCAGTGGATGCTAACTTCGTACACTTTGATAATTTCCCCAAACCCTTCATTGCTGATTTTGGAGCCTTCAGTGCTTCTCAAAGCAACACAACAGCTGCCAGCAAAGCAGCAGTGAATAAATTTAATCTCAAGCCAGCAATAAGATATGCAGCTCTTGCTAATTTAGATAATCTTCACAGGGCACCGTACTCGTTCTTATTCTTTGGACTGTGTCTTACTCTGTTTGCCTCAGCAACAGGGTAACACTCATCAACGTTACAGGGTACACTCATCAACGTTCAGGAGATATGATGACATGATGACATTCTTAATGCTCTTCAATAAACTAACTGCCAATACCAGTTAGCTGAAGTTACCTATAATATATACGTGGATGGTGGAACATCCCATGTCAACATGTAAATGGAGGATCAAATGCTTGTGTGTCTGTCATTTATCTATGATTTCATTATTTGCAAATTTTTGCAGTAGGCTTCCATGAGTGTAAATGCTTCTAGGAAGCATTAACTTTAATGTGTGATGTAGTTGTTTCTGGCGCTTTGTTATCCAAAGTTTGGGATGCACTCAGCGCTATTCCATGCTCATAACGAAGTTTTGTTGTTTAGTCGCACAGTCGATTTCGATGCTTTGAGTGTCTCTCTAAAACCTTAAGGAAACATAATTTCCATTTCTCTAGCTTTATGTTTTTGTTTTAAGACATCACTATCAGGAGAGGTCAGAAATAAAGTGAATTCTTGTTTACTGTATAAAATTTCAGAAGGAGATAGACGCTAAAAATGACTATGTCATTTTTGTGAATAATTGAAGTTACTTTTGTTGAAATAGCTTTTCTTGTAGCGTTTGGCTGGGGCATCCATTTTAACAAATTAAGACTATGGAAACCTTCCTAATGTACATCATCTTTAAACATACATGATCAGCAGCAGCAGTTACAGAGACATTAATTAAATATCATGTTTAACTTAACTTGTTACAGGTAGTAGTGCAGGATCAGTGGATGCTAACTTCGTACACTTTGATAATTTCCCCAAACCCTTCATTGCTGATATTGAAGCCTTCAGTGCTTCTCAGAGCAACACAACTGCAGCCAGCAAAGCAGCAGTGAATAAATTTAATCTCAAGCCAGCAGTAAGATATGCAGCTCTTGCTAATTTAGATAATCTTCACAGGGCACTGTACTCGTTCTTATTCTTTGGAATGTGTCTCAGCAACAGGGTAACACTCATCAACGTTACAGGGTACACTCATCAACGTTCACACTCATCAACGTTGCAGGAGATATGATGACATGATGACATTCTTAATGCTCTTCAATAAACTAACTGCCAATACCAGTTAGCTGAAGTTACCTATAATATATATGTGGATGGTGGAACATCCCATGTCAACATGTAAATGGAGGATCAAATGCTTATCTATGATTTCATTATTTGCAAATCTTTGAAGTCGGCTTATTTCTCCATAATAAATAAAATCTCACTGTGAAAACAAAGTTTGAGGAAAGGAATCAATACTATTTAGTAACCGACATATTTACTGGTATGCACAAGAAGGCTCAAGCTATGTACATATACCTGTAAATATCTCAATACAGTATATCATAATGAATCAACTGTGTGTAGCCACTAAGAGCTCATTTCTCTCATCGCGTGGCGGTGTATACACCCCACACCTCCTACCTGCCTATCGGGGTTCAACATGGCAGTGTCTCCATGAGTGTAAATACATCTCGGAAGCATTAACTTTAATGTGTGATGTACTTGTTTCTTGCGCTTTGTTATCCAAAGTTTGGGATGCACTCAGCCCTATTCCATGCTCATAACGAAGTTTTGTTGTTCAGTCGCACAGTCGATTTCGATGCTTTGAGTGTCTCTCTAAAACCTTAAGGAAACAAAATTTCCATTTCTCTAGCTTTATGTTTTTGTTTTAAGTCATCACTATCAGGAGAGGCCAGAAATTTGTTTATAAAGTGAATTCTTGTTTTCTGTATAAAATGTCAGAAGGAGATAGACGCTAAAAATGACTATGTCATTTTTGTGAATAATTGAAGTTATTTTTGTTGAAATAGCTTTTCTTGTAGCGTTTTGCTGGGGCGTCCATTTTAACAAATTAAGACTATGGAAACCTTCCTAATGTACATCATCTTTAAACATACATGATCAGCAGCAGCATTTACAGAGACATTAATTAAATATGGAAGTATCCATCATGTTTAACTTATCTTGTTACAGGTAGTGCTGGATCAGTGAATGCTAACTTTGTAAACTTAGATAACTTCCCCACACACTTCAGTGCTGACTTTGGAGCCTTCAGTGCTTCTCAGAGCAACACAACTGCTGCCAGCAAAGCAGCAGTGAATAAATTTAATCTCTAGCCAGCAGTAAGATATGCAGCTCTTGCTAATTTAGATAATCTTCACAGGGCACCGTACTCGTTCTTATTCTTTGGACTGTGTCTTACTCTGTTTGCCTCTGCAACAGGGTAACACTCATCAACGTTACAGGGTACACTCATCAACGTTCACACTCATCAACGTTGCAGGAGATATGATGACATGATGACATTCTTAATGCTCTTCAATAAACTAACTGCTAATACCAGTTAGCTGAAGTTACCTATAATATATATGTGGATGGTGGAACATCCCATGTCAACATGTAAATGGAGGATCAAATGCTTAAGTGTATCTGTCATTTATCTATGATTTCATTATTTGCAAATCTTTGCAGTAGGCTTCCATGAGTGTAAATGCTTCTAGGAAGCATTAACTTTAATGTGTGATGTAGTTGTTTCTGGCGCTTTGTTATCCAAAGTTTGGGATGCACTCAGCGCTATTCCATGCTCATAACGAAGTTTTGTTGTTCAGTCGCACAGTCGATTTCGATGCTTTGAATGTCGCTCTAAAACCTTAAGGAAACATAATTTCCATTTCTCTAGCTTTGTGTTTTTGTTTTAAGACATCACTATCAGGAGAGGTCAGAAATTTGTTTATAAAGTGAATTCTTGTTTACTGTATAAAATTTCAGAAGGAGATAGACGCTAAAAATGACTATGTCATTTTTGTGAATAATTGAAGTTACTTTTGTTGAAATAGCTTTTCTTGTAGCGTTTGGCTGGGGCATCCATTTTAACAAATTAAGACTATGGAAACCTTCCTCATGTACATCATCTTTAAACATACATGATCAGCATTAGGAGTTACAGAGACATTAATTAAATATCATGTTTAACTTAACTTGTTACAGGTAGTAGTGCAGGATCAGTGGATGCTAACTTCGTAGACTTTGATAATTTCCCCAAACCCTTCATTGCTGATTTTGGAGCCTTCAGTGCTTCTCAGAGCAACACAACTGCAGCCAGCAAAGCAGCAGTGAATAAATTTAATCTCAAGCCAGCAGTAAGATATGCAGCTCTTGCTAATTTAGATAATCTTCACAGGGCACTGTACTCGTTCTTATTCTTTGGACTGTGTCTTACTCTGTTTGCCTCAGCAACAGGGTAACACTCATCAACGTTACAGGGTACACTCATCAACGTTCACACTCATCAACGTTGCAGGAGATATGATGACATGATGACATTCTTAATGCTCTTCAATAAACTAACTGCCAATACCAGTTAGCTGAAGTTACCTATAATATATATGTGGATGGTGGAACATCCCATGTCAACATGTAAATGGAGGATCAAATGCTTATCTATGATTTCATTATTTGCAAATCTTTGAAGTCGGCTTATTTCTCCATAATAAATAAAATCTCACTGTGAAAACAAAGTTTGAGGAAAGGAATCAATACTATTTAGTAACCCTTCGACATATTTACTGGTATGCACAAGAAGGCTCAAGCTATGTACATATACCTGTAAATATCTCAATACAGTATATCATAATGAATCAACTGTGTGTAGCCACTAAGAGCTCATTTCTCTCATCGCGTGGCGGTGTATACACCCCACACCTCCTACCTGCCTATCGGGGTTCAACATGGCAGTGTCTCCATGAGTGTAAATACATCTCAGAAGCATTAACTTTAATGTGTGATGTACTTGTTTCTTGCGCTTTGTTATCCAAAGTTTGGGATGCACTCAGCCCTATTCCATGCTCATAATGAAGTTTTGTTGTTCAGTCGCACAGTCGATTTCGATGCTTTGAGTGTCTCTCTAAAACCTTAAGGAAACAAAATTTCCATTTCTCTAGCTTTATGTTTTTGTTTTAAGTCATCACTATCAGGAGAGGCCAGAAATTTGTTTATAAAGTGAATTCTTGTTTTCTGTATAAAATGTCAGAAGGAGATAGACGCTAAAAATGACTATGTCATTTTTGTGAATAATTGAAGTTATTTTTGTTGAAATAGCTTTTCTTGTAGCGTTTTGCTGGGGCGTCCATTTTAACAAATTAAGACTATGGAAACCTTCCTAATGTACATCATCTTTAAACATACATGATCAGCAGCAGCATTTACAGAGACATTAATTAAATATGGAAGTATCCATCATGTTTAACTTATCTTGTTACAGGTAGTGCTGGATCAGTGAATGCTAACTTTGTAAACTTAGATAACTTCCCCACACACTTCAGTGCTGACTTTGGAGCCTTCAGTGCTTCTCAGAGCAACACAACTGCTGCCAGCAAAGCAGCAGTGAATAAATTTAATCTCTAGCCAGCAGTGAGATATGCAGCTCTTGCTAATTTAGATAATCTTCACAGGGCACCGTACTCGTTCTTATTCTTTGGACTGTGTCTTACTCTGTTTGCCTCTGCAACAGGGTAACACTCATCAACGTTACAGGGTACACTCGTCAACGTTCACACTCATCAACGTTGCAGGAGATATGATGACATGATGACATTCTTAATGCTCTTCAATAAACTAACTGCCAATACCAGTTAGCTGAAGTTACCTATAATATATATGTGGATGGTGGAACATCCCATGTCAACATGTAAATGGAGGATCAAATGCTTAAGTGTGTCTGTCATTTAGCTATGATTTCATTATTTGCAAATCTTTGCAGTAGGCTTCCATGAGTGTAAATGCTTCTAGGAAGCATTAACTTTAATGTGTGATGTAGTTGTTTCTGGCGCTTTGTTATCCAAAGTTTGGGATGCACTCAGCGCTATTCCATGCTCATAACGAAGTTTTGTTGTTCAGTCGCACAGTCGATTTCGATGCTTTGAATGTCTCTCTAAAACCTTAAGGAAACAAAATTTCCATTTCTCTAGCTTTGTGTTTTTGTTTTAAGACATCACTATCAGGAGAGGTCAGAAATTTGTTTATAAAGTGAATTCTTGTTTACTGTATAAAATTTCAGAAGGAGATAGACGCTAAAAATGACTATGTCATTTTTGTGAATAATTGAAGTTACTTTTGTTGAAATAGCTTTTCTTGTAGCGTTTGGCTGGGGCATCCATTTTAACAAATTAAGACTATGGAAACCTTCCTAATGTACATCATCTTTAAACATACATGATCAGCAGCAGCAGTTACAGAGACATTAATTAAATATCATGTTTAACTTAACTTGTTACAGGTAGTAGTGCAGGATCAGTGGATGCTAACTTCGTACACTTTGATAATTTCCCCAAACCCTTCATTGCTGATTTTGGAGCCTTCAGTGCTTCTCAGAGCAACACAACTGCAGCCAGCAAAGCAGCAGTGAATAAATTTAATCTCAAGCCAGCAGTAAGATATGCAGCTCTTGCTAATTTAGATAATCTTCACAGGGCACTGTACTCGTTCTTATTCTTTGGAATGTGTCTCAGCAACAGGGTAACACTCATCAACGTTACAGGGTACACTCATCAACGTTCACACTCATCAACGTTGCAGGAGATATGATGACATGATGACATTCTTAATGCTCTTCAATAAACTAACTGCCAATACCAGTTAGCTGAAGTTACCTATAATATATATGTGGATGGTGGAACATCCCATGTCAACATGTAAATGGAGGATCAAATGCTTATCTATGATTTCATTATTTGCAAATCTTTGAAGTCGGCTTATTTCTCCATAATAAATAAAATCTCACTGTGAAAACAAAGTTTGAGGAAAGGAATCAATACTATTTAGTAACCCTTCGACATATTTACTGGTATGCACAAGAAGGCTCAAGCTATGTACATATACCTGTAAATATCTCAATACAGTATATCATAATGAATCAACTGTGTGTAGCCACTAAGAGCTCATTTCTCTCATCGCGTGGCGGTGTATACACCCCACACCTCCTACCTGCCTATCGGGGTTCAACATGGCAGTGTCTCCATGAGTGTAAAAACATCTCGGAAGCATTAACTTTAATGTGTGATGTACTTGTTTCTTGCGCTTTGTTATCCAAAGTTTGGGATGCACTCAGCCCTATTCCATGCTCATAACGAAGTTTTGTTGTTCAGTCCCACAGTCGATTCCGATGCTTTGACTGTCACTCTAATACCTTAAGGAAACAAAATTTCCATTTCTCTAGCTTTATGTTTTTGTTTTAAGACATCACTATCACTAGAGGTCAGAAATTTGTTTATAAAGTGAATTCTTGTTTACTGTATAAAATTTCAGAAGGAGATAGACGCTAAAAATGACTATGTCATTTTTGTGAATAATTGAAGTTACTTTTGTTGAAATAGCTTTTCTTGTAGCGTTTGGCTGGGGCATCCATTTTAACAAATTAAGACTATGGAAACCTTACTAATGTACATCATCTTTAAACATACATGATCAGTAGCAGCAGTTACAGAGACATTAATTAAATATCATGTTTAACTTAACTTGTTACTGGTAGTAGTGCAGGATCAGTGGATGCTAACTTCGTACACTTTGATAATTTCCCCAAACCCTTCATTGCTGATTTTGGAGCCTTCAGTGCTTCTCAGAGCAACACAACTGCAGCCAGCAAAGCAGCAGTGAATAAATTTAATCTCTAGCCAGCAGTAAGATATGCAGCTCTTGCTAATTTAGATAATCTTCACAGGGCACGGTACTCGTTCTTATTCTTTGGACTGTGTCTTACTCTGTTTGCCTCAGCAACAGGGTAACACTCATCAACGTTACAGGGTACACTCATCAACGTTCACACTCATCAACGTTGCAGGAGATATGATGACATGATGACATTCTTAATGCTCTTCAATAAACTAACTGCCAATACCAGTTAGCTGAAGTTACCTATAATATATATGTGGATGGTGGAACATCCCATGTCAACATGTAAATGGAGGATCAAATGGTTATCTATGATTTCATTATTTGCAAATCTTTGAAGTCGGCTTATTTCTCCATAATAAATAAAATCTCACTGTGAAAACAAAGTTTGAGGAAAGGAATCAATACTATTTAGTAACCCTTCGACATATTTACTGGTATGCACAAGAAGGCTCAAGCTATGTACATATACCTGTAAATATCTCAATACAGTATATCATAATGAATCAACTGTGTGTAGCCACTAAGAGCTCATTTCTCTCATCGCGTGGCGGTGTATACACCCCACACCTCCTACCTGCCTATCGGGGTTCAACATGGCAGTGTCTCCATGAGTGTAAATACATCTCGGAAGCATTAACTTTAATGTGTGATGTACTTGTTTCTTGCGCTTTGTTATCCAAAGTATGGGATGCACTCAGCCCTATTCCATGCTCATAACGAAGTTTTGTTGTTCAGTCCCACAGTCGATTCCGATGCTTTGACTGTCACTCTAAAACCTTAAGGAAACAAAATTTCCATTTCTCTAGCTTTATGTTTTTGTTTTAAGACATCACTATCACTAGAGGTCAGAAATTTGTTTATAAAGTGAATTCTTGTTTTCTGTATAAAATTTCAGAAGGAGATAGACGCTAAAAATGACTATGTCATTTTTGTGAATAATTGAAGTTACTTTTGTTGAAATAGCTTTTCTTGTAGCGTTTGGCTGGGGCATCCATTTTAACAAATTAAGACTATGGAAACCTTCCTAATGTACATCATCTTTAAACATACATGATCAGCAGCAGCATTTATAGAGACATTAATTAAATATGGAAGTATCCATCATGTTTAACTTATCTTGTTACAGGTAGTGCTGGATCAGTGAATGCTAACTTTGTAAACTTAGATAACTTCCCCACACACTTCAGTGCTGACTTTGGAGCCTTCAGTGCTTCTCAGAGCAACACCTGCAGCCAGCAAAGCAGCAGTGAATAAATTTAATCTCTAGCCAGCAGTAAGATATGCAGCTCTTGCTAATTTAGATAATCTTCACAGGGCACCGTACTCGTTCTTATTCTTTGGACTGTGTCTTACTCTGTTTGCCTCAGCAACAGGGTAACACTCATCAACGTTACAGGATACACTCATCAACGTTCACACTCATCAACGTTGCAGGAGATATGATGACATGATGACATTCTTAATGCTCTTCAATAAACTAACTGCCAATACCAGTTAGCTGAAGTTACCTATAATATATATGTGGATGGTGGAACATCCCATGTCAACATGTAAATGGAGGATCAAATGCTTAAGTGTGTCTGTCATTTATCTATGATTTCATTATTTGCAAATCTTTGCAGTAGGCTTCCATGAGTGTAAATGCTTCTAGGAAGCATTAACTTTAATGTGTGATGTAGTTGTTTCTGGCGCTTTGTTATCCAAAGTTTGGGATGGACTCAGCGCTATTCCATGCTCATAACGAAGTTTTGTTGTTCAGTCGCACAGTCGATTTCGATGCTTTGAATGTCTCTCTAAAACCTTAAGGAAACATAATTTCCATTTCTCTAGCTTTGTGTTTTTGTTTTAAGACATCACTATCAGGAGAGGTCAGAAATTTGTTTATAAAGTGAATTCTTGTTTTCTGTATAAAATTTCAGAAGGAGATAGACGCTAAAAATGACTATGTCATTTTTGTGAATAATTGAAGTTACTTTTGTTGAAATAGCTTTTCTTGTAGCGTTTTGCTGGGGCATCCATTTTAACAAATTAAGACTATGGAAACCTTCCTAATGTACATCATCTTTACATACATACATGATCAGCATTAGGAGTTACAGAGACAGTAATTAAATATGGAAGTATCCATCATGTTTAACTTATCTTGTTACAGGTAGTGCTGGATCAGTGAATGCTAACTTTGTAAACTTTGATAACTTCCCCACACACTTCAGTGCTGACTTTGGAGCCTTCAGTGCTTCTCAGAGCAACACAACAGCTGCCAGCAAAGCAGCAGTGAATAAATTTAATCTCTAGCCAGCAGTAAGATATGCAGCTCTTGCTAATTTAGATAATCTTCACAGGGCACCGTACTCGTTCTTATTCTTTGGACTGTGTCTTACTCTGTTTGCCTCAGCAACAGGGTAACACTCATCAACGTTACAGGGTACACTCATCAACGTTCACACTCATCAACGTTGCAGGAGATATGATGACATGATGACATTCTTAATGCTCTTCAATAAACTAACTGCCAATACCAGTTAGCTGAAGTTACCTATAATATATATGTGGATGGTGGAACATCCCATGTCAACATGTAAATGGAGGATCAAATGCTTATCTATGATTTCATTATTTGCAAATCTTTGAAGTCGGCTTATTTATCCATAATAAACAAAATCTCACTGTGAAAACAAAGTTTGAGGAAAGGAATCAATACTATTTAGTAACCCTTCGACATATTTACTGGTATGCACAAGAAGGCTCAAGCTATGTACATATACCTGTAAATATCTCAGTACAGTATATCATAATGAATCAACTGTGTGTAGCCACTAAGAGCTCATTTCTCTCATGGCGTGGCGGTGTATACACCCCACACCTCCTACCTGCCTATCGGGGTTCAACATGGCAGTGTCTCCATGAGTGTAAATACATCTCAGAAGCATTAACTTTAATGTGTGATGTACTTGTTTCTTGCGCTTTGTTATCCAAAGTTTGGGATGCACTCAGCCCTATTCCATGCTCATAATGAAGTTTTGTTGTTCAGTCGCACAGTCGATTTCGATGCTTTGAGTGTCTCTCTAAAACCTTAAGGAAACAAAATTTCCATTTCTCTAGCTTTATGTTTTTGTTTTAAGTCATCACTATCAGGAGAGGCCAGAAATTTGTTTATAAAGTGAATTCTTGTTTTCTGTATAAAATGTCAGAAGGAGATAGACGCTAAAAATGACTATGTCATTTTTGTGAATAATTGAAGTTATTTTTGTTGAAATAGCTTTTCTTGTAGCGTTTTGCTGGGGCGTCCATTTTAACAAATTAAGACTATGGAAACCTTCCTAATGTACATCATCTTTAAACATACATGATCAGCATTAGGAGTTACAGAGACATTAATTAAATATGGAAGTATCCATCATGTTTAACTTATCTTGTTACAGGTAGTGCTGGATCAGTGAATGCTAACTTTGTAAACTTTGATAACTTCCCCACACACTTCAGTGCTGACTTTGGAGCCTTCAGTGCTTCTCAGAGCAACACAACTGCTGCCAGCAAAGCAGCAGTGAATAAATTTAATCTCTAGCCAGCAGTAAGATATGCAGCTCTTGCTAATTTAGATAATCTTCACAGGGCACCGTACTCGTTCTTATTCTTTGGACTGTGTCTTACTCTGTTTGCCTCAGCAACAGGGTAACACTCATCAACGTTACAGGGTACGCTCATCAACGTTCACACTCATCAACGTTGCAGGAGATATGATGACATGATGCCATTCTTAATGCTCTTCAATAAACTAACTGCCAATACCAGTTAGCTGAAGTTACCTATAATATATATGTGGATGGTGGAACATCCCATGTCAACATGTAAATGGAGGATCAAATGCTTAAGTGTGAATGTCATTTATCTATGATTTCATTATTTGCAAATCTTTGCAGTAGGCTTCCATGAGTGTAAATGCTTCTAGGAAGCATTAACTTTAATGTGTGATGTAGTTGTTTCTGGCTCTTTGTTATCCAAAGTTTGGGATGCACTCAGCGCTATTCCATGCTCATAACGAAGTTTTGTTGTTCAGTCGCACAGTCGATTTCGATGCTTTGAATGTCGCTCTAAAACCTTAAGGAAACATAATTTCCATTTCTCTAGCTTTGTGTTTTTGTTTTAAGACATCACTATCAGGAGAGGTCAGAAATTTGTTTATAAAGTGAATTCTTGTTTACTGTATAAAATTTCAGAAGGAGATAGACGCTAAAAATGACTATGTCATTTTTGTGAATAATTGAAGTTACTTTTGTTGAAATAGCTTTTCTTGTAGCGTTTGGCTGGGGCATCCATTTTAACAAATTAAGACTATGGAAACCTTCCTAATGTACATCATCTTTAAACATACATGATCAGCAGCAGCAGTTACAGAGACATTAATTAAATATCATGTTTAACTTAAATTGTTACAGGTAGTAGTGCAGGATCAGTGGATGCTAACTTCGTACACTTTGATAATTTCCCCAAACCCTTCATTGCTGATTTTGGAGCCTTCAGTGCTTCTCAGAGCAACACAACTGCAGCCAGCAAAGCAGCAGTGAATAAATTTAATCTCAAGCCAGCAGTAAAATATGCAGCTCTTGCTAATTTACATAATCTTCACAGGGCACGGTACTCGTTCTTATTCTTTGGACTGTGTCTTACTCTGTTTGCCTCAGCAACAGGGTAACACTCATCAACGTTACAGGGTACACTCATCAACGTTCACACTCATCAACGTTGCAGGAGATATGATGACATGATGACATTCTTAATGCTCTTCAATAAACTAACTGCCAATACCAGTTAGCTGAAGTTACCTATAATATATATGTGGATGGTGGAACATCCCATGTCAACATGTAAATGGAGGATCAAATGCTTATCTATGATTTCATTATTTGCAAATCTTTGAAGTCGGCTTATTTCTCCATAATAAATAAAATCTCACTGTGAAAACAAAGTTTGAGGAAAGGAATCAATACTATTTAGTAACCCTTCGACATATTTACTGGTATGCACAAGAAGGCTCAAGCTATGTACATATACCTGTAAATATCTCAATACAGTATATCATAATGAATCAACTGTGTGTAGCCACTAAGAGCTCATTTCTCTCATCGCGTGGCGGTGTATACACCCCACACCTCCTACCTGCCTATCGGGGTTCAACATGGCAGTGTCTCCATGAGTGTAAATACATCTCGGAAGCATTAACTTTAATGTGTGATGTACTTGTTTCTTGCGCTTTGTTATCCAAAGTTTGGGATGCACTCAGCCCTATTCCATGCTCATAACGAAGTTTTGTTGTTCAGTCCCACAGTCGATTCCGATGCTTTGACTGTCACTCTAAAACCTTAAGGAAACAAAATTTCCATTTCTCTAGCTTTATGTTTTTGTTTTAAGACATCACTATCACTAGAGGTCAGAAATTTGTTTATAAAGTGAATTCTTGTTTTCTGTATAAAATTTCAGAAGGAGATAGAAGCTAAAAATGACTATGTCATTTTTGTGAATAATTGAAGTTACTTTTGTTGAAATAGCTTTTCTTGTAGCGTTTGGCTGGGGCATCCATTTTAACAAATTAAGACTATGGAAACCTTCCTAATGTACATCATCTTTAAACATACATGATCAGCAGCAGCATTTACAGAGACATTAATTAAATATGGAAGTATCCATCATGTTTAACTTATCTTGTTACAGGTAGTGCTGGATCAGTGAATGCTAACTTTGTAAACTTAGATAACTTCCCCACACACTTCAGTGTTGACTTTGGAGCCTTCAGTGCTTCTCAGAGCAACACAACTGCTGCCAGCAAAGCAGCAGTGAATAAATTTAATCTCTAGCCAGCAGTAAGATATGCAGCTCTTGCTAATTTAGATAATCTTCACAGGGCACCGTACTCGTTCTTATTCTTTGGACTGTGTCTTACTCTCTTTGCCTCAGCAACAGGGTAACACTCATCAACGTTACAGGGTACACTCATCAACGTTCACACTCATCAACGTTGCAGGAGATATGATGACATGATGACATTCTTAATGCTCTTCAATAAACTAACTGCCAATACCAGTTAGCTGAAGTTACCTATAATATATATGTGGATGGTGGAACATCCCATGTCAACATGTAAATGGAGGATCAAATGCTTATCTATGATTTCATTATTTGCAAATCTTTGAAGTCGGCTTATTTCTCCATAATAAATAAAATCTCACTGTGAAAACAAAGTTTGAGGAAAGGAATCAATACTATTTAGTAACCCTTCGACATATTTACTGGTATGCACAAGAAGGCTCAAGCTATGTACATATACCTGTAAATATCTCAATACAGTATATCATAATGAATCAACTGTGTGTAGCCACTAAGAGCTCATTTCTCTCATCGCGTGGCGGTGTATACACCCCACCTGCCTATCGGGGTTCAACATGGCAGTGTCTCCATGAGTGTAAATACATCTCGGAAGCATTAACTTTAATGTGTGATGTACTTGTTTCTTGCGCTTTGTTATCCAAAGTTTGGGATGCACTCAGTCCTATTCCATGCTCATAACGAAGTTTTGTTGTTCAGTCCCACAGTCGATTCCGATGCTTTGACTGTCACTCTAATACCTTAAGGAAACAAAATTTCCATTTCTCTAGCTTTATGTTTTTGTTTTAAGACATCACTATCACTAGAGGTCAGAAATTTGTTTATAAAGTGAATTCTTGTTTTCTGTATAAAATTTCAGAAGGAGATAGACGCTAAAAATGACTATGTCATTTTTGTGAATAATTGAAGTTACTTTTGTTGAAATAGCTTTTCTTGTAGCGTTTGGCTGGGGCATCCATTTTAACAAATTAAGACTATGGAAACCTTACTAATGTACATCATCTTTAAACATACATGATCAGTAGCAGCAGTTACAGAGACATTAATTAAATATCATGTTTAACTTAACTTGTTACTGGTAGTAGTGCAGGATCAGTGGATGCTAACTTCGTACACTTTGATAATTTCCCCAAACCCTTCATTGCTGATTTTGGAGCCTTCAGTGCTTCTCAGAGCAACACAACTGCAGCCAGCAAAGCAGCAGTGAATAAATTTAATCTCAAGCCAGCAGTAAGATATGCAGCTCTTGCTAATTTAGATAATCTTCACAGGGCACGGTACTCGTTCTTATTCTTTGGACTGTGTCTTACTCTGTTTGCCTCAGCAACAGGGTAACACTCATCAACGTTACAGGGTACACTCATCAACGTTCACACTCATCAACGTTGCAGGAGATATGATGACATGATGACATTCTTAATGCTCTTCAATAAACTAACTGCCAATACCAGTTAGCTGAAGTTACCTATAATATATATGTGGATGGTGGAACATCCCATGTCAACATGTAAATGAAGGATCAAATGCTTATCTATGATTTCATTATTTGCAAATCTTTGAAGTCGGCTTATTTCTCCATAATAAATAAAATCTCACTGTGAAAACAAAGTTTGAGGAAAGGAATCAATACTATTTAGTAACTCTTCGACATATTTACTGGTATGCACAAGAAGGCTCAAGCTATGTACATATACCTGTAAATATCTCAATACAGTATATCATAATGAATCAACTGTGTGTAGCCACTAAGAGCTCATTTCTCTCATCGCGTGGCGGTGTATACACCCCACACCTGCTACCTGCCTATCGTTCAACATGGCAGTGTCTCCATGAGTGTAAATACATCTCGGAAGCATTAACTTTAATGTGTGATGTACTTGTTTCTTGCGCTTTGTTATCCAAAGTTTGGGATGCACTCAGCCCTATTACATGCTCATAACGAAGTTTTGTTGTTCAGTCGCACAGTCGATTTCGATGCTTTGAGTGTCTCTCTAAAACCTTAAGGAAACAAAATTTCCATTTCTCTAGCTTCATGTTTTTGTTTTAAGACATCACTATCAGGAGAGGTTAGAAATTTGTTTATAAAGTGAATTCTTGTTTTCTGTATAAAATTTCAGAAGGAGATAGACGCTAAAAATGACTATGTCATTTTTGTGAATGATTGAAGTTACTTTTGTTGAAATAGCTTTTCTTGTAGCGTTTGGCTGGGGCATCCATTTTAACAAATTAAGACTATAGAAACCTTCCTAATGTACATCATCTTTAAACATACATGATCAGCATTAGGAGTTACAGAGACAGTAATTAAATATGGAAGTATCCATCATGTTTAACTTATCTTGTTACAGGTAGTGCTGGATCAGTGAATGCTAACTTTGTAAACTTTGATAACTTCCCCACACACTTCAGTGCTGACTTTGGAGCCTTCAGTGCTTCTCAGAGCAACACCTGCAGCCAGCAAAGCAGCAGTGAATAAATTTAATCTCTAGCCAGCAGTAAGATATGCAGCTCTTGCTAATTTAGATAATCTTCACAGGGCACCGTACTCGTTCTTATTCTTTGGACTGTGTCTTACTCTGTTTGCCTCAGCAACAGGGTAACACTCATCAACGTTACAGGATACACTCATCAACGTTCACACTCATCAACGTTGCAGGAGATATGATGACATGATGACATTCTTAATGCTCTTCAATAAACTAACTGCCAATACCAGTTAGCTGAAGTTACCTATAATATATATGTGGATGGTGGAACATCCCATGTCAACATGTAAATGGAGGATCAAATGCTTAAGTGTGTCTGTCATTTATCTATGATTTCATTATTTGCAAATCTTTGCAGTAGGCTTCCATGAGTGTAAATGCTTCTAGGAAGCATTAACTTTAATGTGTGATGTAGTTGTTTCTGGCGCTTTGTTATCCAAAGTTTGGGATGCACTCAGCGCTATTCCATGCTCATAACGAAGTTTTGTTGTTCAGTCGCACAGTCGATTTCGATGCTTTGAATGTCTCTCTAAAACCTTAAGGAAACATAATTTCCATTTCTCTAGCTTTGTGTTTTTGTTTTAAGACATCACTATCAGGAGAGGTCAGAAATTTGTTTATAAAGTGAATTCTTGTTTACTGTATAAAATTTCAGAAGGAGATAGACGCTAAAAATGACTATGTCATTTTTGTGAATAATTGAAGTTACTTTTGTTGAAATAGCTTTTCTTGTAGCGTTTGGCTGGGGCATCCATTTTAACAAATTAAGACTATGGAAACCTTCCTAATGTACATCATCTTTAAACATACATGATCAGCAGCAGCAGTTACAGAGACATTAATTAAATATCATGTTTAACTTAACTTGTTACAGGTAGTAGTGCAGGATCAGTGGATGCTAACTTCGTACACTTTGATAATTTCCCCAAACCCTTCATTGCTGATTTTGGAGCCTTCAGTGCTTCTCAGAGCAACACAACTGCAGCCAGCAAAGCAGCAGTGAATAAATTTAATCTCAAGCCAGCAGTAAGATATGCAGCTCTTGCTAATTTAGATAATCTTCACAGGGCACGGTACTCGTTCTTATTCTTTGGACTGTGTCTTACTCTGTTTGCCTGAGCAACAGGGTAACACTCATCAACGTTACAGGGTACACTCATCAACGTTCACACTCATCAACGTTGCAGGAGATATGATGACATGATGACATTCTTAATGCTCTTCAATAAACTAACTGCCAATACCAGTTAGCTGAAGTTACCTATAATATATATGTGGATTGTGGAACATCCCATGTCAACATGTAAATGGAGGATCAAATGCTTATCTATGATTTCATTATTTGCAAATCTTTGAAGTCGGCTTATTTCTCCATAATAAATAAAATCTCACTGTGAAAACAAAGTTTGAGGAAAGGAATCAATACTATTTAGTAACCCTTCGACATATTTACTGGTATGCACAAGAAGGCTCAAGCTATGTACATATACCTGTAAATATCTCAATACAGTATATCATAATGAATCAACTGTGTGTAGCCACTAAGAGCTCATTTCTCTCATCGCGTGGCGTTGTATACACCCCACACCGCCTACCTGCCTATCGGGGTTCAACATGGCAGTGTCTCCATGAGTGTAAATACATCTCGGAAGCATTAACTTTAATGTGTGATGTACTTGTTTCTTGCGCTTTGTTATCCAAAGTTTGGGATGCACTCAGCCCTATTCCATGCTCATAACGAAGTTTTGTTGTTCAGTCCCACAGTCGATTCCGATGCTTTGACTGTCACTCTAAAACCTTAAGGAAACAAAATTTCCATTTCTCTAGCTTTATGTTTTTGTTTTAAGACATCACTATCACTAGAGGTCAGAAATTTGTTTATAAAGTGAATTCTTGTTTTCTGTATAAAATTTCAGAAGGAGATAGAAGCTAAAAATGACTATGTCATTTTTGTGAATAATTGAAGTTACTTTTGTTGAAATAGCTTTTCTTGTAGCGTTTGGCTGGGGCATCCATTTTAACAAATTAAGACTATGGAAACCTTCCTAATGTACATCATCTTTAAACATACATGATCAGCAGCAGCAGTTACAGAGACATTAATTAAATATCATGTTTAACTTAACTTGTTACAGGTAGTAGTGCAGGATCAGTGGATGCTAACTTCGTACACTTTGATAATTTCCCCAAACCCTTCATTGCTGATTTTGGAGCCTTCAGTGCTTCTCAGAGCAACACAACTGCAGCCAGCAAAGCAGCAGTGAATAAATTTAATCTCAAGACAGCAGTAAGATATGCAGCTCTTGCTAATTTAGATAATCTTCACAGGGCACGGTACTCGTTCTTATTCTTTGGACTGTGTCTTACTCTGTTTGCCTCAGCAACAGGGTAACACTCATCAACGTTACAGGGTACACTCATCAACGTTCACACTCATCAACGTTGCAGGAGATATGATGACATGATGACATTCTTAATGCTCTTCAATAAACTAACTGCCAATACCAGTTAGCTGAAGTTACCTATAATATATATGTGGATGGTGGAACATCCCATGTCAACATGTAAATGGAGGATCAAATGCTTATCTATGATTTCATTATTTGCAAATCTTTGAAGTCGGCTTATTTCTCCATAATAAATAAAATCTCACTGTGAAAACAAAGTTTGAGGAAAGGAATCAATACTATTTAGCAACCCTTCGACATATTTACTGGTATGCACAAGAAGGCTCAAGCTATGTACATATACCTGTAAATATCTCAATACAGTATATCATAATGAATCAACTGTGTGTAGCCACTAAGAGCTCATTTCTCTCATCGCGTGGCGGTGTATACACCCCACACCTCCTACCTGCCTATCGGGGTTCAACATGGCAGTGTCTCCATGAGTGTAAATACATCTCAGAAGCATTAACTTTAATGTGTGATGTACTTGATTCTTGCGCTTTGTTATCCAAAGTTTGGGATGCTCTCAGCCCTATTCCATGCTCATAACGAAGGTTTGTTGTTCAGTCCCACAGTCGATTCCGATGCTTTGACTGTCACTCTAATACCTTAAGGAAACAAAATTTCCATTTCTCTAGCTTTATGTTTTTGTTTTAAGACATCACTATCACTAGAGGTCAGAAATTTGTTTATAAAGTGAATTCTTGTTTTCTGTATAAAATTTCAGAAGGAGATAGACGCTAAAAATGACTATGTCATTTTTGTGAATAATTGAAGTTACTTTTGTTGAAATAGCTTTTCTTGTAGCGTTTTGCTGGGGCATCCATTTTAACAAATTAAGACTATGGAAACCTTCCTAATGTACATCATCTTTAAACATACATGATCAGCATTAGGAGTTACAGAGACAGTAATTAAATATGGAAGTATCCATCATGTTTAACTTATCTTGTTACAGGTAGTGCTGGATCAGTGAATGCTAACTTTGTAAACGTTGATAACTTCCCCACACACTTCAGCGCTGACTTTGGAGCCTTCAGTGCTTCTCAGAGCAACACAACAGCTGCCAGCAAAGCAGCAGTGAATAAATTTAATCTCTAGCCAGCAATAAGATATGCAGCTCTTGCTAATTTAGATAATCTTCACAGGGCACCGTACTCGTTCTTATTCTTTGGACTGTGTCTTACTCTGTTTGCCTCAGCAACAGGGTAACACTCATCAACGTTACAGGGTACGCTCATCAACGTTCACACTCATCAACGTTGCAGGAGATATGATGACATGATGCCATTCTTAATGCTCTTCAATAAACTAACTGCCAATACCAGTTAGCTGAAGTTACCTATAATATATATGTGGATGGTGGAACATCCCATGTCAACATGTAAATGGAGGATCAAATGCTTAAGTGTGTCTGTCATTTATCTATGATTTCATTATTTGCAAATCTTTGCAGTAGGCTTCCATGAGTGTAAATGCTTCTAGGAAGCATTAACTTTAATGTGTGATGTAGTTGTTTCTGGCGCTTTGTTATCCAAAGTTTGGGATGCACTCAGCGCTATTCCATGCTCATAACGAAGTTTTGTTGTTCAGTCGCACAGTCGATTTCGATGCTTTGAATGTCGCTCTAAAACCTTAAGGAAACATAATTTCCATTTCTCTAGCTTTGTGTTTTTGTTTTAAGACATCACTATCAGGAGAGGTCAGAAATTTGTTTATAAAGTGAATTCTTGTTTACTGTATAAAATTTCAGAAGGAGATAGACGCTAAAAATGACTATGTCATTTTTGTGAATAATTGAAGTTACTTTTGTTGAAATAGCTTTTCTTGTAGCGTTTGGCTGGGGCATCCATTTTAACAAATTAAGACTATGGAAACCTTCCTAATGTACATCATCTTTAAACATACATGATCAGCAGCAGCAGTTACAGAGACATTAATTAAATATCATGTTTAACTTAACTTGTTACAGGTAGTAGTGCAGGATCAGTGGATGCTAACTTCGTACACTTTGATAATTTCCCCAAACCCTTCATTGCTGATTTTGGAGCCTTCAGTGCTTCTCAGAGCAACACAACTGCAGCCAGCAAAGCAGCAGTGAATAAATTTAATCTCAAGCCAGCAGTAAGATATGCAGCTCTTGCTAATTTAGATAATCTTCACAGGGCACTGTACTCGTTCTTATTCTTTGGACTGTGTCTTACTCTGTTTGCCTCAGCAACAGGGTAACACTCATCAACGTTACAGGGTACACTCATCAACGTTCACACTCATCAACGTTGCAGGAGATATGATGACATGATGACATTCTTAATGCTCTTCAATAAACTAACTGCCAATACCAGTTAGCTGAAGTTACCTATAATATATATGTGGATGGTGGAACATCCCATGTCAACATGTAAATGGAGGATCAAATGCTTATCTATGATTTCATTATTTGCAAATCTTTGAAGTCGGCTTATTTCTCCATAATAAATAAAATCTCACTGTGAAAACAAAGTTTGAGGAAAGGAATCAATACTATTTAGTAACCCTTCGACATATTTACTGGTATGCACAAGAAGGCTCAAGCTATGTACATATACCTGTAAATATCTCAATACAGTATATCATAATGAATCAACTGTGTGTAGCCACTAAGAGCTCATTTCTCTACTCGCGTGGCGGTGTATACACCCCACACCTCCTACCTGCCTATCGGGGTTCAACATGGCAGTGTCTCAATGAGTGTAAATACATCTCGGAAGCATTAACTTTAATGTGTGATGTACTTGTTTCTTGCGCTTTGTTATCCAAAGTTTGGGATGCACTCAGCCCTATTCCATGCTCATAACGAAGTTTTGTTGTTCAGTCCCACAGTCGATTCCGATGCTTTGACTGTCACTCTAATACCTTAAGGAAACAAAATTTCCATTTCTCTAGCTTTATGTTTTTGTTTTAAGACATCACTATCACTAGAGGTCAGAAATTTGTTTATAAAGTGAATTCTTGTTTTCTGTATAAAATTTCAGAAGGAGATAGACGCTAAAAATGACTATATCATTTTTGTGAATAATTGAAGTTACTTTTGTTGAAATAGCTTTTCTTGTAGCGTTTTGCTGGGGCATCCATTTTAACAAATTAAGACTATGGAAACCTTCCTAATGTACATCATCTTTAAACATACATGATCAGCATTAGGAGTTACAGAGACAGTAATTAAATATGGAAGTATCCATCATGTTTAACTTATCTTTTTACAGGTAGTGCTGGATCAGTGAATGCTAACTTTGTAAACTTTGATAACTTCCCCACATACTTCAGTGCTGACTTTGGAGCCTTCAGTGCTTCTCAGAGCAACACAACAGCTGCCAGCAAAGCAGCAGTGAATAAATTTAATCTCTAGCCAGCAGTAAGATATGCAGCTCTTGCTAATTTAGATAATCTTCACAGGGCACCGTACTCGTTCTTATTCTTTGGACTGTGTCTTACTCTGTTTGCCTCAGCAACAGGGTAACACTCATCAACGTTACAGGGTACACTCATCAACGTTCACACTCATCAACGTTGCAGGAGATATGATGACATGATGACATTCTTAATGCTCTTCAATAAACTAACTGCTAATACCAGTTAGCTGAAGTTACCTATAATATATATGTGGATGGTGGAACATCCCATGTCAACATGTAAATGGAGGATCAAATGCTTAAGTGTATCTGTCATTTATCTATGATTTCATTATTTGCAAATCTTTGCAGTAGGCTTCCATGAGTGTAAATGCTTCTAGGAAGCATTAACTTTAATGTGTGATGTAGTTGTTTCTGGCGCTTTGTTATCCAAAGTTTGGGATGGACTCAGCGCTATTCCATGCTCATAACGAAGTTTTGTTGTTCAGTCGCACAGTCGATTTCGATGCTTTGAATGTCGCTCTAAAACCTTAAGGAAACATAATTTCCATTTCTCTAGCTTTGTGTTTTTGTTTTAAGACATCACTATCAGGAGAGGTCAGAAATTTGTTTATAAAGTGAATTCTTGTTTACTGTATAAAATTTCAGAAGGAGATAGACGCTAAAAATGACTATGTCATTTTTGTGAATAATTGAAGTTACTTTTGTTGAAATAGCTTTTCTTGTAGCGTTTGGCTGGGGCATCCATTTTAACAAATTAAGACTATGGAAACCTTCCTCATGTACATCATCTTTAAACATACATGATCAGCATTAGGAGTTACAGAGACATTAATTAAATATCATGTTTAACTTAACTTGTTACAGGTAGTAGTGCAGGATCAGTGGATGCTAACTTCGTAGACTTTGATAATTTCCCCAAACCCTTCATTGCTGATTTTGGAGCCTTCAGTGCTTCTCAGAGCAACACAACTGCAGCCAGCAAAGCAGCAGTGAATAAATTTAATCTCAAGCCAGCAGTAAGATATGCAGCTCTTGCTAATTTAGATAATCTTCACAGGGCACTGTACTCGTTCTTATTCTTTGGACTGTGTCTTACTCTGTTTGCCTCAGCAACAGGGTAACACTCATCAACGTTACAGGGTACACTCATCAACGTTCACACTCATCAACGTTGCAGGAGATATGATGACATGATGACATTCTTAATGCTCTTCAATAAACTAACTGCCAATACCAGTTAGCTGAAGTTACCTATAATATATATGTGGATGGTGGAACATCCCATGTCAACATGTAAATGGAGGATCAAATGCTTATCTATGATTTCATTATTTGCAAATCTTTGAAGTCGGCTTATTTCTCCATAATAAATAAAATCTCACTGTGAAAACAAAGTTTGAGGAAAGGAATCAATACTATTTAGTAACCCTTCGACATATTTACTGGTATGCACAAGAAGGCTCAAGCTATGTACATATACCTGTAAATATCTCAATACAGTATATCATAATGAATCAACTGTGTGTAGCCACTAAGAGCTCATTTCTCTCATCGCGTGGCGGTGTATACACCCCACCTGCCTATCGGGGTTCAACATGGCAGTGTCTCCATGAGTGTAAATACATCTCAGAAGCATTAACTTTAATGTGTGATGTACTTGTTTCTTGCGCTTTGTTATGCAAAGTTTGGGATGCACTCAGCCCTATTCCATGCTCATAATGAAGTTTTGTTGTTCAGTCGCACAGTCGATTTCGATGCTTTGAGTGTCTCTCTAAAACCTTAAGGAAACAAAATTTCCATTTCTCTAGCTTTATGTTTTTGTTTTAAGTCATCACTATCAGGAGAGGCCAGAAATTTGTTTATAAAGTGAATTCTTGTTTTCTGTATAAAATGTCAGAAGGAGATAGACGCTAAAAATGACTATGTCATTTTTGTGAATAATTGAAGTTATTTTTGTTGAAATAGCTTTTCTTGTAGCGTTTTGCTGGGGCGTCCATTTTAACAAATTAAGACTATGGAAACCTTCCTAATGTACATCATCTTTAAACATACATGATCAGCATTAGGAGTTACAGAGACATTAATTAAATATGGAAGTATCCATCATGTTTAACTTATCTTGTTACAGGTAGTGCTGGATCAGTGAATGCTAACTTTGTAAACTTTGATAACTTCCCCACACACTTCAGTGCTGACTTTGGAGCCTTCAGTGCTTCTCAGAGCAACACAACTGCTGCCAGCAAAGCAGCAGTGAATAAATTTAATCTCTAGCCAGCAGTAAGATATGCAGCTCTTGCTAATTTAGATAATCTTCACAGGGCACCGTACTCGTTCTTATTCTTTGGACTGTGTCTTACTCTGTTTGCCTCAGCAACAGGGTAACACTCATCAACGTTACAGGGTACGCTCATCAACGTTCACACTCATCAACGTTGCAGGAGATATGATGACATGATGCCATTCTTAATGCTCTTCAATAAACTAACTGCCAATACCAGTTAGCTGAAGTTACCTATAATATATATGTGGATGGTGGAACATCCCATGTCAACATGTAAATGGAGGATCAAATGCTTAAGTGTGTCTGTCATTTATCTATGATTTCATTATTTGCAAATCTTTGCAGTAGGCTTCCATGAGTGTAAATGCTTCTAGGAAGCATTAACTTTAATGTGTGATGTAGTTGTTTCTGGCGCTTTGTTATCCAAAGTTTGGGATGGACTCAGCGCTATTCCATGCTCATAACGAAGTTTTGTTGTTCAGTCGCACAGTCGATTTCGATGCTTTGAATGTCGCTCTAAAACCTTAAGGAAACATAATTTCCATTTCTCTAGCTTTGTGTTTTTGTTTTAAGACATCACTATCAGGAGAGGTCAGAAATTTGTTTATAAAGTGAATTCTTGTTTACTGTATAAAATTTCAGAAGGAGATAGAAGCTAAAAATGACTATGTCATTTTTGTGAATAATTGAAGTTACTTTTGTTGAAATAGCTTTTCTTGTAGCGTTTGGCTGGGGCATCCATTTTAACAAATTAAGACTATGGAAACCTTACTAATGTACATCATCTTTAAACATACATGATCAGTAGCAGCAGTTACAGAGACATTAATTAAATATCATGTTTAACTTAACTTGTTACTGGTAGTAGTGCAGGATCAGTGGATGCTAACTTCGTACACTTTGATAATTTCCCCAAACCCTTCATTGCTGATTTTGGAGCCTTCAGTGCTTCTCAGAGCAACACAACTGCAGCCAGCAAAGCAGCAGTGAATAAATTTATTCTCTAGCCAGCAGTAAGATATGCAGCTCTTGCTAATTTAGATAATCTTCACAGGGCACGGTACTCGTTCTTATTCTTTGGACTGTGTCTTACTCTGTTTGCCTCAGCAACAGGGTAACACTCATCAACGTTACAGGGTACACTCATCAACGTTCACACTCATCAACGTTGCAGGAGATATGATGACATGATGACATTCTTAATGCTCTTCAATAAACTAACTGCCAATACCAGTTAGCTGAAGTTACCTATAATATATATGTGGATGGTGGAACATCCCATGTCAACATGTAAATGGAGGATCAAATGGTTATCTATGATTTCATTATTTGCAAATCTTTGAAGTCGGCTTATTTCTCCATAATAAATAAAATCTCACTGTGAAAACAAAGTTTGAGGAAAGGAATCAATACTATTTAGTAACCCTTCGACATATTTACTGGTATGCACAAGAAGGCTCAAGCTATGTACATATACCTGTAAATATCTCAATACAGTATATCATAATGAATCAACTGTGTGTAGCCACTAAGAGCTCATTTCTCTCATCGCGTGGCGGTGTATACACCCCACACCTCCTACCTGCCTATCGGGGTTCAACATGGCAGTGTCTCCATGAGTGTAAATACATCTCAGAAGCATTAACTTTAATGTGTGATGTACTTGTTTCTTGCGCTTTGTTATCCAAAGTTTGGGATGCACTCAGCCCTATTCCATGCTCATAATGAAGTTTTGTTGTTCAGTCGCACAGTCGATTTCGATGCTTTGAGTGTCTCTCTAAAACCTTAAGGAAACAAAATTTCCATTTCTCTAGCTTTATGTTTTTGTTTTAAGTCATCACTATCAGGAGAGGCCAGAAATTTGTTTATAAAGTGAATTCTTGTTTTCTGTATAAAATGTCAGAAGGAGATAGACGCTAAAAATGACTATGTCATTTTTGTGAATAATTGAAGTTATTTTTGTTGAAATAGCTTTTCTTGTAGCGTTTTGCTGGGGCGTCCATTTTAACAAATTAAGACTATGGAAACCTTCCTAATGTACATCATCTTTAAACATACATGATCAGCATTAGGAGTTACAGAGACATTAATTAAATATGGAAGTATCCATCATGTTTAACTTATCTTGTTACAGGTAGTGCTGGATCAGTGAATGCTAACTTTGTAAACTTTGATAACTTCCCCACACACTTCAGTGCTGACTTTGGAGCCTTCAGTGCTTCTCAGAGCAACACAACTGCTGCCAGCAAAGCAGCAGTGAATAAATTTAATCTCTAGCCAGCAGTAAGATATGCAGCTCTTGCTAATTTAGATAATCTTCACAGGGCACCGTACTCGTTCTTATTCTTTGGACTGTGTCTTACTCTGTTTGCCTCAGCAACAGGGTAACACTCATCAACGTTACAGGGTACGCTCATCAACGTTCACACTCATCAACGTTGCAGGAGATATGATGACATGATGCCATTCTTAATGCTCTTCAATAAACTAACTGCCAATACCAGTTAGCTGAAGTTACCTATAATATATATGTGGATGGTGGAACATCCCATGTCAACATGTAAATGGAGGATCAAATGCTTAAGTGTGTCTGTCATTTATCTATGATTTCATTATTTGCAAATCTTTGCAGTAGGCTTCCATGAGTGTAAATGCTTCTAGGAAGCATTAACTTTAATGTGTGATGTAGTTGTTTCTGGCGCTTTGTTATCCAAAGTTTGGGATGGACTCAGCGCTATTCCATGCTCATAACGAAGTTTTGTTGTTCAGTCGCACAGTCGATTTCGATGCTTTGAATGTCGCTCTAAAACCTTAAGGAAACATAATTTCCATTTCTCTAGCTTTGTGTTTTTGTTTTAAGACATCACTATCAGGAGAGGTCAGAAATTTGTTTATAAAGTGAATTCTTGTTTACTGTATAAAATTTCAGAAGGAGATAGAAGCTAAAAATGACTATGTCATTTTTGTGAATAATTGAAGTTACTTTTGTTGAAATAGCTTTTCTTGTAGCGTTTGGCTGGGGCATCCATTTTAACAAATTAAGACTATGGAAACCTTACTAATGTACATCATCTTTAAACATACATGATCAGTAGCAGCAGTTACAGAGACATTAATTAAATATCATGTTTAACTTAACTTGTTACTGGTAGTAGTGCAGGATCAGTGGATGCTAACTTCGTACACTTTGATAATTTCCCCAAACCCTTCATTGCTGATTTTGGAGCCTTCAGTGCTTCTCAGAGCAACACAACTGCAGCCAGCAAAGCAGCAGTGAATAAATTTAATCTTTAGCCAGCAGTAAGATATGCAGCTCTTGCTAATTTAGATAATCTTCACAGGGCACGGTACTCGTTCTTATTCTTTGGACTGTGTCTTACTCTGTTTGCCTCAGCAACAGGGTAACACTCATCAACGTTACAGGGTACACTCATCAACGTTCACACTCATCAACGTTGCAGGAGATATGATGACATGATGACATTCTTAATGCTCTTCAATAAACTAACTGCCAATACCAGTTAGCTGAAGTTACCTATAATATATATGTGGATGGTGGAACATCCCATGTCAACATGTAAATGGAGGATCAAATGGTTATCTATGATTTCATTATTTGCAAATCTTTGAAGTCGGCTTATTTCTCCATAATAAATAAAATCTCACTGTGAAAACAAAGTTTGAGGAAAGGAATCAATACTATTTAGTAACCCTTCGACATATTTACTGGTATGCACAAGAAGGCTCAAGCTATGTACATATACCTGTAAATATCTCAATACAGTATATCATAATGAATCAACTGTGTGTAGCCACTAAGAGCTCATTTCTCTCATCGCGTGGCGGTGTATACACCCCACACCTCCTACCTGCCTATCGGGGTTCAACATGGCAGTGTCTCCATGAGTGTAAATACATCTCGGAAGCATTAACTTTAATGTGTGATGTACTTGTTTCTTGCGCTTTGTTATCCAAAGTTTGGGATGCACTCAGCCCTATTCCATGCTCATAACGAAGTTTTGTTGTTCAGTCCCACAGTCGATTCCGATGCTTTGACTGTCACTCTAAAACCTTAAGGAAACAAAATTTCCATTTCTCTAGCTTTATGTTTTTGTTTTAAGACATCACTATCACTAGAGGTCAGAAATTTGTTTATAAAGTGAATTCTTGTTTTCTGTATAAAATTTCAGAAGGAGATAGACGCTAAAAATGACTATGTCATTTTTGTGAATAATTGAAGTTACTTTTGTTGAAATAGCTTTTCTTGTAGCGTTTGGCTGGGGCATCCATTTTAACAAATTAAGACTATGGAAACCTTCCTAATGTACATCATCTTTAAACATACATGATCAGCAGCAGCATTTACAGAGACATTAATTAAATATGGAAGTATCCATCATGTTTAACTTATCTTGTTACAGGTAGTGCTGGATCAGTGAATGCTAACTTTGTAAACTTAGATAACTTCCCCACACACTTCAGTGCTGACTTTGGAGCCTTCAGTGCTTCTCAGAGCAACACAACTGCTGCCAGCAAAGCAGCAGTGAATAAATTTAATCTCTAGCCAGCAGTAAGATATGCAGCTCTTGCTAATTTAGATAATCTTCACAGGGCACCGTACTCGTTCTTATTCTTTGGACTGTGTCTTACTCTGTTTGCCTCTGCAACAGGGTAACACTCATCAACGTTACAGGGTACACTCGTCAACGTTCACACTCATCAACGTTGCAGGAGATATGATGACATGATGACATTCTTAATGCTCTTCAATAAACTAACTGCCAATACCAGTTAGCTGAAGTTACCTATAATATATATGTGGATGGTGGAACATCCCATGTCAACATGTAAATGGAGGATCAAATGCTTAAGTGTGTCTGTCATTTAGCTATGATTTCATTATTTGCAAATCTTTGCAGTAGGCTTCCATGAGTGTAAATGCTTCTAGGAAGCATTAACTTTAATGTGTGATGTAGTTGTTTCTGGCGCTTTGTTATCCAAAGTTTGGGATGCACTCAGCGCTATTCCATGCTCATAACGAAGTTTTGTTGTTCAGTCGCACAGTCGATTTCGATGCTTTGAATGTCTCTCTAAAACCTTAAGGAAACATAATTTCCATTTCTCTAGCTTTGTGTTTTTGTTTTAAGACATCACTATCAGGAGAGGTCAGAAATTTGTTTATAAAGTGAATTCTTGTTTACTGTATAAAATTTCAGAAGGAGATAGACGCTAAAAATGACTATGTCATTTTTGTGAATAATTGAAGTTACTTTTGTTGAAATAGCTTTTCTTGTAGCGTTTGGCTGGGGCATCCATTTTAACAAATTAAGACTATGGAAACCTTCCTAATGTACATCATCTTTAAACATACATGATCAGCAGCAGCAGTTACAGAGACATTAATTAAATATCATGTTTAACTTAACTTGTTACAGGTAGTAGTGCAGGATCAGTGGATGCTAACTTCGTACACTTTGATAATTTCCCCAAACCCTTCATTGCTGATTTTGGAGCCTTCAGTGCTTCTCAGAGCAACACAACTGCAGCCAGCAAAGCAGCAGTGAATAAATTTAATCTCAAGCCAGCAGTAAGATATGCAGCTCTTGCTAATTTAGATAATCTTCACAGGGCACTGTACTCGTTCTTATTCTTTGGAATGTGTCTCAGCAACAGGGTAACACTCATCAACGTTACAGGGTACACTCATCAACGTTCACACTCATCAACGTTGCAGGAGATATGATGACATGATGACATTCTTAATGCTCTTCAATAAACTAACTGCCAATACCAGTTAGCTGAAGTTACCTATAATATATATGTGGATGGTGGAACATCCCATGTCAACATGTAAATGGAGGATCAAATGCTTATCTATGATTTCATTATTTGCAAATCTTTGAAGTCGGCTTATTTCTCCATAATAAATAAAATCTCACTGTGAAAACAAAGTTTGAGGAAAGGAATCAATACTATTTAGTAACCCTTCGACATATTTACTGGTATGCACAAGAAGGCTCAAGCTATGTACATATACCTGTAAATATCTCAATACAGTATATCATAATGAATCAACTGTGTGTAGCCACTAAGAGCTCATTTCTCTCATCGCGTGGCGGTGTATACACCCCACACCTCCTACCTGCCTATCGGGGTTCAACATGGCAGTGTCTCCATGAGTGTAAATACATCTCGGAAGCATTAACTTTAATGTGTCATGTACTTGTTTCTTGCGCTTTGTTATCCAAAGTTTGGGATGCACTCAGCCCTATTCCATGCTCATAACGAAGTTTTGTTGTTCAGTCCCACAGTCGATTCCGATGCTTTGACTGTCACTCTAATACCTTAAGGAAACAAAATTTCCATTTCTCTAGCTTTATGTTTTTGTTTTAAGACATCACTATCACTAGAGGTCAGAAATTTGTTTATAAAGTGAATTCTTGTTTTCTGTATAAAATTTCAGAAGGAGATAGACGCTAAAAATGACTATGTCATTTTTGTGAATAATTGAAGTTACTTTTGTTGAAATAGCTTTTCTTGTAGCGTTTGGCTGGGGCATCCATTTTAACAAATTAAGACTATGGAAACCTTACTAATGTACATCATCTTTAAACATACATGATCAGTAGCAGCAGTTACAGAGACATTAATTAAATATCATGTTTAACTTAACTTGTTACTGGTAGTAGTGCAGGATCAGTGGATGCTAACTTCATACACTTTGATAATTTCCCCAAACCCTTCATTGCTGATTTTGGAGCCTTCAGTGCTTCTCAGAGCAACACAACTGCAGCCAGCAAAGCAGCAGTGAATAAATTTAATCTCTAGCCAGCAGTAAGATATGCAGCTCTTGCTAATTTAGATAATCTTCACAGGGCACGGTACTCGTTCTTATTCTTTGGACTGTGTCTTACTCTGTTTGCCTCAGCAACAGGGTAACACTCATCAACGTTACAGGGTACACTCATCAACGTTCACACTCATCAACGTTGCAGGAGATATGATGACATGATGACATTCTTAATGCTCTTCAATAAACTAACTGCCAATACCAGTTAGCTGAAGTTACCTATAATATATATGTGGATGGTGGAACATCCCATGTCAACATGTAAATGGAGGATCAAATGCTTATCTATGATTTCATTATTTGCAAATCTTTGAAGTCGGCTTATTTCTCCATAATAAATAAAATCTCACTGTGAAAACAAAGTTTGAGGAAAGGAATCAATACTATTTAGTAACCCTTCGACATATTTACTGGTATGCACAAGAAGGCTCAAGCTATGTACATATACCTGTAAATATCTCAATACAGTATATCATAATGAATCAACTGTGTGTAGCCACTAAGAGCTCATTTCTCTCATCGCGTGGCGGTGTATACACCCCACACCTCCTACCTGCCTATCGGGGTTCAACATGGCAGTGTCTCCATGAGTGTAAATACATCTCGGAAGCATTAACTTTAATGTGTGATGTACTTGTTTCTTGCGCTTTGTTATCCAAAGTTTGGGATGCACTCAGCCCTATTCCATGCTCATAACGAAGTTTTGTTGTTCAGTCCCACAGTCGATTCCGATGCTTTGACTGTCACTCTAAAACCTTAAGGAAACAAAATTTCCATTTCTCTAGCTTTATGTTTTTGTTTTAAGACATCACTATCACTAGAGGTCAGAAATTTGTTTATAAAGTGAATTCTTGTTTTCTGTATAAAATTTCAGAAGGAGATAGAAGCTAAAAATGACTATGTCATTTTTGTGAATAATTGAAGTTACTTTTGTTGAAATAGCTTTTCTTGTAGCGTTTGGCTGGGGCATCCATTTTAACAAATTAAGACTATGGAAACCTTCCTAATGTACATCATCTTTAAACATACATGATCAGCAGCAGCATTTACAGAGACATTAATTAAATATGGAAGTATCCATCATGTTTAACTTATCTTGTTACAGGTAGTGCTGGATCAGTGAATGCTAACTTTGTAAACTTAGATAACTTCCCCACACACTTCAGTGTTGACTTTGGAGCATTCAGTGCTTCTCAGAGCAACACAACTGCTGCCAGCAAAGCAGCAGTGAATAAATTTAATCTCTAGCCAGCAGTAAGATATGCAGCTCTTGCTAATTTAGATAATCTTCACAGGGCACCGTACTCGTTCTTATTCTTTGGACTGTGTCTTACTCTCTTTGCCTCAGCAACAGGGTAACACTCATCAACGTTACAGGGTACACTCATCAACGTTCACACTCATCAACGTTGCAGGAGATATGATGACATGATGACATTCTTAATGCTCTTCAATAAACTAACTGCCAATACCAGTTAGCTGAAGTTACCTATAATATATATGTGGATGGTGGAACATCCCATGTCAACATGTAAATGGAGGATCAAATGCTTATCTATGATTTCATTATTTGCAAATCTTTGAAGTCGGCTTATTTCTCCATAATAAATAAAATCTCACTGTGAAAACAAAGTTTGAGGAAAGGAATCAATACTATTTAGTAACCCTTCGACATATTTACTGGTATGCACAAGAAGGCTCAAGCTATGTACATATACCTGTAAATATCTCAATACAGTATATCATAATGAATCAACTGTGTGTAGCCACTAAGAGCTCATTTCTCTCATCGCGTGGCGGTGTATACACCCCACACCTCCTACCTGCCTATCGGGGTTCAACATGGCAGTGTCTCCATGAGTGTAAATACATCTCGGAAGCATTAACTTTAATGTGTGATGTACTTGTTTCTTGCGCTTTGTTATCCAAAGTTTGGGATGCACTCAGCCCTATTCCATGCTCATAACGAAGTTTTGTTGTTCAGTCCCACAGTCGATTCCGATGCTTTGACTGTCACTCTAAAACCTTAAGGAAACAAAATTTCCATTTCTCTAGCTTTATGGTTTTGTTTTAAGACATCACTATCACTAGAGGTCAGAAATTTGTTTATAAAGTGAATTCTTGTTTTCTGTATAAAATTTCAGAAGGAGATAGACGCTAAAAATGACTATGTCATTTTTGTGAATAATTGAAGTTACTTTTGTTGAAATAGCTTTTCTTGTAGCGTTTTGCTGGGGCATCCATTTTAACAAATTAAGACTATGGAAACCTTCCTAATGTACATCATCTTTAAACATACATGATCAGCATTAGGAGTTACAGAGACAGTAATTAAATATGGAAGTATCCATCATGTTTAACTTATCTTGTTACAGGTAGTGCTGGATCAGTGAATGCTAACTTTGTAAACTTAGATAACTTCCCCACACACTTCAGTGCTGACTTTGGAGCCTTCAGTGCTTCTCAGAGCAACACAACTGCTGCCAGCAAAGCAGCAGTGAATAAATTTAATCTCTAGCCAGCAGTAAGATATGCAGCTCTTGCTAATTTAGATAATCTTCACAGGGCACCGTACTCATTCTTATTCTTTGGACTGTGTCTTACTCTGTTTGCCTCAGCAACAGGGTAACACTCATCAACGTTACAGGATACACTCGTCAACGTTCACACTCATCAACGTTGCAGGAGATATGATGACATGATGACATTCTTAATGCTCTTCAATAAACTAACTGCCAATACCAGTTAGCTAAAGTTACCTATAATATATATGTGGATGGTGGAACATCCCATGTCAACATGTAAATGGAGGATCAAATGCTTAAGTGTGTCTGTCATTTATCTATGATTTCATTATTTGCAAATCTTTGCAGTAGGCTTCCATGAGTGTAAATGCTTCTAGGAAGCATTAACTTTAATGTGTGATGTAGTTGTTTCTGGCGCTTTGTTATCCAAAGTTTGGGATGCACTCAGCGCTATTCCATGCTCATAACGAAGTTTTGTTGTTCAGTCGCACAGTCGATTTCGATGCTTTGAATGTCTCTCTAAAACCTTAAGGAAACATAATTTCCATTTCTCTAGCTTTGTGTTTTTGTTTTAAGACATCACTATCAGGAGAGGTCAGAAATTTGTTTATAAAGTGAATTCTTGTTTACTGTATAAAATTTCAGAAGGAGATAGACGCTAAAAATGACTATGTCATTTTTGTGAATAATTGAAGTTACTTTTGTTGAAATAGCTTTTCTTGTAGCGTTTGGCTGGGGCATCCATTTTAACAAATTAAGACTATGGAAACCTTCCTAATGTACATCATCTTTAAACATACATGATCAGCAGCAGCAGTTACAGAGACATTAATTAAATATCATGTTTAACTTAACTTGTTACAGGTAGTAGTGCAGGATCAGTGGATGCTAACTTTGTACACTTTGATAATTTCCCCAAACCCTTCATTGCTGATTTTGGAGCCTTCAGTGCTTCTCAGAGCAACACAACTGCAGCCAGCAAAGCAGCAGTGAATAAATTTAATCTCAAGCCAGCAGTAAGATATGCAGCTCTTGCTAATTTAGATAATCTTCACAGGGCACTGTACTCGTTCTTATTCTTTGGACTGTGTCTTACTCTGTTTGCCTCAGAAACAGGGTAACACTCATCAACGTTACAGGGTACACTCATCAACGTTCACACTCATCAACGTTGCAGGAGATATGATGACATGATGACATTCTTAATGCTCTTCAATAAACTAACTGCCAATACCAGTTAGCTGAAGTTACCTATAATATATATGTGGATGGTGGAACATCCCATGTCAACATGTAAATGGAGGATCAAATGCTTATCTATGATTTCATTATTTGCAAATCTTTGAAGTCGGCTTATTTCTCCATAATAAATAAAATCTCACTGTGAAAACAAAGTTTGAGGAAAGGAATCAATACTATTTAGTAACCCTTCGACATATTTACTGGTATGCACAAGAAGGCTCAAGCTATGTACATATACCTGTAAATATCTCAATACAGTATATCATAATGAATCAACTGTGTGTAGCCACTAAGAGCTCATTTCTCTCATCGCGTGGCGGTGTATACACCCCACACCTCCTACCTGCCTATCGGGGTTCAACATGGCAGTGTCTCCATGAGTGTAAATACATCTCGGAAGCATTAACTTTAATGTGTGATGTACTTGTTTCTTGCGCTTTGTTATCCAAAGTTTGGGATGCACTCAGCCCTATTACATGCTCATAACGAAGTTTTGTTGTTCAGTCGCACAGTCGATTTCGATGCTTTGAGTGTCTCTCTAAAACCTTAAGGAAACAAAATTTCCATTTCTCTAGCTTCATGTTTTTGTTTTAAGACATCACTATCAGGAGAGGTTAGAAATTTGTTTATAAAGTGAATTCTTGTTTTCTGTATAAAATTTCAGAAGGAGATAGACGCTAAAAATGACTATGTCATTTTTGTGAATGATTGAAGTTACTTTTGTTGAAATAGCTTTTCTTGTAGCGTTTGGCTGGGGCATCCATTTTAACAAATTAAGACTATAGAAACCTTCCTAATGTACATCATCTTTAAACATACATGATCAGCATTTGGAGTTACAGAGACAGTAATTAAATATGGAAGTATCCATCATGTTTAACTTATCTTGTTACAGGTAGTGCTGGATCAGTGAATGCTAACTTTGTAAACTTTGATAACTTCCCCACACACTTCAGTGCTGACTTTGGAGCCTTCAGTGCTTCTCAGAGCAACACCTGCAGCCAGCAAAGCAGCAGTGAATAAATTTAAACTCTAGCCAGCAGTAAGATATGCAGCTCTTGCTAATTTAGATAATCTTCACAGGGCACCGTACTCGTTCTTATTCTTTGGACTGTGTCTTACTCTGTTTGCCTCAGCAACAGGGTAACACTCATCAACGTTACAGGGTACACTCATCAACGTTCACACTCATCAACGTTGCAGGAGATATGATGACATGATGACATTCTTAATGCTCTTCTATAAACTAACTGCCAATACCAGTTAGCTGAAGTTACCTATAATATATATGTGGATGGTGGAACATCCCATGTCAACATGTAAATGGAGGATCAAATGCTTAAGTGTGTCTGTCATTTATCTATGATTTCATTATTTGCAAATCTTTGCAGTAGGCTTCCATGAGTGTAAATGCTTCTAGGAAGCATTAACTTTAATGTGTGATGTAGTTGTTTCTGGCGCTTTGTTATCCAAAGTTTGGGATGCACTCAGCGCTATTCCATGCTCATAACGAAGTTTTGTTGTTCAGTCGTACAGTCGATTTCGATGCTTTGAATGTCTCTCTAAAACCTTAAGGAAACATAATTTCCATTTCTCTAGCTTTGTGTTTTTGTTTTAAGACATCACTATCAGGAGAGGTCAGAAATTTGTTTATAAAGTGAATTCTTGTTTACTGTATAAAATTTCAGAAGGAGATAGACGCTAAAAATGACTATGTCATTTTTGTGAATAATTGAAGTTACTTTTGTTGAAATAGCTTTTCTTGTAGCGTTTGGCTGGGGCATCCATTTTAACAAATTAAGACTATGGAAACCTTCCTAATGTACATCATCTTTAAACATACATGATCAGCAGCAGCAGTTACAGAGACATTAATTAAATATCATGTTTAACTTAACTTGTTACAGGTAGTAGTGCAGGATCAGTGGATGCTAACTTCGTACACTTTGATAATTTCCCCAAACCCTTCATTGCTGATTTTGGAGCCTTCAGTGCTTCTCAGAGCAACACAACTGCAGCCAGCAAAGCAGCAGTGAATAAATTTAATCTCTAGCCAGCAGTAAGATATGCAGCTCTTGCTAATTTAGATAATCTTCACAGGGCACGGTACTCGTTCTTATTCATTGGACAGTGTCTTACTCTGTTTGCCTCAACAACAGGGTAACACTCATCAACGTTCACACTCATCAACGTTGCAGGAGATATGATGACATGATGATATTCTTAATGCTCTTCAATAAATTAACTGCCAATACCAGTTAGCTGAAGTTACCTATAATATATATGTGGATGGTGGAACATCCCATGTCAACATGTAAATGGAGGGTCAAATGCTTATCTATGATTTCATTATTTGCAAATCTTTGAAGTCGGCTTATTTCTCCAGAATAAATAAAATCTCACTGTGAAAACAAAGTTTGAGGAAAGGAATCAGTACTATTTAGTAACCCTTCGACATATTTACTTGTATGCACTTGAAGGCTCAAGCTATGTACATATACCTGTAAATATCTCAATACAGTATATCATAATGAATCAACTGTGTGTAGCCACTAAGAGCTCATTTCTCTCATCGCGTGGCGGTGTATACACCCCACACCTCCTACCTGCCTATCGGGGTTCAACATGGCAGTGTCTCCATGAGTGTAAATACATCTCGGAAGCATTAACTTTAATGTGTGATGTACTTGTTTCTTGCGCTTTGTTATCCAAAGTTTGGGATGCACTCAGCCCTATTCCATGCTCATAACGAAGTTTTGTTGTTCAGTCGCACAGTCGATTTCGATGCTTTGAGTGTCTCTCTAAAACCTTAAGGAAACAAAATTTCCATTTCTCTAGCTTCATGTTTTTGTTTTAAGACATCACTATCAGGAGAGGTTAGAAATTTGTTTATAAAGTGAATTCTTGTTTTCTGTATAAAATTTCAGAAGGAGATAGACGCTAAAAATGACTATTTCATTTTTGTGAATGATTGAAGTTACTTTTGTTGAAATAGCTTTTCTTGTAGCGTTTGGCTGGGGCATCCATTTTAACAAATTAAGACTATAGAAACCTTCCTAATGTACATCATCTTTAAACATACATGATCAGCATTAGGAGTTACAGAGACAGTAATTAAATATGGAAGTATCCATCATGTTTAACTTATCTTGTTACAGGTAGTGCTGGATCAGTGAATGCTAACTTTGTAAACTTTGATAACTTCCCCACACACTTCAGTGCTGACTTTGGAGCCTTCAGTGCTTCTCAGAGCAACACAACTGCAGCCAGCAAAGCAGCAGTGAATAAATTTAAACTCTAGCCAGCAGTAAGATATGCAGCTCTTGCTAATTTAGATAATCTTCACAGGGCACCGTACTCGTTCTTATTCTTTGGACTGTGTCTTACTCTGTTTGCCTCAGCAGCAGGGTAACACTCATCAACGTTACAGGGTACACTCATCAACGTTCACACTCATCAACGTTGCAGGAGATATGATGACATGCTGACATTCTTAATGCTCTTCTATAAACTAACTGCCAATACCAGTTAGCGGAAGTTACCTATAATATATATGTGGATGGTGGAACATCCCATGTCAACATGTGAATGGAGGATCAAATGCTTAAGTGTGTCTGTCATTTATCTATGATTTCATTATTTGCAAATCTTTGCAGTAGGCTTCCATGAGTGTAAATGCTTCTAGGAAGCATTAACTTTAATGTGTGATGTAGTTGTTTCTGGCGCTTTGTTATCCAAAGTTTGGGATGCACTCAGCGCTATTCCATGCTCATAACGAAGTTTTGTTGTTCAGTCGCACAGTCGATTTCGATGCTTTGAATGTCTCTCTAAAACCTTAAGGAAACATAATTTCCATTTCTCTAGCTTTGTGTTTTTGTTTTAAGACATCACTATCAGGAGAAGTCAGAAATTTGTTTATAAAGTGAATTCTTGTTTACTGTATAAAATTTCAGAAGGAGATAGACGCTAAAAATGACTATGTCATTTTTGTGAATAATTGAAGTTACTTTTGTTGAAATAGCTTTTCTTGTAGCGTTTGGCTGGGGCATCCATTTTAACAAATTAAGACTATGGAAACCTTCCTAATGTACATCATCTTTAAACATACATGATCAGCAGCAGCAGTTACAGAGACATTAATTAAATATCATGTTTAACTTAACTTGTTACAGGTAGTAGTGCAGGATCAGTGGATGCTAACTTCGTACACTTTGATAATTTCCCCAAACCCTTCATTGCTGATTTTGGAGCCTTCAGTGCTTCTCAGAGCAACACAACTGCAGCCAGCAAAGCAGCAGTGAATAAATTTAATCTCAAGCCAGCAGTAAGATATGCAGCTCTTGCTAATTTAGATAATCTTCACAGGGCACTGTACTCGTTCTTATTCTTTGGAATGTGTCTCAGCAACAGGGTAACACTCATCAACGTTACAGGGTACACTCATCAACGTTGCAGGAGATATGATGACATGATGACATTCTTAATGCTCTTCAATAAACTAACTGCCAATACCAGTTAGCTGAAGTTACCTATAATATATATGTGCATGGTGGAACATCCCATGTCAACATGTAAATGAAGGATCAAATGCTTATCTATGATTTCATTATTTGCAAATCTTTGAAGTCGGCTTATTTCTCCATAATAAATAAAATCTCACTGTGAAAACAAAGTTTGAGGAAAGGAATCAATACTATTTAGTAACTCTTCGACATATTTACTGGTATGCACAAGAAGGCTCAAGCTATGTACATATACCTGTAAATATCTCAATACAGTATATCATAATGAATCAACTGTGTGTAGCCACTAAGAGCTCATTTCTCTCATCGCGTGGCGGTGTATACACCCCACACCTCCTACCTGCCTATCGTTCAACATGGCAGTGTCTCCATGAGTGTAAATACATCTCGGAAGCATTAACTTTAATGTGTGATGTACTTGTTTCTTGCGCTTTGTTATCCAAAGTTTGGGATGCACTCAGCCCTATTACATGCTCATAACGAAGTTTTGTTGTTCAGTCGCACAGTCGATTTCGATGCTTTGAGTGTCTCTCTAAAACCTTAAGGAAACAAAATTTCCATTTCTCTAGCTTCATGTTTTTGTTTTAAGACATCACTATCAGGAGAGGTTAGAAATTTGTTTATAAAGTGAATTCTTGTTTTCTGTATAAAATTTCAGAAGGAGATAGACGCTAAAAATGACTATGTCATTTTTGTGAATGATTGAAGTTACTTTTGTTGAAATAGCTTTTCTTGTAGCGTTTGGCTGGGGCATCCATTTTAACAAATTAAGACTATAGAAACCTTCCTAATGTACATCATCTTTAAACATACATGATCAGCATTAGGAGTTACAGAGACAGTAATTAAATATGGAAGTATCCATCATGTTTAACTTATCTTGTTACAGGTAGTGCTGGATCAGTGAATGCTAACTTTGTAAACTTTGATAACTTCCCCACACACTTCAGTGCTGACTTTGGAGCCTTCAGTGCTTCTCAGAGCAACACAACTGCAGCCAGCAAAGCAGCAGTGAATAAATTTAAACTCTAGCCAGCAGTAAGATATGCAGCTCTTGCTAATTTAGATAATCTTCACAGGGCACCGTACTCGTTCTTATTCTTTGGACTGTGTCTTACTCTGTGTGCCTCAGCAACAGGGTAACACTCATCAACGTTACAGGGTACACTCATCAACGTTCACACTCATCAACGTTGCAGGAGATATGATGACATGCTGACATTCTTAATGCTCTTCTATAAACTAACTGCCAATACCAGTTAGCGGAAGTTACCTATAATATATATGTGGATGGTGGAACATCCCATGTCAACATGTGAATGGAGGATCAAATGCTTAAGTGTGTCTGTCATTTATCTATGATTTCATTATTTGCAAATCTTTGCAGTAGGCTTCCATGAGTGTAAATGCTTCTAGGAAGCATTAACTTTAATGTGTGATGTAGTTGTTTCTGGCGCTTTGTTATCCAAAGTTTGGGATGCACTCAGCGCTATTCCATGCTCATAACGAAGTTTTGTTGTTCAGTCGCACAGTCGATTTCGATGCTTTGAATGTCTCTCTAAAACCTTAAGGAAACATAATTTCCATTTCTCTAGCTTTGTGTTTTTGTTTTAAGACATCACTATCAGGAGAGGTCAGAAATTTGTTTATAAAGTGAATTCTTGTTTACTGTATAAAATTTCAGAAGGAGATGACTATGTCATTTTTGTGAATAATTGAAGTTACTTTTGTTGAAATAGCTTTTCTTGTAGCGTTTGGCTGGGGCATCCATTTTAACAAATTAAGACTATGGAAACCTTCCTAATGTACATCATCTTTAAACATACATGATCAGCAGCAGCAGTTACAGAGACATTAATTAAATATCATGTTTAACTTAACTTGTTACAGGTAGTAGTGCAGGATCAGTGGATGCTAACTTCGTACACTTTGATAATTTCCCCAAACCCTTCATTGCTGATTTTGGAGCCTTCAGTGCTTCTCAGAGCAACACAACTGCAGCCAGCAAAGCAGCAGTGAATAAATTTAATCTCAAGCCAGCAGTAAGATATGCAGCTCTTGCTAATTTAGATAATCTTCACAGGGCACTGTACTCGTTCTTATTCTTTGGAATGTGTCTCAGCAACAGGGTAACACTCATCAACGTTACAGGGTACACTCATCAACGTTCACACTCATCAACGTTGCAGGAGATATGATGACATGATGACATTCTTAATGCTCTTCAATAAACTAACTGCCAATACCAGTTAGCTGAAGTTACCTATAATATATATGTGCATGGTGGAACATCCCATGTCAACATGTAAATGAAGGATCAAATGCTTATCTATGATTTCATTATTTGCAAATCTTTGAAGTCGGCTTATTTCTCCATAATAAATAAAATCTCACTGTGAAAACAAAGTTTGAGGAAAGGAATCAATACTATTTAGTAACCCTTCGACATATTTACTGGTATGCACTTGAAGGCTCAAGCTATGTACATATACCTGTAAATATCTCAATACAGTATATCATAATGAATCAACTGTGTGTAGCCACTAAGAGCTCATTTCTCTCATCGCGTGGCGGTGTATACACCCCACACCTCCTACCTGCCTATCGGGGTTCAACATGGCAGTGTCTCCATGAGTGTAAATACATCTCGGAAGAATTAACTTTAATGTGTGATGTACTTGTTTCTTGCGCTTTGTTATCCAAAGTTTGGGATGCACTCAGCCCTATTCCATGCTCATAACGAAGTTTTGTTGTTCAGTCCCACAGTCGATTCCGATGCTTTGACTGTCACTCTAAAACCTTAAGGAAACAAAATTTCCATTTCTCTAGCTTTATGTTTTTGTTTTAAGACATCACTATCACTAGAGGTCAGAAATTTGTTTATAAAGTGAATTCTTGTTTTCTGTATAAAATTTCAGAAGGAGATAGACGCTAAAAATGACTATGTCATTTTTGTGAATAATTGAAGTTACTTTTGTTGAAATAGCTTTTCTTGTAGCGTTTTGCTGGGGCATCCATTTTAACAAATTAAGACTATGGAAACCTTCCTAATGTACATCATCTTTAAACATACATGATCAGCATTAGGAGTTACAGAGACATTAATTAAATATGGAAGTATCCATCATGTTTAACTTATCTTGTTACAGGTAGTGCTGGATCAGTGAATGCTAACTTTGTAAACTTTGATAACTTCCCCACACACTTCAGTGCTGACTTTGGAGCCTTCAGTGCTTCTCAGAGCAACACAACTGCTGCCAGCAAAGCAGCAGTGAATAAATTTAATCTCTAGCCAGCAGTAAGATATGCAGCTCTTGCTAATTTAGATAATCTTCACAGGGCACCGTACTCGTTCTTATTCTTTGGACTGTGTCTTACTCTGTTTGCCTCTGCAACAGGGTAACACTCATCAACGTTACAGGGTACACTCGTCAACGTTCACACTCATCAACGTTGCAGGAGATATGATGACATGATGACATTCTTAATGCTCTTCAATAAACTAACTGCCAATACCAGTTAGCTGAAGTTACCTATAATATATATGTGGACTGTGGAACATCCCATGTCAACATGTAAATGGAGGATCAAATGCTTAAGTGTGTCTGTCATTTAGCTATGATTTCATTATTTGCAAATCTTTGCAGTAGGCTTCCATGAGTGTAAATGCTTCTAGGAAGCATTAACTTTAATGTGTGATGTAGTTGTTTCTGGCGCTTTGTTATCCAAAGTTTGGGATGCACTCAGCGCTATTCCATGCTCATAACGAAGTTTTGTTGTTCAGTCGCACAGTCGATTTCGATGCTTTGAATGTCTCTCTAAAACCTTAAGGAAACATAATTTCCATTTCTCTAGCTTTGTGTTTTTGTTTTAAGACATCACTATCAGGAGAGGTCAGAAATTTGTTTATAAAGTGAATTCTTGTTTACTGTATAAAATTTCAGAAGGAGATAGACGCTAAAAATGACTGTCATTTTTGTGAATAATTGAAGTTACTTTTGTTGAAATAGCTTTTCTTGTAGCGTTTGGCTGGGGCATCCATTTTAACAAATTAAGACTATGGAAACCTTCCTAATGTACATCATCTTTAAACATACATGATCAGCAGCAGCAGTTACAGAGACATTAATTAAATATCATGTTTAACTTAACTTGTTACAGGTAGTAGTGCAGGATCAGTGGATGCTAACTTCGTACACTTTGATAATTTCCCCAAACCCTTCATTGCTGATTTTGGAGCCTTCAGTGCTTCTCAGAGCAACACAACTGCAGCCAGCAAAGCAGCAGTGAATAAATTTAATCTCAAGCCAGCAGTAAGATATGCAGCTCTTGCTAATTTAGATAATCTTCACAGGGCACTGTACTCGTTCTTATTCTTTGGAATGTGTCTCAGCAACAGGGTAACACTCATCAACGTTACAGGGTACACTCATCAACGTTCACACTCATCAACGTTGCAGGAGATATGATGACATGATGACATTCTTAATGCTCTTCAATAAACTAACTGCCAATACCAGTTAGCTGAAGTTACCTATAATATATATGTGGATGGTGGAACATCCCATGTCAACATGTAAATGGAGGATCAAATGCTTATCTATGATTTCATTATTTGCAAATCTTTGAAGTCGGCTTATTTCTCCATAATAAATAAAATCTCACTGTGAAAACAAAGTTTGAGGAAAGGAATCAATACTATTTAGTAACCCTTCGACATATTTACTGGTATGCACAAGAAGGCTCAAGCTATGTACATATACCTGTAAATATCTCAATACAGTATATCATAATGAATCAACTGTGTGTAGCCACTAAGAGCTCATTTCTCTCATCGCGTGGCGGTGTATACACCCCACACCTCCTACCTGCCTATCGGGGTTCAACATGGCAGTGTCTCCATGAGTGTAAATACATCTCGGAAGCATTAACTTTAATGTGTGATGTACTTGTTTCTTGCGCTTTGTTATCCAAAGTTTGGGATGCACTCAGCCCTATTCCATGCTCATAACGAAGTTTTGTTGTTCAGTCCCACAGTCGATTCCGATGCTTTGACTGTCACTCTAAAACCTTAAGGAAACAAAATTTCCATTTCTCTAGCTTTATGTTTTTGTTTTAAGACATCACTATCACTAGAGGTCAGAAATTTGTTTATAAAGTGAATTCTTGTTTTCTGTATAAAATTTCAGAAGGAGATAGACGCTAAAAATGACTATGTCATTTTTGTGAATAATTGAAGTTACTTTTGTTGAAATAGCTTTTCTTGTAGCGTTTTGCTGGGGCATCCATTTTAACAAATTAAGACTATGGAAACCTTCCTAATGTACATCATCTTTAAACATACATGATCAGCATTAGGAGTTACAGAGACATTAATTAAATATGGAAGTATCCATCATGTTTAACTTATCTTGTTACAGGTAGTGCTGGATCAGTGAATGCTAACTTTGTAAACTTTGATAACTTCCCCACACACTTCAGTGCTGACTTTGGAGCCTTCAGTGCTTCTCAGAGCAACACAACTGCTGCCAGCAAAGCAGCAGTGAATAAATTTAATCTCTAGCCAGCAGTAAGATATGCAGCTCTTGCTAATTTAGATAATCTTCACAGGGCACCGTACTCGTTCTTATTCTTTGGACTGTGTCTTACTCTGTTTGCCTCTGCAACAGGGTAACACTCATCAACGTTACAGGGTACACTCGTCAACGTTCACACTCATCAACGTTGCAGGAGATATGATGACATGATGACATTCTTAATGCTCTTCAATAAACTAACTGCCAATACCAGTTAGCTGAAGTTACCTATAATATATATGTGGACTGTGGAACATCCCATGTCAACATGTAAATGGAGGATCAAATGCTTAAGTGTGTCTGTCATTTAGCTATGATTTCATTATTTGCAAATCTTTGCAGTAGGCTTCCATGAGTGTAAATGCTTCTAGGAAGCATTAACTTTAATGTGTGATGTAGTTGTTTCTGGCGCTTTGTTATCCAAAGTTTGGGATGCACTCAGCGCTATTCCATGCTCATAACGAAGTTTTGTTGTTCAGTCGCACAGTCGATTTCGATGCTTTGAATGTCTCTCTAAAACCTTAAGGAAACATAATTTCCATTTCTCTAGCTTTGTGTTTTTGTTTTAAGACATCACTATCAGGAGAGGTCAGAAATTTGTTTATAAAGTGAATTCTTGTTTACTGTATAAAATTTCAGAAGGAGATAGACGCTAAAAATGACTGTCATTTTTGTGAATAATTGAAGTTACTTTTGTTGAAATAGCTTTTCTTGTAGCGTTTGGCTGGGGCATCCATTTTAACAAATTAAGACTATGGAAACCTTCCTAATGTACATCATCTTTAAACATACATGATCAGCAGCAGCAGTTACAGAGACATTAATTAAATATCATGTTTAACTTAACTTGTTACAGGTAGTAGTGCAGGATCAGTGGATGCTAACTTCGTACACTTTGATAATTTCCCCAAACCCTTCATTGCTGATTTTGGAGCCTTCAGTGCTTCTCAGAGCAACACAACTGCAGCCAGCAAAGCAGCAGTGAATAAATTTAATCTCAAGCCAGCAGTAAGATATGCAGCTCTTGCTAATTTAGATAATCTTCACAGGGCACTGTACTCGTTCTTATTCTTTGGAATGTGTCTCAGCAACAGGGTAACACTCATCAACGTTACAGGGTACACTCATCAACGTTCACACTCATCAACGTTGCAGGAGATATGATGACATGATGACATTCTTAATGCTCTTCAATAAACTAACTGCCAATACCAGTTAGCTGAAGTTACCTATAATATATATGTGGATGGTGGAACATCCCATGTCAACATGTAAATGGAGGATCAAATGCTTATCTATGATTTCATTATTTGCAAATCTTTGAAGTCGGCTTATTTCTCCATAATAAATAAAATCTCACTGTGAAAACAAAGTTTGAGGAAAGGAATCAATACTATTTAGTAACCCTTCGACATATTTACTGGTATGCACAAGAAGGCTCAAGCTATGTACATATACCTGTAAATATCTCAATACAGTATATCATAATGAATCAACTGTGTGTAGCCACTAAGAGCTCATTTCTCTCATCGCGTGGCGGTGTATACACCCCACACCTCCTACCTGCCTATCGGGGTTCAACATGGCAGTGTCTCCATGAGTGTAAATACATCTCGGAAGCATTAACTTTAATGTGTGATGTACTTGTTTCTTGCGCTTTGTTATCCAAAGTTTGGGATGCACTCAGCCCTATTCCATGCTCATAACGAAGTTTTGTTGTTCAGTCCCACAGTCGATTCCGATGCTTTGACTGTCACTCTAAAACCTTAAGGAAACAAAATTTCCATTTCTCTAGCTTTATGTTTTTGTTTTAAGACATCACTATCACTAGAGGTCAGAAATTTGTTTATAAAGTGAATTCTTGTTTTCTGTATAAAATTTCAGAAGGAGATAGACGCTAAAAATGACTATGTCATTTTTGTGAATAATTGAAGTTACTTTTGTTGAAATAGCTTTTCTTGTAGCGTTTGGCTGGGGCATCCATTTTAACAAATTAAGACTATGGAAACCTTCCTAATGTACATCATCTTTAAACATACATGATCAGCAGCAGCATTTACAGAGACATTAATTAAATATGGAAGTATCCATCATGTTTAACTTATCTTGTTACAGGTAGTGCTGGATCAGTGAATGCTAACTTTGTAAACTTAGATAACTTCCCCAGACACTTCAGTGTTGACTTTGGAGCCTTCAGTGCTTCTCAGAGCAACACAACTGCTGCCAGCAAAGCAGCAGTGAATAAATTTAATCTCTAGCCAGCAGTAAGATATGCAGCTCTTGCTAATTTAGATAATCTTCACAGGGCACCGTACTCGTTCTTATTCTTTGGACTGTGTCTTACTCTGTTTGCCTCAGCAACAGGGTAACACTCATCAACGTTACAGGGTACACTCATCAACGTTCACACTCATCAACGTTGCAGGAGATATGATGACATGATGACATTCTTAATGCTCTTCAATAAACTAACTGCCAATACCAGTTAGCTGAAGTTACCTATAATATATATGTGGATGGTGGAACATCCCATGTCAACATGTAAATGGAGGATCAAATGCTTAAGTGTGTCTGTCATTTATCTATGATTTCATTATTCGCAAATCTTTGCAGTAGGCTTCCATGAGTGTAAATGCTTCTAGGAAGCATTAACTTTAATGTGCGATGTACTTGTTTCTTGCGCTTTGTTATCCAAAGTTTGGGATGCACTCAGCCCTATTCCATGCTCATAACGAAGTTTTGTTGTTCAGTCCCACAGTCGATTCCGATGCTTTGACTGTCACTCTAATACCTTAAGGAAACAAAATTTCCATTTCTCTAGCTTTATGTTTTTGTTTTAAGACATCACTATCACTAGAGGTCAGAAATTTGTTTATAAAGTGAATTCTTGTTTTCTGTATAAAATTTCAGAAGGAGATAGACGCTAAAAATGACTATGTCATTTTTGTGAATAATTGAAGTTACTTTTGTTGAAATAGCTTTTCTTGTAGCGTTTGGCTGGGGCATCCATTTTAACAAATTAAGACTATGGAAACCTTCCTAATGTACATCATCTTTAAACATACATGATCAGCATTAGGAGTTACAGAGACAGTAATTAAATATGGAAGTATCCATCATGTTTAACTTATCTTGTTACAGGTAGTGCTGGATCAGTGAATGCTAACTTTGTAAACTTTGATAACTTCCCCACACACTTCAGTGCTGTCTTTGGAGCCTTCAGTGCTTCTCAGAGCAACACAACAGCTGCCAGCAAAGCAGCAGTGAATAAATTTAATCTCTAGCCAGCAGTAAGATATGCAGCTCTTGCTAATTTAGATAATCTTCACAGGGCACCGTACTCGTTCTTATTCTTTGGACTGTGTCTTACTCTGTTTGCCTCAGCAACAGGGTAACACTCATCAACGTTACAGGGTACACTCATCAACGTTCACACTCATCAACGTTGCAGGAGATATGATGACATGATGACATTCTTAATGCTCTTCAATAAACTAACTGCCAATACCAGTTAGCTGAAGTTACCTATAATATATATGTGGATGGTGGAACATCCCATGTCAACATGTAAATGGAGGATCAAATGCTTAAGTGTGTCTGTCATTTATCTATGATTTCATTATTTGCAAATCTTTGCAGTAGGCTTCCATGAGTGTAAATGCTTCTAGGAAGCATTAACTTTAATGTGTGATGTAGTTGTTTCTGGCGCTTTGTTATCCAAAGTTTGGGATGCACTCAGCGCTATTCCATGCTCATAACGAAGTTTTGTTGTTCAGTCGCACAGTCGATTTCGATGCTTTGAATGTCTCTCTAAAACCTTAAGGAAACATAATTTCCATTTCTCTAGCTTTGTGTTTTTGTTTTAAGACATCACTATCAGGAGAGGTCAGAAATTTGTTTATAAAGTGAATTCTTGTTTACTGTATAAAATTTCAGAAGGAGATAGACGCTAAAAATGACTATGTCATTTTTGTGAATAATTGAAGTTACTTTTGTTGAAATAGCTTTTCTTGTAGCGTTTGGCTGGGGCATCCATTTTAAATTAAGACTATGGAAACCTTCCTAATGTAAATCATCTTTAAACATACATGATCAGCAGCAGCAGTTACAGAGACATTAATTAAATATCATGTTTAACTTAACTTGTTACAGGTAGTAGTGCAGGATCAGTGGATGCTAACTTCGTACACTTTGATAATTTCCCCAAACCCTTCATTGCTGATTTTGGAGCCTTCAGTGCTTCTCAGAGCAACACAACTGCAGCCAGCAAAGCAGCAGTGAATAAATTTAATCTCAAGCCAGCAGTAAGATATGCAGCTCTTGCTAATTTAGATAATCTTCACAGGGCACTGTACTCGTTCTTATTCTTTGGAATGTGTCTCAGCAACAGGGTAACACTCATCAACGTTACAGGGTACACTCATCAACGTTGCAGGAGATATGATGACATGATGACATTCTTAATGCTCTTCAATAAACTAACTGCCAATACCAGTTAGCTGAAGTTACCTATAATATATATGTGCATGGTGGAACATCCCATGTCAACATGTAAATGAAGGATCAAATGCTTATCTATGATTTCATTATTTGCAAATCTTTGAAGTCGGCTTATTTCTCCATAATAAATAAAATCTCACTGTGAAAACAAAGTTTGAGGAAAGGAATCAATACTATTTAGTAACTCTTCGACATATTTACTGGTATGCACAAGAAGGCTCAAGCTATGTACATATACCTGTAAATATCTCAATACAGTATATCATAATGAATCAACTGTGTGTAGCCACTAAGAGCTCATTTCTCTCATCGCGTGGCGGTGTATACACCCCACACCTCCTACCTGCCTATCGTTCAACATGGCAGTGTCTCCATGAGTGTAAATACATCTCGGAAGCATTAACTTTAATGTGTGATGTACTTGTTTCTTGCGCTTTGTTATCCAAAGTTTGGGATGCACTCAGCCCTATTACATGCTCATAACGAAGTTTTGTTGTTCAGTCGCACAGTCGATTTCGATGCTTTGAGTGTCTCTCTAAAACCTTAAGGAAACAAAATTTCCATTTCTCTAGCTTCATGTTTTTGTTTTAAGACATCACTATCAGGAGAGGTTAGAAATTTGTTTATAAAGTGAATTCTTGTTTTCTGTATAAAATTTCAGAAGGAGATAGACGCTAAAAATGACTATGTCATTTTTGTGAATGATTGAAGTTACTTTTGTTGAAATAGCTTTTCTTGTAGCGTTTGGCTGGGGCATCCATTTTAACAAATTAAGACTATAGAAACCTTCCTAATGTACATCATCTTTAAACATACATGATCAGCATTAGGAGTTACAGAGACAGTAATTAAATATGGAAGTATCCATCATGTTTAACTTATCTTGTTACAGGTAGTGCTGGATCAGTGAATGCTAACTTTGTAAACTTTGATAACTTCCCCACACACTTCAGTGCTGACTTTGGAGCCTTCAGTGCTTCTCAGAGCAACACAACTGCAGCCAGCAAAGCAGCAGTGAATAAATTTAAACTCTAGCCAGCAGTAAGATATGCAGCTCTTGCTAATTTAGATAATCTTCACAGGGCACCGTACTCGTTCTTATTCTTTGGACTGTGTCTTACTCTGTGTGCCTCAGCAACAGGGTAACACTCATCAACGTTACAGGGTACACTCATCAACGTTCACACTCATCAACGTTGCAGGAGATATGATGACATGCTGACATTCTTAATGCTCTTCTATAAACTAACTGCCAATACCAGTTAGCGGAAGTTACCTATAATATATATGTGGATGGTGGAACATCCCATGTCAACATGTGAATGGAGGATCAAATGCTTAAGTGTGTCTGTCATTTATCTATGATTTCATTATTTGCAAATCTTTGCAGTAGGCTTCCATGAGTGTAAATGCTTCTAGGAAGCATTAACTTTAATGTGTGATGTAGTTGTTTCTGGCGCTTTGTTATCCAAAGTTTGGGATGCACTCAGCGCTATTCCATGCTCATAACGAAGTTTTGTTGTTCAGTCGCACAGTCGATTTCGATGCTTTGAATGTCTCTCTAAAACCTTAAGGAAACATAATTTCCATTTCTCTAGCTTTGTGTTTTTGTTTTAAGACATCACTATCAGGAGAGGTCAGAAATTTGTTTATAAAGTGAATTCTTGTTTACTGTATAAAATTTCAGAAGGAGATGACTATGTCATTTTTGTGAATAATTGAAGTTACTTTTGTTGAAATAGCTTTTCTTGTAGCGTTTGGCTGGGGCATCCATTTTAACAAATTAAGACTATGGAAACCTTCCTAATGTACATCATCTTTAAACATACATGATCAGCAGCAGCAGTTACAGAGACATTAATTAAATATCATGTTTAACTTAACTTGTTACAGGTAGTAGTGCAGGATCAGTGGATGCTAACTTCGTACACTTTGATAATTTCCCCAAACCCTTCATTGCTGATTTTGGAGCCTTCAGTGCTTCTCAGAGCAACACAACTGCAGCCAGCAAAGCAGCAGTGAATAAATTTAATCTCAAGCCAGCAGTAAGATATGCAGCTCTTGCTAATTTAGATAATCTTCACAGGGCACTGTACTCGTTCTTATTCTTTGGAATGTGTCTCAGCAACAGGGTAACACTCATCAACGTTACAGGGTACACTCATCAACGTTCACACTCATCAACGTTGCAGGAGATATGATGACATGATGACATTCTTAATGCTCTTCAATAAACTAACTGCCAATACCAGTTAGCTGAAGTTACCTATAATATATATGTGCATGGTGGAACATCCCATGTCAACATGTAAATGAAGGATCAAATGCTTATCTATGATTTCATTATTTGCAAATCTTTGAAGTCGGCTTATTTCTCCATAATAAATAAAATCTCACTGTGAAAACAAAGTTTGAGGAAAGGAATCAATACTATTTAGTAACCCTTCGACATATTTACTGGTATGCACTTGAAGGCTCAAGCTATGTACATATACCTGTAAATATCTCAATACAGTATATCATAATGAATCAACTGTGTGTAGCCACTAAGAGCTCATTTCTCTCATCGCGTGGCGGTGTATACACCCCACACCTCCTACCTGCCTATCGGGGTTCAACATGGCAGTGTCTCCATGAGTGTAAATACATCTCGGAAGAATTAACTTTAATGTGTGATGTACTTGTTTCTTGCGCTTTGTTATCCAAAGTTTGGGATGCACTCAGCCCTATTCCATGCTCATAACGAAGTTTTGTTGTTCAGTCCCACAGTCGATTCCGATGCTTTGACTGTCACTCTAATACCTTAAGGAAACAAAATTTCCATTTCTCTAGCTTTATGTTTTTGTTTTAAGACATCACTATCACTAGAGGTCAGAAATTTGTTTATAAAGTGAATTCTTGTTTTCTGTATAAAATTTCAGAAGGAGATAGACGCTAAAAATGACTATGTCATTTTTGTGAATAATTGAAGTTACTTTTGTTGAAATAGCTTTTCTTGTAGCGTTTGGCTGGGGCATCCATTTTAACAAATTAAGACTATGGAAACCTTCCTAATGTACATCATCTTTAAACATACATGATCAGCATTAGGAGTTACAGAGACAGTAATTAAATATGGAAGTATCCATCATGTTTAACTTATCTTGTTACAGGTAGTGCTGGATCAGTGAATGCTAACTTTGTAAACTTTGATAACTTCCCCACACACTTCAGTGCTGTCTTTGGAGCCTTCAGTGCTTCTCAGAGCAACACAACAGCTGCCAGCAAAGCAGCAGTGAATAAATTTAATCTCTAGCCAGCAGTAAGATATGCAGCTCTTGCTAATTTAGATAATCTTCACAGGGCACCGTACTCGTTCTTATTCTTTGGACTGTGTCTTACTCTGTTTGCCTCAGCAACAGGGTAACACTCATCAACGTTACAGGGTACACTCATCAACGTTCACACTCATCAACGTTGCAGGAGATATGATGACATGATGACATTCTTAATGCTCTTCAATAAACTAACTGCCAATACCAGTTAGCTGAAGTTACCTATAATATATATGTGGATGGTGGAACATCCCATGTCAACATGTAAATGGAGGATCAAATGCTTAAGTGTGTCTGTCATTTATCTATGATTTCATTATTTGCAAATCTTTGCAGTAGGCTTCCATGAGTGTAAATGCTTCTAGGAAGCATTAACTTTAATGTGTGATGTAGTTGTTTCTGGCTCTTTGTTATCCAAAGTTTGGGATGCACTCAGCGCTATTCCATGCTCATAACGAAGTTTTGTTGTTCAGTCGCACAGTCGATTTCGATGCTTTGAATGTCTCTCTAAAACCTTAAGGAAACATAATTTCCATTTCTCTAGCTTTGTGTTTTTGTTTTAAGACATCACTATCAGGAGAGGTCAGAAATTTGTTTATAAAGTGAATTCTTGTTTACTGTATAAAATTTCAGAAGGAGATAGACGCTAAAAATGACTATGTCATTTTTGTGAATAATTGAAGTTACTTTTGTTGAAATAGCTTTTCTTGTAGCGTTTGGCTGGGGCATCCATTTTAACAAATTAAGACTATGGAAACCTTCCTAATGTACATCATCTTTAAACATACATGATCAGCAGCAGCAGTTACAGAGACATTAATTAAATATCATGTTTAACTTAACTTGTTACAGGTAGTAGTGCAGGATCAGTGGATGCTAACTTCGTACACTTTGATAATTTCCCCAAACCCTTCATTGCTGATTTTGGAGCCTTCAGTGCTTCTCAGAGCAACACAACTGCAGTCAGCAAAGCAGCAGTGAATAAATTTAATCTCAAGCCAGCAGTAAGATATGCAGCTCTTGCTAATTTAGATAATCTTCACAGGGCACTGTACTCGTTCTTATTCTTTGGAATGTGTCTCAGCAACAGGGTAACACTCATCAACGTTACAGGGTACACTCATCAACGTTCACACTCATCAACGTTGCAGGAGATATGATGACATGATGACATTCTTAATGCTCTTCAATAAACTAACTGCCAATACCAGTTAGCTGAAGTTACCTATAATATATATGTGCATGGTGGAACATCCCATGTCAACATGTAAATGAAGGATCAAATGCTTATCTATGATTTCATTATTTGCAAATCTTTGAAGTCGGCTTATTTCTCCATAATAAATAAAATCTCACTGTGAAAACAAAGTTTGAGGAAAGGAATCAATACTATTTAGTAACCCTTCGACATATTTACTGGTATGCACTTGAAGGCTCAAGCTATGTACATATACCTGTAAATATCTCAATACAGTATATCATAATGAATCAACTGTGTGTAGCCACTAAGAGCTCATTTCTCTCATCGCGTGGCGGTGTATACACCCCACACCTCCTACCTGCCTATCGGGGTTCAACATGGCAGTGTCTCCATGAGTGTAAATACATCTCGGAAGCATTAACTTTAATGTGTGATGTACTTGTTTCTTGCGCTTTGTTATCCAAAGTTTGGGATGCACTCAGCCCTATTCCATGCTCATAACGAAGTTTTGTTGTTCAGTCCCACAGTCGATTCCGATGCTTTGACTGTCACTCTAAAACCTTAAGGAAACAAAATTTCCATTTCTCTAGCTTTATGTTTTTGTTTTAAGACATCACTATCACTAGAGGTCAGAAATTTGTTTATAAAGTGAATTCTTGTTTTCTGTATAAAATTTCAGAAGGAGATAGACGCTAAAAATGACTATGTCATTTTTGTGAATAATTGAAGTTACTTTTGTTGAAATAGCTTTTCTTGTAGCGTTTTGCTGGGGCATCCATTTTAACAAATTAAGACTATGGAAACCTTCCTAATGTACATCATCTTTAAACATACATGATCAGCATTAGGAGTTACAGAGACATTAATTAAATATGGAAGTATCCATCATGTTTAACTTATCTTGTTACAGGTAGTGCTGGATCAGTGAATGCTAACTTTGTAAACTTTGATAACTTCCCCACACACTTCAGTGCTGACTTTGGAGCCTTCAGTGCTTCTCAGAGCAACACAACTGCTGCCAGCAAAGCAGCAGTGAATAAATTTAATCTCTAGCCAGCAGTAAGATATGCAGCTCTTGCTAATTTAGATAATCTTCACAGGGCACCGTACTCGTTCTTATTCTTTGGACTGTGTCTTACTCTGTTTGCCTCTGCAACAGGGTAACACTCATCAACGTTACAGGGTACACTCGTCAACGTTCACACTCATCAACGTTGCAGGAGATATGATGACATGATGACATTCTTAATGCTCTTCAATAAACTAACTGCCAATACCAGTTAGCTGAAGTTACCTATAATATATATGTGGACTGTGGAACATCCCATGTCAACATGTAAATGGAGGATCAAATGCTTAAGTGTGTCTGTCATTTAGCTATGATTTCATTATTTGCAAATCTTTGCAGTAGGCTTCCATGAGTGTAAATGCTTCTAGGAAGCATTAACTTTAATGTGTGATGTAGTTGTTTCTGGCGCTTTGTTATCCAAAGTTTGGGATGCACTCAGCGCTATTCCATGCTCATAACGAAGTTTTGTTGTTCAGTCGCACAGTCGATTTCGATGCTTTGAATGTCTCTCTAAAACCTTAAGGAAACATAATTTCCATTTCTCTAGCTTTGTGTTTTTGTTTTAAGACATCACTATCAGGAGAGGTCAGAAATTTGTTTATAAAGTGAATTCTTGTTTACTGTATAAAATTTCAGAAGGAGATAGACGCTAAAAATGACTGTCATTTTTGTGAATAATTGAAGTTACTTTTGTTGAAATAGCTTTTCTTGTAGCGTTTGGCTGGGGCATCCATTTTAACAAATTAAGACTATGGAAACCTTCCTAATGTACATCATCTTTAAACATACATGATCAGCAGCAGCAGTTACAGAGACATTAATTAAATATCATGTTTAACTTAACTTGTTACAGGTAGTAGTGCAGGATCAGTGGATGCTAACTTCGTACACTTTGATAATTTCCCCAAACCCTTCATTGCTGATTTTGGAGCCTTCAGTGCTTCTCAGAGCAACACAACTGCAGCCAGCAAAGCAGCAGTGAATAAATTTAATCTCAAGCCAGCAGTAAGATATGCAGCTCTTGCTAATTTAGATAATCTTCACAGGGCACTGTACTCGTTCTTATTCTTTGGAATGTGTCTCAGCAACAGGGTAACACTCATCAACGTTACAGGGTACACTCATCAACGTTCACACTCATCAACGTTGCAGGAGATATGATGACATGATGACATTCTTAATGCTCTTCAATAAACTAACTGCCAATACCAGTTAGCTGAAGTTACCTATAATATATATGTGCATGGTGGAACATCCCATGTCAACATGTAAATGAAGGATCAAATGCTTATCTATGATTTCATTATTTGCAAATCTTTGAAGTCGGCTTATTTCTCCATAATAAATAAAATCTCACTGTGAAAACAAAGTTTGAGGAAAGGAATCAATACTATTTAGTAACTCTTCGACATATTTACTGGTATGCACAAGAAGGCTCAAGCTATGTACATATACCTGTAAATATCTCAATACAGTATATCATAATGAATCAACTGTGTGTAGCCACTAAGAGCTCATTTCTCTCATCGCGTGGCGGTGTATACACCCCACACCTCCTACCTGCCTATCGTTCAACATGGCAGTGTCTCCATGAGTGTAAATACATCTCGGAAGCATTAACTTTAATGTGTGATGTACTTGTTTCTTGCGCTTTGTTATCCAAAGTTTGGGATGCACTCAGCCCTATTACATGCTCATAACGAAGTTTTGTTGTTCAGTCGCACAGTCGATTTCGATGCTTTGAGTGTCTCTCTAAAACCTTAAGGAAACAAAATTTCCATTTCTCTAGCTTCATGTTTTTGTTTTAAGACATCACTATCAGGAGAGGTTAGAAATTTGTTTATAAAGTGAATTCTTGTTTTCTGTATAAAATTTCAGAAGGAGATAGACGCTAAAAATGACTATGTCATTTTTGTGAATGATTGAAGTTACTTTTGTTGAAATAGCTTTTCTTGTAGCGTTTGGCTGGGGCATCCATTTTAACAAATTAAGACTATAGAAACCTTCCTAATGTACATCATCTTTAAACATACATGATCAGCATTAGGAGTTACAGAGACAGTAATTAAATATGGAAGTATCCATCATGTTTAACTTATCTTGTTACAGGTAGTGCTGGATCAGTGAATGCTAACTTTGTAAACTTTGATAACTTCCCCACACACTTCAGTGCTGACTTTGGAGCCTTCAGTGCTTCTCAGAGCAACACAACTGCAGCCAGCAAAGCAGCAGTGAATAAATTTAAACTCTAGCCAGCAGTAAGATATGCAGCTCTTGCTAATTTAGATAATCTTCACAGGGCACCGTACTCGTTCTTATTCTTTGGACTGTGTCTTACTCTGTGTGCCTCAGCAACAGGGTAACACTCATCAACGTTACAGGGTACACTCATCAACGTTCACACTCATCAACGTTGCAGGAGATATGATGACATGCTGACATTCTTAATGCTCTTCTATAAACTAACTGCCAATACCAGTTAGCGGAAGTTACCTATAATATATATGTGGATGGTGGAACATCCCATGTCAACATGTGAATGGAGGATCAAATGCTTAAGTGTGTCTGTCATTTATCTATGATTTCATTATTTGCAAATCTTTGCAGTAGGCTTCCATGAGTGTAAATGCTTCTAGGAAGCATTAACTTTAATGTGTGATGTAGTTGTTTCTGGCGCTTTGTTATCCAAAGTTTGGGATGCACTCAGCGCTATTCCATGCTCATAACGAAGTTTTGTTGTTCAGTCGCACAGTCGATTTCGATGCTTTGAATGTCTCTCTAAAACCTTAAGGAAACATAATTTCCATTTCTCTAGCTTTGTGTTTTTGTTTTAAGACATCACTATCAGGAGAGGTCAGAAATTTGTTTATAAAGTGAATTCTTGTTTACTGTATAAAATTTCAGAAGGAGATGACTATGTCATTTTTGTGAATAATTGAAGTTACTTTTGTTGAAATAGCTTTTCTTGTAGCGTTTGGCTGGGGCATCCATTTTAACAAATTAAGACTATGGAAACCTTCCTAATGTACATCATCTTTAAACATACATGATCAGCAGCAGCAGTTACAGAGACATTAATTAAATATCATGTTTAACTTAACTTGTTACAGGTAGTAGTGCAGGATCAGTGGATGCTAACTTCGTACACTTTGATAATTTCCCCAAACCCTTCATTGCTGATTTTGGAGCCTTCAGTGCTTCTCAGAGCAACACAACTGCAGCCAGCAAAGCAGCAGTGAATAAATTTAATCTCAAGCCAGCAGTAAGATATGCAGCTCTTGCTAATTTAGATAATCTTCACAGGGCACTGTACTCGTTCTTATTCTTTGGAATGTGTCTCAGCAACAGGGTAACACTCATCAACGTTACAGGGTACACTCATCAACGTTCACACTCATCAACGTTGCAGGAGATATGATGACATGATGACATTCTTAATGCTCTTCAATAAACTAACTGCCAATACCAGTTAGCTGAAGTTACCTATAATATATATGTGCATGGTGGAACATCCCATGTCAACATGTAAATGAAGGATCAAATGCTTATCTATGATTTCATTATTTGCAAATCTTTGAAGTCGGCTTATTTCTCCATAATAAATAAAATCTCACTGTGAAAACAAAGTTTGAGGAAAGGAATCAATACTATTTAGTAACCCTTCGACATATTTACTGGTATGCACTTGAAGGCTCAAGCTATGTACATATACCTGTAAATATCTCAATACAGTATATCATAATGAATCAACTGTGTGTAGCCACTAAGAGCTCATTTCTCTCATCGCGTGGCGGTGTATACACCCCACACCTCCTACCTGCCTATCGGGGTTCAACATGGCAGTGTCTCCATGAGTGTAAATACATCTCGGAAGAATTAACTTTAATGTGTGATGTACTTGTTTCTTGCGCTTTGTTATCCAAAGTTTGGGATGCACTCAGCCCTATTCCATGCTCATAACGAAGTTTTGTTGTTCAGTCCCACAGTCGATTCCGATGCTTTGACTGTCACTCTAATACCTTAAGGAAACAAAATTTCCATTTCTCTAGCTTTATGTTTTTGTTTTAAGACATCACTATCACTAGAGGTCAGAAATTTGTTTATAAAGTGAATTCTTGTTTTCTGTATAAAATTTCAGAAGGAGATAGACGCTAAAAATGACTATGTCATTTTTGTGAATAATTGAAGTTACTTTTGTTGAAATAGCTTTTCTTGTAGCGTTTGGCTGGGGCATCCATTTTAACAAATTAAGACTATGGAAACCTTCCTAATGTACATCATCTTTAAACATACATGATCAGCATTAGGAGTTACAGAGACAGTAATTAAATATGGAAGTATCCATCATGTTTAACTTATCTTGTTACAGGTAGTGCTGGATCAGTGAATGCTAACTTTGTAAACTTTGATAACTTCCCCACACACTTCAGTGCTGTCTTTGGAGCCTTCAGTGCTTCTCAGAGCAACACAACAGCTGCCAGCAAAGCAGCAGTGAATAAATTTAATCTCTAGCCAGCAGTAAGATATGCAGCTCTTGCTAATTTAGATAATCTTCACAGGGCACCGTACTCGTTCTTATTCTTTGGACTGTGTCTTACTCTGTTTGCCTCAGCAACAGGGTAACACTCATCAACGTTACAGGGTACACTCATCAACGTTCACACTCATCAACGTTGCAGGAGATATGATGACATGATGACATTCTTAATGCTCTTCAATAAACTAACTGCCAATACCAGTTAGCTGAAGTTACCTATAATATATATGTGGATGGTGGAACATCCCATGTCAACATGTAAATGGAGGATCAAATGCTTAAGTGTGTCTGTCATTTATCTATGATTTCATTATTTGCAAATCTTTGCAGTAGGCTTCCATGAGTGTAAATGCTTCTAGGAAGCATTAACTTTAATGTGTGATGTAGTTGTTTCTGGCTCTTTGTTATCCAAAGTTTGGGATGCACTCAGCGCTATTCCATGCTCATAACGAAGTTTTGTTGTTCAGTCGCACAGTCGATTTCGATGCTTTGAATGTCTCTCTAAAACCTTAAGGAAACATAATTTCCATTTCTCTAGCTTTGTGTTTTTGTTTTAAGACATCACTATCAGGAGAGGTCAGAAATTTGTTTATAAAGTGAATTCTTGTTTACTGTATAAAATTTCAGAAGGAGATAGACGCTAAAAATGACTATGTCATTTTTGTGAATAATTGAAGTTACTTTTGTTGAAATAGCTTTTCTTGTAGCGTTTGGCTGGGGCATCCATTTTAACAAATTAAGACTATGGAAACCTTCCTAATGTACATCATCTTTAAACATACATGATCAGCAGCAGCAGTTACAGAGACATTAATTAAATATCATGTTTAACTTAACTTGTTACAGGTAGTAGTGCAGGATCAGTGGATGCTAACTTCGTACACTTTGATAATTTCCCCAAACCCTTCATTGCTGATTTTGGAGCCTTCAGTGCTTCTCAGAGCAACACAACTGCAGTCAGCAAAGCAGCAGTGAATAAATTTAATCTCAAGCCAGCAGTAAGATATGCAGCTCTTGCTAATTTAGATAATCTTCACAGGGCACTGTACTCGTTCTTATTCTTTGGAATGTGTCTCAGCAACAGGGTAACACTCATCAACGTTACAGGGTACACTCATCAACGTTCACACTCATCAACGTTGCAGGAGATATGATGACATGATGACATTCTTAATGCTCTTCAATAAACTAACTGCCAATACCAGTTAGCTGAAGTTACCTATAATATATATGTGGATGGTGGAACATCCCATGTCAACATGTAAATGGAGGATCAAATGCTTATCTATGATTTCATTATTTGCAAATCTTTGAAGTCGGCTTATTTCTCCATAATAAATAAAATCTCACTGTGAAAACAAAGTTTGAGGAAAGGAATCAATACTATTTAGTAACCCTTCGACATATTTACTGGTATGCACAAGAAGGCTCAAGCTATGTACATATACCTGTAAATATCTCAATACAGTATATCATAATGAATCAACTGTGTGTAGCCACTAAGAGCTCATTTCTCTCATCGCGTGGCGGTGTATACACCCCACACCTCCTACCTGCCTATCGGGGTTCAACATGGCAGTGTCTCCATGAGTGTAAATACATCTCGGAAGCATTAACTTTAATGTGTGATGTACTTGTTTCTTGCGCTTTGTTATCCAAAGTTTGGGATGCACTCAGCCCTATTCCATGCTCATAACGAAGTTTTGTTGTTCAGTCGCACAGTCGATTTCGATGCTTTGAGTGTCTCTCTAAAACCTTAAGGAAACAAAATTTCCATTTCTCTAGCTTCATGTTTTTGTTTTAAGACATCACTATCAGGAGAGGTTAGAAATTTGTTTATAAAGTGAATTCTTGTTTTCTGTATAAAATTTCAGAAGGAGATAGACGCTAAAAATGACTATGTCATTTTTGTGAATGATTGAAGTTACTTTTGTTGAAATAGCTTTTCTTGTAGCGTTTGGCTGGGGCATCCATTTTAACAAATTAAGACTATAGAAACCTTCCTAATGTACATCATCTTTAAACATACATGATCAGCATTAGGAGTTACAGAGACAGTAATTAAATATGGAAGTATCCATCATGTTTAACTTATCTTGTTACAGGTAGTGCTGGATCAGTGAATGCTAACTTTGTAAACTTTGATAACTTCCCCACACACTTCAGTGCTGACTTTGGAGCCTTCAGTGCTTCTCAGAGCAACACCTGCAGCCAGCAAAGCAGCAGTGAATAAATTTAATCTCTAGCCAGCAGTAAGATATGCAGCTCTTGCTAATTTAGATAATCTTCACAGGGCACCGTACTCGTTCTTATTCTTTGGACTGTGTCTTACTCTGTTTGCCTCAGCAACAGGGTAACACTCATCAACGTTACAGGGTACACTCATCAACGTTCACACTCATCAACGTTGCAGGAGATATGATGACATGCTGACATTCTTAATGCTCTTCTATAAACTAACTGCCAATACCAGTTAGCGGAAGTTACCTATAATATATATGTGGATGGTGGAACATCCCATGTCAACATGTGAATGGAGGATCAAATGCTTAAGTGTGTCTGTCATTTATCTATGATTTCATTATTTGCAAATCTTTGCAGTAGGCTTCCATGAGTGTAAATGCTTCTAGGAAGCATTAACTTTAATGTGTGATGTAGTTGTTTCTGGCGCTTTGTTATCCAAAGTTTGGGATGCACTCAGCGCTATTCCATGCTCATAACGAAGTTTTGTTGTTCAGTCGCACAGTCGATTTCGATGCTTTGAATGTCTCTCTAAAACCTTAAGGAAACATAATTTCCATTTCTCTAGCTTTGTGTTTTTGTTTTAAGACATCACTATCAGGAGAGGTCAGAAATTTGTTTATAAAGTGAATTCTTGTTTACTGTATAAAATTTCAGAAGGAGATAGACGCTAAAAATGACTATGTCATTTTTGTGAATAATTGAAGTTACTTTTGTTGAAATAGCTTTTCTTGTAGCGTTTGGCTGGGGCATCCATTTTAACAAATTAAGACTATGGAAACCTTCCTAATGTACATCATCTTTAAACATACATGATCAGCAGCAGCAGTTACAGAGACATTAATTAAATATCATGTTTAACTTAACTTGTTACAGGTAGTAGTGCAGGATCAGTGAATGCTAACTTTGTAAACTTTGATAATTTCCCCAAACCCTTCATTGCTGATTTTTCGTTCTTATTCTTTGGACTGTGTCTTACTCTGTTTGCCTCAGCAACAGGGTAACACTCATCAACGTTACAGGGTACACTCATCAACGTTCACACTCATCAACGTTGCAGGAGATATGATGACATGATGACATTCTTAATGCTCTTCAATAAACTAACTGCCAATACCAGTTAGCTGAAGACAGGTGGATGGTGGAACATCCCATGTCAACATGTAAATGGAGGATCAAATGCTTATCTATGATTTCATTATTTGCAAATCTTTGAAGTCGGCTTATTTCTCCATAATAAATAAAATCTCACTGTGAAAACAAAGTTTGAGTCAAGGAATCAATACTATTTAGTAACCCTTCGACATATTTACTGGTATGCACAAGAAGGCTCAAGCTATGTACATATACCTGTAAATATCTCAATACAGTATATCATAATGAATCAACTGTGTGTAGCCACTCTCATTTCTCTCCATGCGTGGCGGTGTATACACCCCACACCTCCTACCTGCCTAATGTGTGATGTACTTGTTTCTTGCGCTTTGTTATCCAAAGTTTGGGATGCACTCAGCCCTATTCCATGCTCATAACGAAGTTTTGTTGTTCAGTCCCACAGTCGATTCCGATACTTTGACTGTCACTCTAAAACCTTAAGGAAACAAAATTTCCATTTCTCTAGCTTTATGTTTTTGTTTTAAGACATCACTATCACTAGAGGTCAGAAATTTGTTTATAAAGTGAATTCTTGTTTTCTGTATAAAATTTCAGAAGGAGATAGACGCTAAAAATGACTATGTCATTTTTGTGAATAATTGAAGTTACTTTTGTTGAAATAGCTTTTCTTGTAGCGTTTGGCTGGGGCATCCATTTTAACAAATTAAGACTATAGAAACCTTCCTAATGTACATCATCTTTAAACATACATGATCAGCATTAGGAGTTACAGAGACAGTAATTAAATATGGAAGTATCCATCATGTTTAACTTATCTTGTTACAGGTAGTGCTGGATCAGTGAATGCTAACTTTGTAAACTTTGATAACTTCCCCACACACTTCAGTGCTGACTTTGGAGCCTTCAGTGCTTCTCAGAGCAACACCTGCAACCAGCAAAGCAGCAGTGAATAAATTTAATCTCTAGCCAGCAGTAAGATATGCAGCTCTTGCTAATTTAGATAATCTTCACAGGGCACCGTACTCGTTCTTATTCTTTGGACTGTGTCTTACTCTGTTTGCCTCAGCAACAGGGTAACACTCATCAACGTTGCAGGAGATATGATGACATGATGACATTCTTAATGCTCTTCAATAAACTAACTGCCAATACCAGTTAGCTGAAGTTACCTATAATATATATGTGGATGGTGGAACATCCCATGTCAACATGTAAATGGAGGATCAAATGCTTAAGTGTGTCTGTCATTTATCTATGATTTCATTATTTGCAAATCTTTGCAGTAGGCTTCCATGAGTGTAAATGCTTCTAGGAAGCATTAACTTTAATGTGTGATGTAGTTGTTTCTGGCGCTTTGTTATCCAAAGTTTGGGATGCACTCAGCGCTATTCCATGCTCATAACGAAGTTTTGTTGTTCAGTCGCACAGTCGATTTCGATGCTTTGAATGTCTCTCTAAAACCTTAAGGAAACATAATTTCCATTTCTCTAGCTTTGTGTTTTTGTTTTAAGACATCACTATCAGGAGAGGTCAGAAATTTGTTTATAAAGTGAATTCTTGTTTACTGTATAAAATTTCAGAAGGAGATAGACGCTAAAAATGACTATGTCATTTTTGTGAATAATTGAAGTTACTTTTGTTGAAATAGCTTTTCTTGTAGCGTTTTGCTGGGGCATCCATTTTAACAAATTAAGACTATGGAAACCTTCCTAATGTACATCATCTTTAAACATACATGATCAGCATTAGGAGTTGCAGAGACAGTAATTAAATATGGAAGTATCCATCATGTTTAACTTATCTTGTTACAGGTAGTGCTGGATCAGTGAATGCTAACTTTGTAAACTTTGATAACTTCCCCACACACTTCAGTGCTGACTTTGGAGCCTTCAGTGCTTCTCAGAGCAACACAACAGCTGCCAGCAAAGCAGCAGTGAATAAATTTAATCTCTAGCCAGCAGTAAGATATGCAGCTCTTGCTAATTTAGATAATCTTCACAGGGCACGGTACTCGTTCTTATTCTTTGGACTGTGTCTTACTCTGTTTGCCTCAGCAACAGGGTAACACTCATCAACGTTACAGGGTACACTCATCAACGTTCACACTCATCAACGTTGCAGGAGATATGATGACATGATGACATTCTTAATGCTCTTCAATAAACTAACTGCCAATACCAGTTAGCTGAAGTTACCTATAATATATATGTGGATGGTGGAACATCCCATGTCAACATGTAAATGGAGGATCAAAGGCTTAAGTGTGTCTGTCATTTATCTATGATTTCATTATTTGCAAATCTTTGCAGTAGGCTTCCATGAGTGTAAATGCTTCTAGGAAGCATTAACTTTAATGTGTGATGTAGTTGTTTCTGGCGCTTTGTTATCCAAAGTTTGGGATGCACTCAGCGCTATTCCATGCTCATAACGAAGTTTTGTTGTTCAGTCGCACAGTCGATTTCGATGCTTTGAATGTCTCTCTAAAACCTTAAGGAAACATAATTTCCATTTCTCTAGCTTTGTGTTTTTGTTTTAAGACATCACTATCAGGAGAGGTCAGAAATTTGTTTATAAAGTGAATTCTTGTTTACTGTATAAAATTTCAGAAGGAGATAGACGCTAAAAATGACTATGTCATTTTTGTGAATAATTGAAGTTACTTTTGTTGAAATAGCTTTTCTTGTAGCGTTTGGCTGGGGCATCTATTTTAACAAATTAAGACTATGGAAACCTTCCTAATGTACATCATCTTTAAAGATACATGATCAGCAGCAGCAGTTACAGAGACATTAATTAAATATCATGTTTAACTTAACTTGTTACAGGTAGTAGTGCAGGATCAGTGGATGCTAACTTCGTACACTTTGATAATTTCCCCAAACCCTTCATTGCTGATTTTGGAGCCTTCAGTGCTTCTCAGAGCAACACAACTGCAGCCAGCAAAGCAGCAGTGAATAAATTTAATCTCAAGCCAGCAGTAAGATATGCAGCTCTTGCTAATTTAGATAATCTTCACAGGGCACTGTACTCGTTCTTATTCTTTGGACTGTGTCTTACTCTGTTTGCCTCAGCAACAGGGTAACACTCATCAACGTTACAGGGTACACTCATCAACGTTCACACTCATCAACGTTGCAGGAGATATGATGACATGATGACATTCTTAATGCTCTTCAATAAACTAACTGCCAATACCAGTTAGCTGAAGTTACCTATAATATATATGTGGATGGTGGAACATCCCATGTCAACATGTAAATGGAGGATCAAATGCTTATCTATGATTTCATTATTTGCAAATCTTTGAAGTCGGCTTATTTCTCCATAATAAATAAAATCTCACTGTGAAAACAAAGTTTGAGGAAAGGAATCAATACTATTTAGTAACCCTTCGACATATTTACTGGTATGCACAAGAAGGCTCAAGCTATGTACATATACCTGTAAATATCTCAATACAGTATATCATAATGAATCAACTGTGTGTAGCCACTAAGAGCTCATTTCTCTCATCGCGTGGCGGTGTATACACCCCACACCTCCTACCTGCCTATCGGGGTTCAACATGGCAGTGTCTCCATGAGTGTAAATACATCTCGGAAGCATTAACTTTAATGTGTGATGTACTTGTTTCTTGCGCTTTGTTATCCAAAGTTTGGGATGCACTCAGCCCTATTCCATGCTCATAACGAAGTTTTGTTGTTCAGTCCCACAGTCGATTCCGATGCTTTGACTGTCACTCTAATACCTTAAGGAAACAAAATTTCCATTTCTCTAGCTTTATGTTTTTGTTTTAAGACATCACTATCACTGGAGGTCAGAAATTTGTTTATAAAGTGAATTCTTGTTTTCTGTATAAAATTTCAGAAGGAGATAGACGCTAAAAATGACTATGTCATTTTTGTGAATAATTGAAGTTACTTTTGTTGAAATAGCTTTTCTTGTAGCGTTTTGCTGGGGCATCCATTTTAAGAAATTAAGACTATGGAAACCTTCCTAATGTACATCATCTTTAAACATACATGATCAGCATTAGGAGTTACAGAGACAGTAATTAAATATGGAAGTATCCATCATGTTTAACTTATCTTGTTACAGGTAGTGCTGGATCAGTGAATGCTAACTTTGTAAACTTTGATAACTTCCCCACACACTTCAGTGCTGACTTTGGAGCCTTCAGTGCTTCTCAGAGCAACACAACAGCTGCCAGCAAAGCAGCAGTGAATAAATTTAATCTCTAGCCAGCAGTAAGATATGCAGCTCTTGCTAATTTAGATAATCTTCACAGGGCACCGTACTCGTTCTTATTCTTTGGACTGTGTCTTACTCTGTTTGCCTCAGCAACAGGGTAACACTCATCAACGTTACAGGGTACACTCGTCAACGTTCACACTCATCAACGTTGCAGGAGATATGATGACATGATGACATTCTTAATGCTCTTTAATAAACTGCCAATACCAGTTAGCTGAAGTTACCTATAATATATATGTGGATGGTGGAACATCCCATGTCAACATGTAAATGGAGGATCAAATGCTTAAGTGTGTCTTTCATTTAGCTATGATTTCATTATTTGCAAATCTTTGCAGTAGGCTTCCATGAGTGTAAATGCTTCTAGGAAGCATTAACTTTAATGTGTGATGTAGTTGTTTCTGGCGCTTTGTTATCCAAAGTTTGGGATGCACTCAGTGCTATTCCATGCTCATAACGAAGTTTTGTTGTTCAGTCGCACAGTCGATTTCGATGCTTTGAATGTCTCTCTAAAACCTTAAGGAAACATAATTTCCATTTCTCTAGCTTTGTGTTTTTGTTTTAAGACATCACTATCAGGAGAGGTCAGAAATTTGTTTATAAAGTGAATTCTTGTTTACTGTATAAAATTTCAGAAGGAGATAGACGCTAAAAATGACTATGTCATTTTTGTGAATAATTGAAGTTACTTTTGTTGAAATAGCTTTTCTTGTAGCGTTTGGCTGGGGCATCCATTTTAACAAATTAAGACTATGGAAACCTTCCTAATGTACATCATCTTTAAACATACATGATCAGCATTAGGAGTTACAGAGACATTAATTAAATATGGAAGTATCCATCATGTTTAACTTATCTTGTTACAGGTAGTGCTGGATCAGTGAATGCTAACTTTGTAAACTTTGATAACTTCCCCACACACTTCAGTGCTGACTTTGGAGCCTTCAGTGCTTCTCAGAGCAACACAACTGCTGCCAGCAAAGCAGCAGTGAATAAATTTAATCTCTAGCCAGCAGTAAGATATGCAGCTCTTGCTAATTTAGATAATCTTCACAGGGCACCGTACTCGTTCTTATTCTTTGGACTGTGTCTTACTCTGTTTGCCTCTGCAACAGGGTAACACTCATCAACGTTACAAGGTACACTCGTCAACGTTCACACTCATCAACGTTGCAGGAGATATGATGACATGATGACATTCTTAATGCTCTTCAATAAACTAACTGCCAATACCAGTTAGCTGAAGTTACCTATAATATATATGTGGATGGTGGAACATCCCATGTCAACATGTAAATGGAGGATCAAATGCTTAAGTGTGTCTGTCATTTAGCTATGATTTCATTATTTGCAAATCTTTGCAGTAGGCTTCCATGAGTGTAAATGCTTCTAGGAAGCATTAACTTTAATGTGTGATGTAGTTGTTTCTGGCGCTTTGTTATCCAAAGTTTGGGATGCTCTCAGCGCTATTCCATGCTCATAACGAAGTTTTGTTGTTCAGTCGCACAGTCGATTTCGATGCTTTGAATGTCTCTCTAAAACCTTAAGGAAACATAATTTCCATTTCTCTAGCTTTGTTGTTTTGTTTTAAGACATCACTATCAGGAGAGGTCAGAAATTTGTTTATAAAGTGAATTCTTGTTTACTGTATAAAATTTCAGAAGGAGATAGACGCTAAAAATGACTATGTCATTTTTGTGAATAATTGAAGTTACTTTTGTTGAAATAGCTTTTCTTGTAGCGTTTGGCTGGGGCATCCATTTTAACAAATTAAGACTATGGAAACCTTCCTAATGTACATCATCTTTAAACATACATGATCAGCAGCAGCAGTTACAGAGACATTAATTAAATATCATGTTTAACTTAACTTGTTACAGGTAGTAGTGCAGGATCAGTGGATGCTAACTTCGTACACTTTGATAATTTCCCCAAACCCTTCATTGCTGATTTTGGAGCCTTCAGTGCTTCTCAGAGCAACACAACTGCAGCCAGCAAAGCAGCAGTGAATAAATTTAATCTCAAGCCAGCAGTAAAATATGCAGCTCTTGCTAATTTAGATAATCTTCACAGGGCACTGTACTCGTTCTTATTCTTTGGAATGTGTCTCAGCAACAGGGTAACACTCATCAACGTTACAGGGTACACTCATCAACATTCACACTCATCAACGTTGCAGGAGATATGATGACATGATGACATTCTTAATGCTCTTCAATAAACTAACTGCCAATACCAGTTAGCTGAAGTTACCTATAATATATATGTGGATGGTGGAACATCCCATGTCAACATGTAAATGGAGGATCAAATGCTTATCTATGATTTCATTATTTGCAAATCTTTGAAGTCGGCTTATTTCTCCATAATAAATAAAATCTCACTGTGAAAACAAAGTTTGAGGAAAGGAATCAATACTATTTAGTAACCCTTCGACATATTTACTGGTATGCACAAGAAGGCTCAAGCTATGTACATATACCTGTAAATATCTCAATACAGTATATCATAATGAATCAACTGTGTGTAGCCACTAAGAGCTCATTTCTCTCATCGCGTGGCGGTGTATACACCCCACACCTCCTACCTGCCTATCGGGGTTCAACATGGCAGTGTCTCCATGAGTGTAAATACATCTCGGAAGCATTAACTTTAATGTGTGATGTACTTGTTTCTTGCGCTTTGTTATCCAAAGTTTGGGATGCACTCAGCCCTATTCCATGCTCATAACGAAGTTTTGTTGTTCAGTCCCACAGTCGATTCCGATGCTTTGACTGTCACTCTAAAACCTTAAGGAAACAAAATTTCCATTTCTCTAGCTTTATGTTTTTGTTTTAAGACATCACTATCACTAGAGGTTAGAAATTTGTTTATAAAGTGAATTCTTGTTTTCTGTATAAAATTTCAGAAGGAGATAGACGCTAAAAATGACTATGTCATTTTTGTGAATGATTGAAGTTACTTTTGTTGAAATAGCTTTTCTTGTAGCGTTTTGCTGGGGCATCCATATTAACAAATTAAGACTATGGAAACCTTCCTAATGTACCTGATCTTTAAACATACATGATCAGCATTAGGAATTACAGAGACATTAATTAAATATGGAAGTATCCATCATGTTTAACTTATCTTGTTACAGGTAGTGCTGGATCAGTGAATGCTAACTTTGTAAACTTTGATAATTTCCCCAAACCCTTCATTGCTGATTTTGGAGCCTTCAGTGCTTCTCAGAGCAACACAACTGCAGCCAGCAAAGCAGCAGTGAATAAATTTAATCTCTAGCCAGCAGTAAGATATGCAGCTCTTGCTAATTTAGATAATCTTCACAGGGCACGGTACTCGTTCTTATTCTTTGGACTGTGTCTTACTCTGTTTGCCTCAGCAACAGGGTAACACTCATCAACGTTACAGGGTACACTCATCAACGTTCACACTCATCAACGTTGCAGGAGATATGATGACATGATGACATTCTTAATGCTCTTCAATAAATTAACTGCCAATACCAGTTAGCTGAAGTTTCCTATATGGGGTGGAACATCCCATGTCAACATGTAAATGGAGGATCAAATGCTTATCTATGATTTCATTATTTGCAAATCTTTGAAGTCGGCTTATTTCTCCAGAATAAATAAAATCTCACTGTGAAAACAAAGTTTGAGGAAAGGAATCAGTACTATTTAGTAACCCTTCGACATATTTACTGGTATGCACAAGAAGGCTCAAGCTATGTACATATACCTGTAAATATCTCAATACAGTATATCATAATGAATCAACTGGGTGTAGCCAGTAAGAGCTCATTTCTCTCATCGCGCGGCGGTGTATACACCCCACACCTCCTACCTGCCTATCGGGGTTCAACATGGCAGTGTCTCCATGAGTGTAAATACATCTCGGAAGCATTAACTTTAATGTGTGATGTACTTGTTTCTTGCGCTTTGTTATCCAAAGTTTGGGATGCACTCAGCCCTATTCCATGCTCATAACGAAGTTTTGTTGTTCAGTCGCACAGTCGATTTCGATGCTTTGAGTGTCTCTCTAAAACCTTAAGGAAACAAAATTTCCATTTCTCTAGCTTTATGTTTTTGTTTTAAGTCATCACTATCAGGAGAGGCCAGAAATTTGTTTATAAAGTGAATTCTTGTTTTCTGTATAAAATGTCAGAAGGAGATAGACGCTAAAAATGACTATGTCATTTTTGTGAATAATTGAAGTTACTTTTGTTGAAATAGCTTTTCTTGTAGCGTTTGGCTGGGGCATCCATTTTAACAAATTAAGACTATGGAAACCTTCCTAATGTACATCATCTTTAAACATGCATGATCAGCAGCAGCAGTTACAGAGACATTAATTAAATATCATGTTTAACTTAACTTGTTACAGGTAGTAGTGCAGGATCAGTGGATGCTAACTTCGTACACTTTGATAATTTCCCCAAACCCTTCATTGCTGATTTTGGAGCCTTCAGTGCTTCTCAGAGCAACACAACTGCAGCCAGTAAAGCAGCAGTGAATAAATTTAATCTCTAGCCAGCAGTAAGATATGCAGCTCTTCCTAATTTAGATAATCTTCACTGGGCACGGTACTCGTTCTTATTCTTTGGACTTTGTCTTACTCTGTTTGCCTCAGCAACAGGGTTACACTCATCAACGTTACAGGGTACACTCATCAACGTTCACACTCATCAAAGGAGATATGAGATAAAGGAGATATGCAGGAGATATGATGACATGATGACATTCTTAATGCTCTTCAATAAACTAACTGCCAATACCAGTTAGCTGAAGTTACCTATAATATATACGTGGATGGTGGAACATCCCATGTCAACATGTCAATGGAGGATCAAATGCTTAAGTGTGTCTGTCATTTATCTATGATTTCATTATTTGCAAATTTTTGCAGTAGGATTCCATGAGTGTAAATGCTTCTAGGAAGCATTTACTTTAATGTGTGATGTAGTTGTTTCTGGCACTTTGTTATCCAAAGTTTGGGATGCCCTCAGCCCTATTCCATGCTCATAACGAAGTTTTGTTGTTCAGTCGCACAGTCGATTTCGATGCTTTGAGTGTCTCTCTAAAACCTTAAGGAAACATAATTTCCATTTCTCTAGCTTTATGTTTTTGTTTTAAGACATCACTATCAGGAGAGGTCAGAAATTTGTTTATAAAGTGAATTCTTGTTTACTGTATAAAATTTCAGAAGGAGATAGACGCTAAAAATGACTATGTCATTTTTGTGAATAATTGAAGTTACTTTTGTTGAAATAGCTTTTCTTGTAGCGTTTGGCTGGGGCATCCATTTTAACAAATTAAGACTATGGAAACCTTCCTAATGTACATCATCTTTAAACATACATGATCAGCAGCAGCAGTTACAGAGACATTAATTAAATATCATGTTTAACTTAACTTGTTACAGGTAGTAGTGCAGGATCAGTGGATGCTAACTTCGTACACTTTGATAATTTCCCCAAACCCTTCGTTGCTGATTTTGGAGCCTTCAGTGCTTCTCAGAGCAACACAACTGCAGCCAGCAAAGCAGCAGTGAATAAATTTAATCTCAAGCCAGCAGTAAGATATGCAGCTCTTGCTAATTTAGATAATCTTCACAGGGCACTGTACTCGTTCTTATTCTTTGGAATGTGTCTCAGCAACAGGGTAACACTCATCAACGTTACAGGGTACACTCATCAACGTTCACACTCATCAACGTTGCAGGAGATATGATGACATGATGACATTCTTAATGCTCTTCAATAAACTAACTGCCAATACCAGTTAGCTGAAGTTACCTATAATATATATGTGGATGGTGGAACATCCCATGTCAACATGTAAATGGAGGATCAAATGCTTATCTATGATTTCATTATTTGCAAATCTTTGAAGTCGGCTTATTTCTCCATAATAAATAAAATCTCACTGTGAAAACAAAGTTTGAGGAAAGGAATCAATACTATTTAGTAACCCTTCGACATATTTACTGGTATGCACAAGAAGGCTCAAGCTATGTACATATACCTGTAAATATCTCAATACAGTATATCATAATGAATCAACTGTGTGTAGCCACTAAGAGCTCATTTCTCTCATCGCGTGGCGGTGTATACACCCCACACCTCCTACCTGCCTATCGGGGTTCAACATGGCAGTGTCTCCATGAGTGTAAATACATCTCGGAAGCATTAACTTTAATGTGTGATGTACTTGTTTCTTGCGCTTTGTTATCCACAGTTTGGGATGCACTCAGCCCTATTCCATGCTCATAACGAAGTTTTGTTGTTCAGTCCCACAGTCGATTCCGATGCTTTGACTGTCACTCTAATACCTTAAGGAAACAAAATTTCCATTTCTCTAGCTTTATGTTTTTGTTTTAAGACATCACTATCACTAGAGGTCAGAAATTTGTTTATAAAGTGAATTCTTGTTTTCTGTATAAAATTTCAGAAGGAGATAGACGCTAAAAATGACTATGTCATTTTTGTGAATAATTGAAGTTACTTTTGTTGAAATAGCTTTTCTTGTAGCGTTTTGCTGGGGCATCCATTTTAACAAATTAAGACTATGGAAACCTTCCTAATGTACATCATCTTTAAACATACATGATCAGCAGCAGCATTTACAGAGACATTAATTAAATATGGAAGTATCCATCATGTTTAACTTATCTTGTTACAGGTAGTGCTGGATCAGTGAATGCTAACTTTGTAAACTTAGATAACTTCCCCACACACTTCAGTGTTGACTTTGGAGCCTTCAGTGCTTCTCAGAGCAACACAACTGCTGCCAGCAAAGCAGCAGTGAATAAATTTAATCTCTAGCCAGCAGTAAGATATGCAGCTCTTGCTAATTTAGATAATCTTCACAGGGCACCGTACTCGTTCTTATTCTTTGGACTGTGTCTTACTCTGTTTGCCTCAGCAACAGGGTAACACTCATCAACGTTACAGGGTACACTCATCAACGTTCACACTCATCAACGTTGCAGGAGATATGATGACATGATGACATTGCAGGCGCACCCCCCCAATAAGGACACAGACAACATTGAAAGTGGATAACAGCATAGGGCCACATTTATTGATTCAATGCCCTAGTCCGAATTATAAATTTGTATTGGTAAAACGACCAATCATAATTCCTAAGGCAAGCAGGCCGAAGTAACACTGGTAAGGTACCACCCCAAAATTGCCAACGGCAATTGGTTACAATGTATCAATTTGTATCAATTTGTTTGTTGACAACAAACAAATTGTTGACCGTAGTCAATAACTAACTCATGACCCCACCCTCTGACGCGTATCCGTGAAATCACAGGGGTGATGCATGCTGGTTAGCAATCGTCATCACCCCATCGCCTGATTCGTCGTTGACCGGACAACGTTTAACTAATTTATTCCTGTCTAGTGTTGTCCAGTCAATTGCGAACCTGCCGGATACTTGTGGGTCATACTGTTTACCTTACCAGTGCTACCCGCCACACGGAGGGGCTTCAAAGAAGACCTGACGCCCCCACCCAGACCGTCAGCTCGGTCAACAGGCCTGCTCGCCAATCACCTAACAGGAGGTCCATACCTCCTCGCGACAGATGGACCCCATCCCCTGCGTACAAGTCATAATTTTGTAGACTAATATCGGGGTGATGACTGACCCGTCCCCAAGCCCTGTCAGCAAGAAACCGCGCCACCGCCCCGTTGACCGTGCGCCTAGCGCGGTCAAGGGCCAGGAGGTGAACGCCCCCTCTATAGAAAGGCGCGGGATAATGTCCACCAAACTAGGGTTGTGGCAGGCCAGACATAATGCAAGTAGGCGAGGTCCTCGCAAATCGCATGCTTGAGCGATAAGCCGGTGACCTGGCACAAATCATTGCCCCCAAGGTAGATGATGAGAATGTCAGGCGGGTCAGCACTCAGGCCAGAAAAAGGAAAGGCCGCAGCCCCCGCCATAACATCCCAGGCTTACCATGCCATGCGAGACTGGCGTGTTCGCCCAGTCCCAGTCGGGGTCCACTCTGTCGCCGCAGCGTAACGCGCTGCCCTGTGCACATAGCTGTGGCCCACCAGCCATACTGTCACCGGTGTAATACGACACCCAGGGTCTGTAAGAAAATTGAGAAAAAAGGCGGTAAGGTGACTGGATTGGTACTCATGGCAGGAGTGGGCGCACATAAAACTGAAAACATTGCGAGCCCCACCTCCCCATGCTGCGTATGTCAGCCCCAGAGTACCCAAAAGCAGCTGCTGTAGAGGCTGCACCAATACGGAATGAATGTGTGCCATAACGGGCACCTGGTAGGCCCACCCTGGTGAGGGCTCTGGCTGTCACCTTCCAAAACTGAAATTTAGTAAGGGGAGACCCATCTTGGTGACAGAAAAACGGGCCGTGGTGCCTGCCACGCAGTGCCAGGAATTCCTGTAGGGCACCAACCGGACAGATGTCTGCCAAAGAACACCGTAGCAGTCTTACACCACTGCCTACGCCATGCTGATCTGTCTTAGAGGAGCGTATCCTCAAGTGGGCCCAGTCTTTGGCAATATAGACATCCTCGAGTTCCAGTGCCCTACACTTGCATCCGCCTTATACAGCATCTCAAGCTCGCTGTCGCGGAGCGCTCCAAAAAGGCCACCGTTGTAGCCGCATGAAGTGGGCTGCCTCATTTCCAAAACAGAGGCCAGGCCAGCCCCGGGCCAATTGGGTAAAAACCCTGGGAAAATCTTGCATCCGCCTTACTCAGCATCTCAAGCTCGCCGATGCGGAGGGCTCCAAAAAGGCCACCGTTGTAGCCGCATAAAGTGGGCTGCCTCATTTCTTAAAACTGAGGCCAGGCCAGCCCCGGGCCAATTGGGTAAAAACCCTGGGAAACTCTTGCATCCGCCTTACTCAGCATCTCAAGCTCGCCGACGCGGAGGACTCCAAAAAGGCCACCGTTGTAGCCGCATGAAGTGGGCTGCCTCATCTATCAAAACAGAGGCCAGGCCAGCCCCGGGCCAACTGGGTCAAAAACCCCCTGGGTAAATGGGGTGGCGGTCGCCCGGGAAACGCCCGGGCACGCGCACCCACCCCTCCCAACATGTCTCACCCGGAAGTCATTGGTGCTGTCCACACGACCTCCCACCTTGGCCATAAAAGCCAACCCGACAGCTGAGATGCTATGGTGCGTGGTGCAAGGCCCTGGGGATACAGGTAAATCGTGAACCGCAGAACATGGGCTACTGGAAAAGGCCAGGTTCCTGGCAGTCAGAATCGGGTACATAATACTCTAAAGGAACTAAATGCGTGGTGATACGCCTTACTCATGCATGGCGCTAGTGACAGGCCAATCGCCCGGTTCACCTCTCCTTGCCAACGGTCCATCTCACATCCGGGAGTGGCGAGGGAAATTCCTCCGCATCCGAGGGCCGAGGCACGGAACCGGGAGATCTGCAGGCGGGACAAAGCAGCAGCAATATCATTATCAACCCTTGGGACATGCCTGGCCCTGAAGGGAACGTTGAGGCACAGGTTGCATAACACAAACCAACTAACTAGCTCCATAACCCCGGGCGATTTGGAATCCTGTGCAGTGACGATGCGGAAAACAGCCGCGTTGCCATGCCCAAGTTGCACAACCGAGTTGGCCCACCCCTTGCCCCATAGCATCAAAGCACCCAGGATAGGGAAACATTCCAGATACGTGAGACCATGCAGGCGACCCTTTGCCTGCCCAGGATGGTGGCCACCCACCATAGGCCCACTTCCAATTGAAGTACATCCCAGAAACCCAGGAATCATGAGGCATCGGACCGCATCTGAAAGCAAGGGGGGGCCAGGAAATCAGACCCCAAAATGACACCCCGTTGAACTACCTCTGGATCTATGGCCAGACAAGCACGTCTGCCCCGATACCCTGGGTAAATCTGAGCCTGTGATGGGGCCTGGATAATCCCGCCATGGCGTCGCACCAGCGCAGAGCAAATGCCCTGCCCGGTGCGACGACCCTGCCAGCGAAACTGGGGTGACCATGTAGCACCAGAAGTTCCCTCAGTGATGCCATGCGCCCGGCCAGCAAGACCGAGACAAGGGCCACTAGCCTTGACACCTTATCCTGCTGCAACCTAGAATCCTGCGCTATCGTGTTACTCTCCACCCCAGGAATACTAGCTGTGGAGATGGGCCCTCGGTCTTTTCGGGCGCTAAAGGGACACCAAGTTCCTCCATTAGCGTCTGAAATGTGTTGAGGAGACGTGGGTACGTGTCCCAGCCCCGTTCAGCCCCGAATAAAACCATCCAGGGAATGGGCTACAGACCGGGACCCTGACCTGCGGACAAAAGCGCAATCTAGGAAAATGGTGAAACGCTCGAATACCGAGCCCCAAAGGAATAGCCAAAAGGCATGGCATCATTGAACAATATGCTCCCCAGGACGGGGGTGCGGGACAATGCCAACGACCCTGCCCGCATAGACCCTTTCGTCAAAGCTGGCAGCAGCCACCTCCTCCCTCCCCTTAAGGGATAAAAGATTGGGGGCATCCTGAGGGGACCTATTACCCATGAAAGGGATCCGGAACCCCTGCCTAGAACCCTGAAGGATACCCGCATCCTCACCCTTCAGGCACCATGTGAGCCAACGCTCCAACATGTCCACCTTAAATGGGGAGGGAGCCCTTCGGTGAACTAGATCCATCTGCGGCAGTCTTGCAAGCCCCCTGTCTGCCCCACCCTCTGCCCCGCATCCTTCTAGGCCTGGGACAGGCAGAGGCCGCATGGGGGCCAACACAGGTGGGACACTCCTGTCTGTATTTGCAAGTCTTCCCCTTAGAGGAGCCATTGGACAAAAAAGTCCAGCACAGCCGGCGGGCTGGAACCCCCCGCCCCGCCCCGCCCCCTGTGCTGGGGCCGCCCGCTGAACCGCATGCCCACAATGGTATATCTCCCCGGGTGCAGGGCGCGTGGGCGTCACGTACAAAAGCCACAGCCTCTGGCCTGGCTCATCCCGCCTAATCTCGGGGTGCGGGGAAATCCGCCTACGGCATCCCTCGTCACAAGCCAACCACGCTGGGCCCGGAAAGTAAATCATCGCCCGGTAGGCGTTGTCCAAATACTGGACCATCGGAATTGCCAAATCCGGCCATGCCCTAAGGTACACCGCCATGCATACGATGCAGGCCGGCAACCATTTGGCCCACATACTTGGTGGCTTGCGACAACGTGCCTGCCACTATCCTTCTCATTCTGCCCCTCCCTCTCTCCTTGGTGGGCACACTGTTTAGGAATGAGAAGATATCCACGTACTCCCCCCGCCAAATTTACTCTCTGGCGGCCTGTGCCAAGTGGTCACTCATCAGTAAGGAATAGGGGCTTGGACCAACCCGGCCACCCAAAACATTCCCCTAAGGGTAGGGAACACCCCCCACCACGGGGCCCTGGGTGTTAGCTGTCATCGCCGGGTGAGGCGTCAGCGGGTGCACCGCCGCACCACCCGCGCGAGGCCAAGGCGATTGGAAAGCCCCCCCCCATATTGGGAATGTGTGTGGATGTACTCGCTTACACCGTATACTCACATGCTGCACCCCCGCGGGCCGCCCCCACCGGGGGTTCCGGCCCACTGGGGGCGTCGGAGCTCACGACCGACGTAGAGCTCATCCCCGGAGAACCTGCACCTGGCTGCTGGCTGGGGAGCTGCGAGGCAGTGGCCGAAACCGCGCCACGCGCCTGCAGCAGCTCAACCCTCCCTGTCGGCTGTTGTCCTCCTGAAGACAGCGCCTCAAAAGGAACCCCAAAGGAGGGGGGGCCCCCGCCTGACTTCCACGTTAACCTGGGGCGAAGGGCCGGCTGGCCCGCCTGGTCCATGCGTGGGTACAGGCCCCTGTACCCAGGACCCGAATATGGCCATTGGCCAGCACCAAAGCCCGGCAGGGTCGGTGGAGAAACCTGCCAAGGCAGGGGGGCGACCCAAGAGGAGTAGGCCGAACAGGATGGGCAGGTGGAGGAGCGGTGTCCACCGCTCGCGGGCCGCGGGCCGGAACCCCTTCCGCGCCCGCACTCTGGTTGCTCACTCCGGGCGAAGGGGCAATAGACCCCATTCCGCCGGCCCCGGCAGGGGCGGGCAAAGGCGGCTGCTGAGGAGGCAGCACCGCGGTCCTCCGACCTGGGTTGCGCCTCCTAACCGCGCGAGCTGCACTCGAAGCTGCCTTCTTCTTCGAAGGCATTTCCACCGAAGCAAAGGGAAGCCAGCAAGGCAGAATCGCTACCCAAAAGGCTTCCCGGTAGGCTCAAGAGCGACGGAGACACAGGGGAAAAGACTTCTCCGCTCCGTCGCTGAGGTAAAATGGCAGCTCGGCTGCCTCGTGGCCACCCCTTTTATAAGGGAGCTAGCCACGCCCCTAACTACCCGGATTCTCTGTCCTGTGGGGGGGGGCCCGCAAAGGGCGCGGCGGCCATTTTGGCGCCGCGCTTGCATTCTTAATGCTCTTCAATAAACTAACTGCCAATACCAGTTAGCTGAAGTTACCTATAATATATATGTGGATGGTGGAACATCCCATGTCAACATGTAAATGGAGGATCAAATGCTTAAGTGTGTCTGTCATTTATCTATGATTTCATTATTTGCAAATCTTTGCAGTAGGCTTCCATGAGTGTAAATGCTTCTAGGAAGCATTAACTTTAATGTGTGATGTACTTGTTTCTTGCGCTTTGTTATCCAAAGTTTGGGATGCACTCAGCCCTATTCCATGCTCATAACGAAGTTTTGTTGTTCAGTCCCACAGTCGATTTCGATGCTTTGAGTGTCTCTCTAAAACCTTAAGGAAACAAAATTTCCATTTCTCTAGCTTTATGTTTTTGTTTTAAGACATCACTATCAGGAGAGGTCAGAAATTTGTTTATAAAGTGAATTCTTGTTTTCTGTATAAAATTTCAGAAGGAGATAGACGCTAAAAATGACTATGTCATTTTTGTGAATAATTGAAGTTACTTTTGTTGAAATAGCTTTTCTTGTAGCGTTTGGCTGGGGCATCCATTTTAACAAATTAAGACTATGGAAACCTTACTAATGTACATCATCTTTAAACATACATGATCAGTAGCAGCAGTTACAGAGACATTAATTAAATATCATGTTTAACTTAACTTGTTACTGGTAGTAGTGCAGGATCAGTGGATGCTAACTTCGTACACTTTGATAATTTCCCCAAACCCTTCATTGCTGATTTTGGAGCCTTCAGTGCTTCTCAGAGCAACACAACTGCAGCCAGCAAAGCAGCAGTGAATAAATTTAATCTCAAGCCAGCAGTAAGATATGCAGCTCTTGCTAATTTAGATAATCTTCACAGGGCACGGTACTCGTTCTTATTCTTTGGACTGTGTCTTACTCTGTTTGCCTCAGCAACAGGGTAACACTCATCAACGTTACAGGGTACACTCATCAACGTTCACACTCATCAACGTTGCAGGAGATATGATGACATGATGACATTCTTAATGCTCTTCAATAAACTAACTGCCAATACCAGTTAGCTGAAGTTACCTATAATATATATGTGGATGGTGGAACATCCCATGTCAACATGTAAATGAAGGATCAAATGCTTATCTATGATTTCATTATTTGCAAATCTTTGAAGTCGGCTTATTTCTCCATAATAAATAAAATCTCACTGTGAAAACAAAGTTTGAGGAAAGGAATCAATACTATTTAGTAACCCTTCGACATATTTACTGGTATGCACAAGAAGGCTCAAGCTATGTACATATACCTGTAAATATCTCAATACAGTATATCATAATGAATCAACTGTGTGTAGCCACTAAGAGCTCATTTCTCTCATCGCGTGGCGGTGTATGCACCCCACCTGCCTATCGGGGTTCAACATGGCAGTGTCTCCATGAGTGTAAATACATCTCGGAAGCATTAACTTTAATGTGTGATGTACTTGTTTCTTGCGCTTTGTTATCCAAAGTTTGGGATGCACTCAGCCCTATTCCATGCTCATAACGAAGTTTTGTTGTTCAGTCGCAGAGTCGATTTCGATGCTTTGAGTGTCTCTCTAAAACCTTAAGGAAACAAAATTTCCATTTCTCTAGCTTCATGTTTTTGTTTTAAGACATCACTATCAGGAGAGGTTAGAAATTTGTTTATAAAGTGAATTCTTGTTTTCTGTATAAAATTTCAGAAGGAGATAGACGCTAAAAATGACTATGTCATTTTTGTGAATGATTGAAGTTACTTTTGTTGAAATAGCTTTTCTTGTAGCGTTTGTCTGGGGCATCCATTTTAACAAATTAAGACTATAGAAACCTTCCTAATGTACATCATCTTTAAACATACATGATCAGCATTAGGAGTTACAGAGACAGTAATTAAATATGGAAGTATCCATCATGTTTAACTTATCTTGTTACAGGTAGTGCTGGATCAGTGAATGCTAACTTTGTAAACTTTGATAACTTCCCCACACACTTCAGTGCTGACTTTGGAGCCTTCAGTGCTTCTCAGAGCAACACCTGCAGCCAGCAAAGCAGCAGTGAATAAATTTAATCTCTAGCCAGCAGTAAGATATGCAGCTCTTGCTAATTTAGATAATCTTCACAGGGCACCGTACTCGTTCTTATTCTTTGGACTGTGTCTTACTCTGTTTGCCTCAGCAACAGGGTAACACTCATCAACGTTACAGGATACACTCATCAACGTTCACACTCATCAACGTTGCAGGAGATATGATGACATGATGACATTCTTAATGCTCTTCAATAAACTAACTGCCAATACCAGTTAGCTGAAGTTACCTATAATATATATGTGGATGGTGGAACATCCCATGTCAACATGTAAATGGAGGATCAAATGCTTAAGTGTGTCTGTCATTTATCTATGATTTCATTATTTGCAAATCTTTGCAGTAGGCTTCCATGAGTGTAAATGCTTCTAGGAAGCATTAACTTTAATGTGTGATGTAGTTGTTTCTGGCGCTTTGTTATCCAAAGTTTGGGATGCACTCAGCGCTATTCCATGCTCATAACGAAGTTTTGTTGTTCAGTCGCACAGTCGATTTCGATACTTTGAATGTCTCTCTAAAACCTTAAGGAAACATAATTTCCATTTCTCTAGCTTTGTGTTTTTGTTTTAAGACATCACTATCAGGAGAGGTCAGAAATTTGTTTATAAAGTGAATTCTTGTTTACTGTATAAAATTTCAGAAGGAGATAGACGCTAAAAATGACTATGTCATTTTTGTGAATAATTGAAGTTACTTTTGTTGAAATAGCTTTTCTTGTAGCGTTTGGCTGGGGCATCCATTTTAACAAATTAAGACTATGGAAACCTTCCTAATGTACATCATCTTTAAACATACATGATCAGCAGCAGCAGTAACTTAACTTGTTACAGGTAGTAGTGCAGGATCAGTGGATGCTAACTTCGTACACTTTGATAATTTCCCCAAACCCTTCATTGCTGATTTTGGAGCCTTCAGTGCTTCTCAGAGCAACACAACTGCAGCCAGCAAAGCAGCAGTGAATAAATTTAATCTCAAGCCAGCAGTAAGATATGCAGCTCTTGCTAATTTAGATAATCTTCACAGGGCACTGTACTCGTTCTTATTCTTTGGACTGTGTCTTACTCTGTTTGCCTCAGAAACAGGGTAACACTCATCAACGTTACAGGGTACACTCATCAACGTTCACACTCATCAACGTTGCAGGAGATATGATGACATGATGACATTCTTAATGCTCTTCAATAAACTAACTGCCAATACCAGTTAGCTGAAGTTACCTATAATATATATGTGGATGGTGGAACATCCCATGTCAACATGTAAATGGAGGATCAAATGCTTAAGTGTGTCTGTCATTTATCTATGATTTCATTATTTGCAAATCTTTGCAGTAGGCTTCCATGAGTGTAAATGCTTCTAGGAAGCATTAACTTTAATGTGTGATGTAGTTGTTTCTGGCGCTTTGTTATCCAAAGTTTGGGATGCACTCAGCGCTATTCCATGCTCATAACGAAGTTTTGTTGTTCAGTCGCACAGTCGATTTCGATGCTTTGAATGTCTCTCTAAAACCTTAAGGAAACATAATTTCCATTTCTCTAGCTTTGTGTTTTTGTTTTAAGACATCACTATCAGGAGAGGTCAGAAATTTGTTTATAAAGTGAATTCTTGTTTACTGTATAAAATTTCAGAAGGAGATAGACGCTAAAAATGACTATGTCATTTTTGTGAATAATTGAAGTTACTTTTGTTGAAATAGCTTTTCTTGTAGCGTTTGGCTGGGGCATCCATTTTAACAAATTAAGACTATGGAAACCTTCCTAATGTACATCATCTTTAAACATACATGATCAGCAGCAGCAGTTACAGAGACATTAATTAAATATCATGTTTAACTTAACTTGTTACAGGTAGTAGTGCAGGATCAGTGGATGCTAACTTCGTACACTTTGATAATTTCCCCAAACCCTTCATTGCTGATTTTGGACCCTTCAGTGCTTCTCAGAGCAACACAACTGCAGCCAGCAAAGCAGCAGTGAATAAATTTAATCTCAAGCCAGCAGTAAGATATGCAGCTCTTGCTAATTTAGATAATCTTCACAGGGCACTGTACTCGTTCTTATTCTTTGGAATGTGTCTCAGCAACAGGGTAACACTCATCAACGTTACAGGGTACACTCATCAACGTTGCAGGAGATATGATGACATGATGACATTCTTAATGCTCTTCAATAAACTAACTGCCAATACCAGTTAGCTGAAGTTACCTATAATATATATGTGCATGGTGGAACATCCCATGTCAACATGTAAATGAAGGATCAAATGCTTATCTATGATTTCATTATTTGCAAATCTTTGAAGTCGGCTTATTTCTCCATAATAAATAAAATCTCACTGTGAAAACAAAGTTTGAGGAAAGGAATCAATACTATTTAGTAACTCTTCGACATATTTACTGGTATGCACAAGAAGGCTCAAGCTATGTACATATACCTGTAAATATCTCAATACAGTATATCATAATGAATCAACTGTGTGTAGCCACTAAGAGCTCATTTCTCTCATCGCGTGGCGGTGTATACACCCCACACCTCCTACCTGCCTATCGTTCAACATGGCAGTGTCTCCATGAGTGTAAATACATCTCGGAAGCATTAACTTTAATGTGTGATGTACTTGTTTCTTGCGCTTTGTTATCCAAAGTTTGGGATGCACTCAGCCCTATTACATGCTCATAACGAAGTTTTGTTGTTCAGTCGCACAGTCGATTTCGATGCTTTGAGTGTCTCTCTAAAACCTTAAGGAAACAAAATTTCCATTTCTCTAGCTTCATGTTTTTGTTTTAAGACATCATTATCAGGAGAGGTTAGAAATTTGTTTATAAAGTGAATTCTTGTTTTCTGTATAAAATTTCAGAAGGAGATAGACGCTAAAAATGACTATCTCATTTTTGTGAATGATTGAAGTTACTTTTGTTGAAATAGCTTTTCTTGTAGCGTTTGGCTGGGGCATCCATTTTAACAAATTAAGACTATAGAAACCTTCCTAATGTACATCATCTTTAAACATACATGATCAGCATTAGGAGTTACAGAGACAGTAATTAAATATGGAAGTATCCATCATGTTTAACTTATCTTGTTACAGGTAGTGCTGGATCAGTGAATGCTAACTTTGTAAACTTTGATAACTTCCCCACACACTTCAGTGCTGACTTTGGATCCTTCAGTGCTTCTCAGAGCAACACAACTGCAGCCAGCAAAGCAGCAGTGAATAAATTTAAACTCTAGCCAGCAGTAAGATATGCAGCTCTTGCTAATTTAGATAATCTTCACATGGCACCGTACTCGTTCTTATTCTTTGGACTGTGTCTTACTCTGTTTGCCTCAGCAACAGGGTAACACTCATCAACGTTACAGGGTACACTCATCAACGTTCACACTCATCAACGTTGCAGGAGATATGATGACATGATGACATTCTTAATGCTCTTCAATAAACTAACTGCCAATACCAGTTAGCTGAAGTTACCTATAATATATATGTGGATGGTGGAACATCCCATGTCAACATGTAAATGGAGGATCAAATGCTTATCTATGATTTCATTATTTGCAAATCTTTGAAGTCGGCTTATTTCTCCATAATAAATAAAATCTCACTGTGAAAACAAAGTTTGATTAAAGGAATCAATACTATTTAGTAACCCTTCGACATATTTACTGGTATGCACAAGAAGGCTCAAGCTATGTACATATACCTGTAAATATCTCAATACAGTATATCATAATGAATCAACTCTGTGTAGCCACTAAGAGCTCATTTCTCTCATCGCGTGGCGGTGTATACACCCCACACCTCCTACCTGCCTATCGGGGTTCAACATGGCAGTGTCTCCATGAGTGTAAATACATCTCGTAAGCATTAACTTTAATGTGTGATGTACTTGTTTCTTGCGCTTTGTTATCCAAAGTTTGGGATGCACTCAGCCCTATTCCATGCTCATAACGAAGTTTTGTTGTTCAGTCCCACAGTCGATTCCGATGCTTTGACTGTCACTCTAATACCTTAAGAAAACAAAATTTCCATTTCTCTAGCTTTATGTTTTTGTTTTAAGACATCACTATCACTAGAGGTCAGAAATTTGTTTATAAAGTGAATTCTTGTTTTCTGTATAAAATTTCAGAAGGAGATAGACGCTAAAAATGACTATGTCATTTTTGTGAATAATTGAAGTTACTTTTGTTGAAATAGCTTTTCATGTAGCGTTTGGCTGGGGCATCCATTTTAACAAATTAAGACTATGGAAACCTTCCTAATGTACATCATCTTTAAACATACATGATCAGCAGCAGCAGTTACAGAGACATTAATTAAATATCATGTTTAACTTAACTTGTTACAGGTAGTAGTGCAGGATCAGTGAATGCTAACTTTGTAAACTTTGATAATTTCCCCAAACCCTTCATTGCTGATTTTGGAGCCTTCAGTGCTTCTCAGAGCAACACAACTGCAGCCAGCAAAGCAGCAATGAATAAATTTAATCTCTAGCCAGCAGTAAGATATGCAGCTCTTGCTAATTTAGATAATCTTCACAGGGCACGGTACTCGTTCTTATTCTTTGGACTGTGTCTTACTCTGTTTGCCTCAGCAACAGGGTAACACTCATCAACATTACAGGGTACACTCATCAACGTTCACACTCATCAAAGGAGATATGAGATAAAGGAGATATGCAGGAGATATGATGACATGATGACATTCTTAATGCTCTTCAATAAACTAAGTGCCAATACCAGTTAGCTGAAGTTACCTATAATATATACGTGGATGGTGGAACATCCCATGTCAACATGTAAATGGAGGATCAAATGCTTGTGTGTCTGTCATTTATCTATGATTTCATTATTTGCAAATTTTTGCAGTAGGCTTCCATGAGTGTAAATGCTTCTAGGAAGCATTAACTTTAATGTGTGATGTAGTTGTTTCTGGCGCTTTGTTATCCAAAGTTTGGGATGCACTCAGCGCTATTCCATGCTCATAACGAAGTTTTGTTGTTTAGTCGCACAGTCGATTTCGATGCTTTGAGTGTCTCTCTAAAACCTTAAGGAAACATAATTTCCATTTCTCTAGCTTTATGTTTTTGTTTTAAGACATCACTATCAGGAGAGGTCAGAAATTTGTTTATAAAGTGAATTCTTGTTTACTGTATAAAATTTCAGAAGGAGATAGACGCTAAAAATGACTATGTCATTTTTGTGAATAATTGAAGTTACTTTTGTTGAAATAGCTTTTCTTGTAGCGTTTGGCTGGGGCATCCATTTTAACAAATTAAGACTATGGAAACCTTCCTAATGTACATCATCTTTAAACATACATGATCAGCAGCAGCAGTTACAGAGACATTAATTAAATATCATGTTTAACTTAACTTGTTACAGGTAGTAGTGCAGGATCAGTGGATGCTAACTTCGTACACTTTGATAATTTCCCCAAACCCTTCATTGCTGATTTTGGAGCCTTCAGTGCTTCTCAGAGCAACACAACTGCAGCCAGCAAAGCAGCAGTGAATAAATTTAATCTCAAGCCAGCAGTAGGATATGCAGCTCTTGCTAATTTAGATAATCTTCACAGGGCACTGTACTCGTTCTTATTCTTTGGAATGTGTCTCAGCAACAGGGTAACACTCATCAACGTTACAGGGTACACTCATCAACGTTCACACTCATCAACGTTGCAGGAGATATGATGACATGATGACATTCTTAATGCTCTTCAATAAACTAACTGCCAATACCAGTTAGCTGAAGTTACCTATAATATATATGTGCATGGTGGAACATCCCATGTCAACATGTAAATGAAGGATCAAATGCTTATCTATGATTTCATTATTTGCAAATCTTTGAAGTCGGCTTATTTCTCCATAATAAATAAAATCTCACTGTGAAAACAAAGTTTGAGGAAAGGAATCAATACTATTTAGTAACTCTTCGACATATTTACTGGTATGCACAAGAAGGCTCAAGCTATGTACATATACCTGTAAATATCTCAATACAGTATATCATAATGAATCAACTGTGTGTAGCCACTAAGAGCTCATTTCTCTCATCGCGTGGCGGTGTATACACCCCACACCTCCTACCTGCCTATCGGGGTTCAACATGGCAGTGTCTCCATGAGTGTAAATACATCTCGGAAGCATTAACTTTAATGTGTGATGTACTTGTTTCTTGCGCTTTGTTATCCAAAGTTTGGGATGCACTCAGCCCTATTCCATGCTCATAACGAAGTTTTGTTGTTCAGTCGCACAGTCGATTTCGATGCTTTGAGTGTCTCTCTAAAACCTTAAGGAAACAAAATTTCCATTTCTCTAGCTTCATGTTTTTGTTTTAAGACATCACTATCAGGAGAGGTTAGAAATTTGTTTATAAAGTGAATTCTTGTTTTCTGTATAAAATTTCAGAAGGAGATAGACGCTAAAAATGACTATTTCATTTTTGTGAATGATTGAAGTTACTTTTGTTGAAATAGCTTTTCTTGTAGCGTTTGCCTGGGGCATCCATTTTAACAAATTAAGACTATAGAAACCTTCCTAATGTACATCATCTTTAAACATACATGATCAGCATTAGGAGTTACAGAGACAGTAATTAAATATGGAAGTATCCATCATGTTTAACTTATCTTGTTACAGGTAGTGCTGGATCAGTGAATGCTAACTTTGTAAACTTTGATAACTTCCCCACACACTTCAGTGCTGACTTTGGAGCCTTCAGTGCTTCTCAGAGCAACACAACTGCAGCCAGCAAAGCAGCAGTGAATAAATTTAAACTCTAGCCAGCAGTAAGATATGCAGCTCTTGCTAATTTAGATAATCTTCACAGGGCACCGTACTCGTTCTTATTCTTTGGACTGTGTCTTACTCTGTTTGCCTCAGCAACAGGGTAACACTCATCAACGTTACAGGGTACACTCATCCACGTTCACACTCATCAACGTTGCAGGAGATATGATGACATGCTGACATTCTTAATGCTCTTCTATAAACTAACTGCCAATACCAGTTAGCGGAAGTTACCTATAATATATATGTGGATGGTGGAACATCCCATGTCAACATGTGAATGGAGGATCAAATGCTTAAGTGTGTCTGTCATTTATCTATGATTTCATTATTTGCAAATCTTTGCAGTAGGCTTCCATGAGTGTAAATGCTTCTAGGAAGCATTAACTTTAATGTGTGATGTAGTTGTTTCTGGCGCTTTGTTATCCAAAGTTTGGGATGCACTCAGCGCTATTCCATGCTCATAACGAAGTTTTGTTGTTCAGTCGCACAGTCGATTTCGATGCTTTGAATGTCTCTCTAAAACCTTAAGGAAACATAATTTCCATTTCTCTAGCTTTGTGTTTTTGTTTTAAGACATCACTATCAGGAGAGGTCAGAAATTTGTTTATAAAGTGAATTCTTGTTTACTGTATAAAATTTCAGAAGGAGATGACTATGTCATTTTTGTGAATAATTGAAGTTACTTTTGTTGAAATAGCTTTTCTTGTAGCGTTTGGCTGGGGCATCCATTTTAACAAATTAAGACTATGGAAACCTTCCTAATGTACATCATCTTTAAACATACATGATCAGCAGCAGCAGTTACAGAGACATTAATTAAATATCATGTTTAACTTAACTTGTTACAGGTAGTAGTGCAGGATCAGTGGATGCTAACTTCGTACACTTTGATAATTTCCCCAAACCCTTCATTGCTGATTTTGGAGCCTTCAGTGCTTCTCAGAGCAACACAACTGCAGCCAGCAAAGCAGCAGTGAATAAATTTAATCTCAAGCCAGCAGTAAGATATGCAGCTCTTGCTAATTTAGATAATCTTCACAGGGCACTGTACTCGTTCTTATTCTTTGGAATGTGTCTCAGCAACAGGGTAACACTCATCAACGTTACAGGGTACACTCATCAACGTTCACACTCATCAACGTTGCAGGAGATATGATGACATGATGACATTCTTAATGCTCTTCAATAAACTAACTGCCAATACCAGTTAGCTGAAGTTACCTATAATATATATGTGCATGGTGGAACATCCCATGTCAACATGTAAATGAAGGATCAAATGCTTATCTATGATTTCATTATTTGCAAATCTTTGAAGTCGGCTTATTTCTCCATAATAAATAAAATCTCACTGTGAAAACAAAGTTTGAGGAAAGGAATCAATACTATTTAGTAACTCTTCGACATATTTACTGGTATGCACAAGAAGGCTCAAGCTATGTACATATACCTGTAAATATCTCAATACAGTATATCATAATGAATCAACTGTGTGTAGCCACTAAGAGCTCATTTCTCTCATCGCGTGGCGGTGTATACACCCCACACCTCCTACCTGCCTATCGGGGTTCAACATGGCAGTGTCTCCATGAGTGTAAATACATCTCGGAAGCATTAACTTTAATGTGTGATGTACTTGTTTCTTGCGCTTTGTTATCCAAAGTTTGGGATGCACTCAGCCCTATTACATGCTCATAACGAAGTTTTGTTGTTCAGTCGCACAGTCGATTTCGATGCTTTGAGTGTCTCTCTAAAACCTTAAGGAAACAAAATTTCCATTTCTCTAGCTTCATGTTTTTGTTTTAAGACATCATTATCAGGAGAGGTTAGAAATTTGTTTATAAAGTGAATTCTTGTTTTCTGTATAAAATTTCAGAAGGAGATAGACGCTAAAAATGACTATGTCATTTTTGTGAATGATTGAAGTTACTTTTGTTAAAATAGCTTTTCTTGTAGCGTTTGGCTGGGGCATCCATTTTAACAAATTAAGACTATAGAAACCTTCCTAATGTACATCATCTTTAAACATACATGATCAGCATTAGGAGTTACAGAGACAGTAATTAAATATGGAAGTATCCATCATGTTTAACTTATCTTGTTACAGGTAGTGCTGGATCAGTGAATGCTAACTTTGTAAACTTTGATAACTTCCCCACACACTTCAGTGCTGACTTTGGAGCCTTCAGTGCTTCTCAGAGCAACACAACTGCAGCCAGCAAAGCAGCAGTGAATAAATTTAAACTCTAGCCAGCAGTAAGATATGCAGCTCTTGCTAATTTAGATAATCTTCACAGGGCACCGTACTCGTTCTTATTCTTTGGACTGTGTCTTACTCTGTTTGCCTCAGCAACAGGGTAACACTCATCAACGTTACAGGGTACACTCATCAACGTTCACACTCATCAACGTTGCAGGAGATATGATGACATGCTGACATTCTTAATGCTCTTCTATAAACTAACTGCCAACACCAGTTAGCGGAAGTTACCTATAATATATATGTGGATGGTGGAACATCCCATGTCAACATGTGAATGGAGGATCAAATGCTTAAGTGTGTCTGTCATTTATCTATGATTTCATTATTTGCAAATCTTTGCAGTAGGCTTCCATGAGTGTAAATGCTTCTAGGAAGCATTAACTTTAATGTGTGATGTAGTTGTTTCTGGCGCTTTGTTATCCAAAGTTTGGGATGCACTCAGCGCTATTCCATGCTCATAACGAAGTTTTGTTGTTCAGTCGCACAGTCGATTTCGATGCTTTGAATGTCTCTCTAAAACCTTAAGGAAACATAATTTCCATTTCTCTAGCTTTGTGTTTTTGTTTTAAGACATCACTATCAGGAGAGGTCAGAAATTTGTTTATAAAGTGAATTCTTGTTTACTGTATAAAATTTCAGAAGGAGATGACTATGTCATTTTTGTGAATAATTGAAGTTACTTTTGTTGAAATAGCTTTTCTTGTAGCGTTTGGCTGGGGCATCCATTTTAACAAATTAAGACTATGGAAACCTTCCTAATGTACATCATCTTTAAACATACATGATCAGCAGCAGCAGTTACAGAGACATTAATTAAATATCATGTTTAACTTAACTTGTTACAGGTAGTAGTGCAGGATCAGTGGATGCTAACTTCGTACACTTTGATAATTTCCCCAAACCCTTCATTGCTGATTTTGGAGCCTTCAGTGCTTCTCAGAGCAACACAACTGCAGCCAGCAAAGCAGCAGTGAATAAATTTAATCTCAAGCCAGCAGTAAGATATGCAGCTCTTGCTAATTTAGATAATCTTCACAGGGCACTGTACTCGTTCTTATTCTTTGGAATGTGTCTCAGCAACAGGGTAACACTCATCAACGTTACAGGGTACACTCATCAACGTTCACACTCATCAACGTTGCAGGAGATATGATGACATGATGACATTCTTAATGCTCTTCAATAAACTAACTGCCAATACCAGTTAGCTGAAGTTACCTATAATATATATGTGCATGGTGGAACATCCCATGTCAACATGTAAATGAAGGATCAAATGCTTATCTATGATTTCATTATTTGCAAATCTTTGAAGTCGGCTTATTTCTCCATAATAAATAAAATCTCACTGTGAAAACAAAGTTTGAGGAAAGGAATCAATACTATTTAGTAACTCTTCGACATATTTACTGGTATGCACAAGAAGGCTCAAGCTATGTACATATACCTGTAAATATCTCAATACAGTATATCATAATGAATCAACTGTGTGTAGCCACTAAGAGCTCATTTCTCTCATCGCGTGGCGGTGTATACACCCCACACCTCCTACCTGCCTATCGGGGTTCAACATGGCAGTGTCTCCATGAGTGTAAATACATCTCGGAAGCATTAACTTTAATGTGTGATGTACTTGTTTCTTGCGCTTTGTTATCCAAAGTTTGGGATGCACTCAGCCCTATTACATGCTCATAACGAAGTTTTGTTGTTCAGTCGCACAGTCGATTTCGATGCTTTGAGTGTCTCTCTAAAACCTTAAGGAAACAAAATTTCCATTTCTCTAGCTTCATGTTTTTGTTTTAAGACATCATTATCAGGAGAGGTTAGAAATTTGTTTATAAAGTGAATTCTTGTTTTCTGTATAAAATTTCAGAAGGAGATAGACGCTAAAAATGACTATGTCATTTTTGTGAATGATTGAAGTTACTTTTGTTAAAATAGCTTTTCTTGTAGCGTTTGGCTGGGGCATCCATTTTAACAAATTAAGACTATAGAAACCTTCCTAATGTACATCATCTTTAAACATACATGATCAGCATTAGGAGTTACAGAGACAGTAATTAAATATGGAAGTATCCATCATGTTTAACTTATCTTGTTACAGGTAGTGCTGGATCAGTGAATGCTAACTTTGTAAACTTTGATAACTTCCCCACACACTTCAGTGCTGACTTTGGAGCCTTCAGTGCTTCTCAGAGCAACACAACTGCAGCCAGCAAAGCAGCAGTGAATAAATTTAAACTCTAGCCAGCAGTAAGATATGCAGCTCTTGCTAATTTAGATAATCTTCACAGGGCACCGTACTCGTTCTTATTCTTTGGACTGTGTCTTACTCTGTTTGCCTCAGCAACAGGGTAACACTCATCAACGTTACAGGGTACACTCATCAACGTTCACACTCATCAACGTTGCAGGAGATATGATGACATGCTGACATTCTTAATGCTCTTCTATAAACTAACTGCCAACACCAGTTAGCGGAAGTTACCTATAATATATATGTGGATGGTGGAACATCCCATGTCAACATGTGAATGGAGGATCAAATGCTTAAGTGTGTCTGTCATTTATCTATGATTTCATTATTTGCAAATCTTTGCAGTAGGCTTCCATGAGTGTAAATGCTTCTAGGAAGCATTAACTTTAATGTGTGATGTAGTTGTTTCTGGCGCTTTGTTATCCAAAGTTTGGGATGCACTCAGCGCTATTCCATGCTCATAACGAAGTTTTGTTGTTCAGTCGCACAGTCGATTTCGATGCTTTGAATGTCTCTCTAAAACCTTAAGGAAACATAATTTCCATTTCTCTAGCTTTGTGTTTTTGTTTTAAGACATCACTATCAGGAGAGGTCAGAAATTTGTTTATAAAGTGAATTCTTGTTTACTGTATAAAATTTCAGAAGGAGATGACTATGTCATTTTTGTGAATAATTGAAGTTACTTTTGTTGAAATAGCTTTTCTTGTAGCGTTTGGCTGGGGCATCCATTTTAACAAATTAAGACTATGGAAACCTTCCTAATGTACATCATCTTTAAACATACATGATCAGCAGCAGCAGTTACAGAGACATTAATTAAATATCATGTTTAACTTAACTTGTTACAGGTAGTAGTGCAGGATCAGTGGATGCTAACTTCGTACACTTTGATAATTTCCCCAAACCCTTCATTGCTGATTTTGGAGCCTTCAGTGCTTCTCAGAGCAACACAACTGCAGCCAGCAAAGCAGCAGTGAATAAATTTAATCTCAAGCCAGCAGTAAGATATGCAGCTCTTGCTAATTTAGATAATCTTCACAGGGCACTGTACTCGTTCTTATTCTTTGGAATGTGTCTCAGCAACAGGGTAACACTCATCAACGTTACAGGGTACACTCATCAACGTTCACACTCATCAACGTTGCAGGAGATATGATGACATGATGACATTCTTAATGCTCTTCAATAAACTAACTGCCAATACCAGTTAGCTGAAGTTACCTATAATATATATGTGCATGGTGGAACATCCCATGTCAACATGTAAATGAAGGATCAAATGCTTATCTATGATTTCATTATTTGCAAATCTTTGAAGTCGGCTTATTTCTCCATAATAAATAAAATCTCACTGTGAAAACAAAGTTTGAGGAAAGGAATCAATACTATTTAGTAACTCTTCGACATATTTACTGGTATGCACAAGAAGGCTCAAGCTATGTACATATACCTGTAAATATCTCAATACAGTATATCATAATGAATCAACTGTGTGTAGCCACTAAGAGCTCATTTCTCTCATCGCGTGGCGGTGTATACACCCCACACCTCCTACCTGCCTATCGGGGTTCAACATGGCAGTGTCTCCATGAGTGTAAATACATCTCGGAAGCATTAACTTTAATGTGTGATGTACTTGTTTCTTGCGCTTTGTTATCCAAAGTTTGGGATGCACTCAGCCCTATTACATGCTCATAACGAAGTTTTGTTGTTCAGTCGCACAGTCGATTTCGATGCTTTGAGTGTCTCTCTAAAACCTTAAGGAAACAAAATTTCCATTTCTCTAGCTTCATGTTTTTGTTTTAAGACATCATTATCAGGAGAGGTTAGAAATTTGTTTATAAAGTGAATTCTTGTTTTCTGTATAAAATTTCAGAAGGAGATAGACGCTAAAAATGACTATGTCATTTTTGTGAATGATTGAAGTTACTTTTGTTAAAATAGCTTTTCTTGTAGCGTTTGGCTGGGGCATCCATTTTAACAAATTAAGACTATAGAAACCTTCCTAATGTACATCATCTTTAAACATACATGATCAGCATTAGGAGTTACAGAGACAGTAATTAAATATGGAAGTATCCATCATGTTTAACTTATCTTGTTACAGGTAGTGCTGGATCAGTGAATGCTAACTTTGTAAACTTTGATAACTTCCCCACACACTTCAGTGCTGACTTTGGAGCCTTCAGTGCTTCTCAGAGCAACACAACTGCAGCCAGCAAAGCAGCAGTGAATAAATTTAAACTCTAGCCAGCAGTAAGATATGCAGCTCTTGCTAATTTAGATAATCTTCACAGGGCACCGTACTCGTTCTTATTCTTTGGACTGTGTCTTACTCTGTTTGCCTCAGCAACAGGGTAACACTCATCAACGTTACAGGGTACACTCATCAACGTTCACACTCATCAACGTTGCAGGAGATATGATGACATGCTGACATTCTTAATGCTCTTCTATAAACTAACTGCCAACACCAGTTAGCGGAAGTTACCTATAATATATATGTGGATGGTGGAACATCCCATGTCAACATGTGAATGGAGGATCAAATGCTTAAGTGTGTCTGTCATTTATCTATGATTTCATTATTTGCAAATCTTTGCAGTAGGCTTCCATGAGTGTAAATGCTTCTAGGAAGCATTAACTTTAATGTGTGATGTAGTTGTTTCTGGCGCTTTGTTATCCAAAGTTTGGGATGCACTCAGCGCTATTCCATGCTCATAACGAAGTTTTGTTGTTCAGTCGCACAGTCGATTTCGATGCTTTGAATGTCTCTCTAAAACCTTAAGGAAACATAATTTCCATTTCTCTAGCTTTGTGTTTTTGTTTTAAGACATCACTATCAGGAGAGGTCAGAAATTTGTTTATAAAGTGAATTCTTGTTTACTGTATAAAATTTCAGAAGGAGATAGACGCTAAAAATGACTATGTCATTTTTGTGAATAATTGAAGTTACTTTTGTTGAAATAGCTTTTCTTGTAGCGTTTGGCTGGGGCATCCATTTTAACAAATTAAGACTATGGAAACCTTCCTAATGTACATCATCTTTAAACATACATGATCAGCAGCAGCAGTTACAGAGACATTAATTAAATATCATGTTTAACTTAACTTGTTACAGGTAGTAGTGCAGGATCAGTGGATGCTAACTTCGTACACTTTGATAATTTCCCCAAACCCTTCATTGCTGATTTTGGAGCCTTCAGTGCTTCTCAGAGCAACACAACTGCAGCCAGCAAAGCAGCAGTGAATAAATTTAATCTCAAGCCAGCAGTAAGATATGCAGCTCTTGCTAATTTAGATAATCTTCACAGGGCACTGTACTCGTTCTTATTCTTTGGAATGTGTCTCAGCAACAGGGTAACACTCATCAACGTTACAGGGTACACTCATCAACGTTCACACTCATCAACGTTGCAGGAGATATGATGACATGATGACATTCTTAATGCTCTTCAATAAACTAACTGCCAATACCAGTTAGCTGAAGTTACCTATAATATATATGTGCATGGTGGAACATCCCATGTCAACATGTAAATGAAGGATCAAATGCTTATCTATGATTTCATTATTTGCAAATCTTTGAAGTCGGCTTATTTCTCCATAATAAATAAAATCTCACTGTGAAAACAAAGTTTGAGGAAAGGAATCAATACTATTTAGTAACTCTTCGACATATTTACTGGTATGCACAAGAAGGCTCAAGCTATGTACATATACCTGTAAATATCTCAATACAGTATATCATAATGAATCAACTGTGTGTAGCCACTAAGAGCTCATTTCTCTCATCGCGTGGCGGTGTATACACCCCACACCTCCTACCTGCCTATCGGGGTTCAACATGGCAGTGTCTCCATGAGTGTAAATACATCTCGGAAGCATTAACTTTAATGTGTGATGTACTTGTTTCTTGCGCTTTGTTATCCAAAGTTTGGGATGCACTCAGCCCTATTCCATGCTCATAACGAAGTTTTGTTGTTCAGTCGCACAGTCGATTTCGATGCTTTGAGTGTCTCTCTAAAACCTTAAGGAAACAAAATTTCCATTTCTCTAGCTTCATGTTTTTGTTTTAAGACATCACTATCAGGAGAGGTTAGAAATTTGTTTATAAAGTGAATTCTTGTTTTCTGTATAAAATTTCAGAAGGAGATAGACGCTAAAAATGACTATTTCATTTTTGTGAATGATTGAAGTTACTTTTGTTGAAATAGCTTTTCTTGTAGCGTTTGCCTGGGGCATCCATTTTAACAAATTAAGACTATAGAAACCTTCCTAATGTACATCATCTTTAAACATACATGATCAGCATTAGGAGTTACAGAGACAGTAATTAAATATGGAAGTATCCATCATGTTTAACTTATCTTGTTACAGGTAGTGCTGGATCAGTGAATGCTAACTTTGTAAACTTTGATAACTTCCCCACACACTTCAGTGCTGACTTTGGAGCCTTCAGTGCTTCTCAGAGCAACACAACTGCAGCCAGCAAAGCAGCAGTGAATAAATTTAATCTCTAGCCAGCAGTAAGATATGCAGCTCTTGCTAATTTAGATAATCTTCACAGGGCACCGTACTCGTTCTTATTCTTTGGACTGTGTCTTACTCTGTTTGCCTCAGCAACAGGGTAACACTCATCAACGTTACAGGGTACACTCATCAACGTTCACACTCATCAACGTTGCAGGAGATATGATGACATGATGACATTCTTAATGCTCTTTAATAAACTAACTGCCAATACCAGTTAGCTGAAGTTACCTATAATATATATGTGGATGGTGGAACATCCCATGTCAACATGTAAATGGAGGATCAAATGCTTAAGTGTGTCTGTCATTTATCTATGATTTCATTATTTGCAAATCTTTGCAGTAGGCTTCCATGAGTGTAAATGCTTCTAGGAAGCATTAACTTTAATGTGTGATGTAGTTGTTTCTGGCGCTTTGTTATCCAAAGTTTGGGATGCACTCAGCGCTATTCCATGCTCATAACGAAGTTTTGTTGTTCAGTCGCACAGTCGATTTCGATGCTTTGAATGTCTCTCTAAAACCTTAAGGAAACATAATTTCCATTTCTCTAGCTTTGTGTTTTTGTTTTAAGACATCACTATCAGGAGAGGTCAGAAATTTGTTTATAAAGTGAATTCTTGTTTACTGTATAAAATTTCAGAAGGAGATAGACGCTAAAAATGACTATGTCATTTTTGTGAATAATTGAAGTTACTTTTGTTGAAATAGCTTTTCTTGTAGCGTTTGGCTGGGGCATCCATTTTAACAAATTAAGACTATGGAAACCTTCCTAATGTACATCATCTTTAAACATACATGATCAGCAGCAGCAGTTACAGAGACATTAATTAAATATCATGTTTAACTTAACTTGTTACAGGTAGTAGTGCAGGATCAGTGGATGCTAACTTCGTACACTTTGATAATTTCCCCAAACCCTTCATTGCTGATTTTGGAGCCTTCAGTGCTTCTCAGAGCAACACAACTGCAGCCAGCAAAGCAGCAGTGAATAAATTTAATCTCAAGCCAGCAGTAAGATATGCAGCTCTTGCTAATTTAGATAATCTTCACAGGGCACTGTACTCGTTCTTATTCTTTGGAATGTGTCTCAGCAACAGGGTAACACTCATCAACGTTACAGGGTACACTCATCAACGTTCACACTCATCAACGTTGCAGGAGATATGATGACATGATGACATTCTTAATGCTCTTCAATAAACTAACTGCCAATACCAGTTAGCTGAAGTTACCTATAATATATATGTGCATGGTGGAACATCCCATGTCAACATGTAAATGAAGGATCAAATGCTTATCTATGATTTCATTATTTGCAAATCTTTGAAGTCGGCTTATTTCTCCATAATAAATAAAATCTCACTGTGAAAACAAAGTTTGAGGAAAGGAATCAATACTATTTAGTAACTCTTCGACATATTTACTGGTATGCACAAGAAGGCTCAAGCTATGTACATATACCTGTAAATATCTCAATACAGTATATCATAATGAATCAACTGTGTGTAGCCACTAAGAGCTCATTTCTCTCATCGCGTGGCGGTGTATACACCCCACACCTCCTACCTGCCTATCGTTCAACATGGCAGTGTCTCCATGAGTGTAAAGCATTAACTTTAATGTGTGATGTACTTGTTTCTTGCGCTTTGTTATCCAAAGTTTGGGATGCACTCAGCCCTATTACATGCTCATAACGAAGTTTTGTTGTTCAGTCGCACAGTCGATTTCGATGCTTTGAGTGTCTCTCTAAAACCTTAAGGAAACAAAATTTCCATTTCTCTAGCTTCATGTTTTTGTTTTAAGACATCATTATCAGGAGAGGTTAGAAATTTGTTTATAAAGTGAATTCTTGTTTTCTGTATAAAATTTCAGAAGGAGATAGACGCTAAAAATGACTATGTCATTTTTGTGAATGATTGAAGTTACTTTTGTTGAAATAGCTTTTCTTGTAGCGTTTGGCTGGGGCATCCATTTTAACAAATTAAGACTATAGAAACCTTCCTAATGTACATCATCTTTAAACATACATGATCAGCATTAGGAGTTACAGAGACAGTAATTAAATATGGAAGTATCCATCATGTTTAACTTATCTTGTTACAGGTAGTGCTGGATCAGTGAATGCTAACTTTGTAAACTTTGATAACTTCCCCACACACTTCAGTGCTGACTTTGGAGCCTTCAGTGCTTCTCAGAGCAACACAACTGCAGCCAGCAAAGCAGCAGTGAATAAATTTAAACTCTAGCCAGCAGTAAGATATGCAGCTCTTGCTAATTTAGATAATCTTCACATGGCACCGTACTCGTTCTTATTCTTTGGACTGTGTCTTACTCTGTTTGCCTCAGCAACAGGGTAACACTCATCAACGTTACAGGGTACACTCATCAACGTTCACACTCATCAACGTTGCAGGAGATATGATGACATGATGACATTCTTAATGCTCTTCAATAAACTAACTGCCAATACCAGTTAGCTGAAGTTACCTATAATATATATGTGGATGGTGGAACATCCCATGTCAACATGTAAATGGAGGATCAAATGCTTATCTATGATTTCATTATTTGCAAATCTTTGAAGTCGGCTTATTTCTCCATAATAAATAAAATCTCACTGTGAAAACAAAGTTTGAGGAAAGGAATCAATACTATTTAGTAACCCTTCGACATATTTACTGGTATGCACAAGAAGGCTCAAGCTATGTACATATACCTGTAAATATCTCAATACAGTATATCATAATGAATCAACTGTGTGTAGCCACTAAGAGCTCATTTCTCTCATCGCGTGGCGGTGTATACACCCCACACCTCCTACCTGCCTATCGGGGTTCAACATGGCAGTGTCTCCATGAGTGTAAATACATCTCGGAAGCATTAACTTTAATGTGTGATGTACTTGTTTCTTGCGCTTTGTTATCCAAAGTTTGGGATGCACTCAGCCCTATTCCATGCTCATAACGAAGTTTTGTTGTTCAGTCCCACATTCGATTCCGATGCTTTGACTGTCACTCTAATACCTTAAGGAAACAAAATGTCCATTTCTCTAGCTTTATGTTTTTGTTTTAAGACATCACTATCACTAGAGGTCAGAAATTTGTTTATAAAGTGAATTCTTGTTTTCTCTATAAAATTTCAGAAGGAGATAGACGCTAAAAATGACTATGTCATTTTTGTGAATAATTGAAGTTACTTTTGTTGAAATAGCTTTTCTTGTAGCGTTTTGCTGGGGCATCCATTTTAACAAATTAAGACTATGGAAACCTTCCTAATGTACATCATCTTTAAACATACATGATCAGCATTAGGAGTTACAGAGACAGTAATTAAATATGGAAGCATCCATCATGTTTAACTTATCTTGTTACAGGTAGTGCTGGATCAGTGAATGCTAACTTTGTAAACTTTGATAATTTCCCCAAACCCTTCATTGCTGATTTTGGAGCCTTCAGTGCTTCTCAGAGCAACACAACTGCAGCCAGCAAAGCAGCAGTGAATAAATTTAATCTCTAGCCAGCAGTAAAATATGCAGCTCTTGCTAATTTAGATAATCTTCACAGGGCACGGTACTCGTTCTTATTCTTTGGACTGTGCCTTACTCTGTTTGCCTCAGCAACAGGGTAACACTCATCAACGTTACAGGGTACACTCATCAACGTTCACACTCATCAACGTTGCAGGAGATATGATGACATTCTTAATGCTCTTCAATAAACTAACTGCCAATACCAGTTAGCTGAAGTTACCTATAATATATATGTGGATGGTGGAACATCCCATGTCAACATGTAAATGGAGGATCAAATGCTTATCTATGATTTCATTATTTGCAAATCTTTGAAGTCGGCTTATTTCTCCATAATAAATAAAATCTCACTGTGAAAACAAAGTTTGAGGAAAGGAATCAATACTATTTAGTAACCCTTCGACATATTTACTGGTATGCACTTGAAGGCTCAAGCTATGTACATATACCTGTAAATATCTCAATACAGTATATCATAATGAATCAACTGTGTGTAGCCACTAAGAGCTCATTTCTCTCATCGCGTGGCGGTGTATACACCCCACACCTCCTACCTGCCTATCGGGGTTCAACATGGCAGTGTCTCCATGAGTGTAAATACATCTCGGAAGAATTAACTTTAATGTGTGATGTACTTGTTTCTTGCGCTTTGTTATCCAAAGTTTGGGATGCACTCAGCCCTATTCCATGCTCATAACGAAGTTTTGTTGTTCAGTCCCACAGTCGATTCCGATGCTTTGACTGTCACTCTAAAACCTTAAGGAAACAAAATTTCCATTTCTCTAGCTTTATGTTTTTGTTTTAAGACATCACTATCACTAGAGGTCAGAAATTTGTTTATAAAGTGAATTCTTGTTTTCTGTATAAAATTTCAGAAGGAGATAGACGCTAAAAATGACTATGTCATTTTTGTGAATAATTGAAGTTACTTTTGTTGAAATAGCTTTTCTTGTAGCGTTTGGCTGGGGCATCCATTTTAACAAATTAAGACTATGGAAACCTTCCTAATGTACATCATCTTTAAACATACATGATCAGCAGCAGCATTTACAGAGACATTAATTAAATATGGAAGTATCCATCATGTTTAACTTATCTTGTTACAGGTAGTGCTGGATCAGTGAATGCTAACTTTGTAAACTTTGATAACTTCCCCAGACACTTCAGTGTTGACTTTGGAGCCTTCAGTGCTTCTCAGAGCAACACAACTGCTGCCAGCAAAGCAGCAGTGAATAAATTTAATCTCTAGCCAGCAGTAAGATATGCAGCTCTTGCTAATTTAGATAATCTTCACAGGGCACCGTACTCGTTCTTATTCTTTGGACTGTGTCTTACTCTGTTTGCCTCAGCAACAGGGTAACACTCATCAACGTTACAGGGTACACTCATCAACGTTCACACTCATCAACGTTGCAGGAGATATGATGACATGATGACATTCTTAATGCTCTTCAATAAACTAACTGCCAATACCAGTTAGCTGAAGTTACCTATAATATATATGTGGATGGTGGAACATCCCATGTCAACATGTAAATGGAGGATCAAATGCTTAAGTGTGTCTGTCATTTATCTATGATTTCATTATTTGCAAATCTTTGCAGTAGGCTTCCATGAGTGTAAATGCTTCTAGGAAGCATTAACTTTAATGTGCGATGTACTTGTTTCTTGCGCTTTGTTATCCAAAGTTTGGGATGCACTCAGCCCTATTCCATGCTCATAACGAAGTTTTGTTGTTCAGTCCCACAGTCGATTCCGATGCTTTGAATGTCTCTCTAAAACCTTAAGGAAACATAATTTCCATTTCTCTAGCTTTGTGTTTTTGTTTTAAGACATCACTATCAGGAGAGGTCAGAAATTTGTTTATAAAGTGAATTCTTGTTTACTGTATAAAATTTCAGAAGGAGATAGACGCTAAAAATGACTATGTCATTTTTGTGAATAATTGAAGTTACTTTTGTTGAAATAGCTTTTCTTGTAGCGTTTGGCTGGGGCATCCATTTTAACAAATTAAGACTATGGAAACCTTCCTAATGTACATCATCTTTAAACATACATGATCAGCAGCAGCAGTTACAGAGACATTAATTAAATATCATGTTTAACTTAACTTGTTACAGGTAGTAGTGCAGGATCAGTGGATGCTAACTTCGTACACTTTGATAATTTCCCCAAACCCTTCATTGCTGATTTTGGAGCCTTCAGTGCTTCTCAGAGCAACACAACTGCAGCCAGCAAAGCAGCAGTGAATAAATTTAATCTCAAGCCAGCAGTAAGATATGCAGCTCTTGCTAATTTAGATAATCTTCACAGTTCTTATTCTTTGGACTGTGTCTTACTCTGTTTGCCTCAGAAACAGGGTAACACTCATCAACGTTACAGGGTACACTCATCAACGTTCACACTCATCAACGTTGCAGGAGATATGATGACATGATGACATTCTTAATGCTCTTCAATAAACTAACTGCCAATACCAGTTAGCTGAAGTTACCTATAATATATATGTGGATGGTGGAACATCCCATGTCAACATGTAAATGGAGGATCAAATGCTTATCTATGATTTCATTATTTGCAAATCTTTGAAGTCGGCTTATTTCTCCATAATAAATAAAATCTCACTGTGAAAACAAAGTTTGAGGAAAGGAATCAATACTATTTAGTAACCCTTCGACATATTTACTGGTATGCACAAGAAGGCTCAAGCTATGTACATATACCTGTAAATATCTCAATACAGTATATCATAATGAATCAACTGTGTGTAGCCACTAAGAGCTCATTTCTCTCATTGCGTGGCGTTGTATACACCCCACACCGCCTACCTGCCTATCGCGGTTCAACATGGCAGTGTCTCCATGAGTGTAAATACATCTCGGAAGCATTAACTTTAATGTGTGATGTACTTGTTTCTTGCGCTTTGTTATCCAAAGTTTGGGATGCACTCAGCCCTATTCCATGCTCATAACGAAGTTTTGTTGTTCAGTCCCACAGTCGATTCCGATGCTTTGACTGTCACTCTAATACCTTAAGGAAACATAATTTCCATTTCTCTAGCTTTATGTTTTTGTTTTAAGACATCACTATCACTAGAGGTCAGAAATTTGTTTATAAAGTGAATTCTTGTTTTCTGTATAAAATTTCAGAAGGAGATAGACGCTAAAAATGACTATGTCATTTTTGTGAATAATTGAAGTTACTTTTGTTGAAATAGCTTTTCTTGTAGCGTTTGGCTGGGGCATCCATTTTAACAAATTAAGACTATGGAAACCTTCCTAATGTACATCATCTTTAAACATACATGATCAGCAGCAGCAGTTACAGAGACATTAATTAAATATCATGTTTAACTTAACTTGTTACAGGTAGTAGTGCAGGATCAGTGGATGCTAACTTCGTACACTTTGATAATTTCCCCAAACCCTTCATTGCTGATTTTGGAGCCTTCAGTGCTTCTCAGAGCAACACAACTGCAGCCAGCAAAGCAGCAGTGAATAAATTTAATCTCTAGCCAGCAGTAAGATATGCAGCTCTTGCTAATTTAGATAATCTTCACAGGGCACGGTACTCGTTCTTATTCATTGGACAGTGTCTTACTCTGTTTGCCTCAACAACAGGGTAACACTCATCAACGTTCACACTCATCAACGTTGCAGGAGATATGATGACATGATGATATTCTTAATGCTCTTCAATAAATTAACTGCCAATACCAGTTAGCTGAAGTTACCTATAATATATATGTGGATGGTGGGACATCCCATGTCAACATGTAAATGGAGGGTCAAATGCTTATCTATGATTTCATTATTTGCAAATCTTTGAAGTCGGCTTATTTCTCCAGAATAAATAAAATCTCACTGTGAAAACAAAGTTTGAGGAAAGGAATCAATACTATTTAGTAACCCTTCGACATATTTACTGGTATGCACAAGAAGGCTCAAGCTATGTACATATACCTGTAAATATCTCAATACAGTATATCATAATGAATCAACTGTGTGTAGCCACTAAGAGCTCATTTCTCTCATCGCGTGGCGGTGTATACACCCCACACCTCCTACCTGCCTATCGGGGTTCAACATGGCAGTGTCTCCATGAGTGTAAATACATCTCGGAAGCATTAACTTTAATGTGTGATGTACTTGTTTCTTGCGCTTTGTTATCCAAAGTTTGGGATGCACTCAGCCCTATTCCATGCTCATAACGAAGTTTTGTTGTTCAGTCCCACAGTCGATTCCGATGCTTTGACTGTCACTCTAATACCTTAAGGAAACAAAATTTCCATTTCTCTAGCTTTATGTTTTTGTTTTAAGACATCACTATCACTAGAGGTCAGAAATTTGTTTATAAAGTGAATTCTTGTTTTCTGTATAAAATTTCAGAAGGAGATAGACGCTAAAAATGACTATGTCATTTTTGTGAATAATTGAAGTTACTTTTGTTGAAATAGCTTTTCTTGTAGCGTTTTGCTGGGGCATCCATTTTAACAAATTAAGACTATGGAAACCTTCCTAATGTACATCATCTTTAAACATACATGATCAGCATTAGGAGTTACAGAGACAGTAATTAAACATGGAAGTATCCATCATGTTTAACTTATCTTGTTACAGGTAGTGCTGGATCAGTGAATGCTAACTTTGTAAACTTTGATAACTTCCCCACACACTTCAGTGCTGAATTTGGAGCCTTCAGTGCTTCTCAGAGCAACACAACTGCTGCCAGCAAGGCAGCAGTGAATAAATTTAATCTCTAGCTAGCAGTAAGATATGCAGCTCTTGCTAATTTAGATAATCTTCACAGGGCACCGTACTTCTTCTTTGGACTGTGTCTTACTCTGTTTGCCTCAGCAACAGGGTAACACTCATCAACGTTACAGGGTACACTCATCAACGTTCACACTCATCAACGTTGCAGGAGATATGATGACATGATGACATTCTTAATGCTCTTCAATAAACTAACTGCCAATACCAGTTAGCTGAAGTTACCTATAATATATATGTGGATGGTGGAACATCCCATGTCAACATGTAAATGGAGGATCAAATGCTTATCTATGATTTCATTATTTGCAAATCTTTGAAGTCGGCTTATTTCTCCATAATAAATAAAATCTCACTGTGAAAACAAAGTTTGAGGAAAGGAATCAATACTATTTAGTAACCCTTCGACATATTTACTGGTATGCACAAGAAGGCTCAAGCTATGTATATATACCTGTAAATATCTCAATACAGTATATCATAATGAATCAACTGTGTGTAGCCACTAAGAGCTCATTTCTCTCATCGCGTGGCGGTGTATACACCCCACACCTCCTACCTGCCTATCGGGGTTCAACATGGCAGTGTCTCCATGAGTGTAAATACATCTCGGAAGCATTAACTTTAATGTGTGATGTACTTGTTTCTTGCGCTTTGTTATCCAAAGTTTGGGATGCACTCAGCCCTATTCCATGCTCATAACGAAGTTTTGTTGTTCAGTCCCACAGTCGATTCCGATGCTTTGACTGTCACTCTAATACCTTAAGGAAACAAAATTTCCATTTCTCTAGCTTTATGTTTTTGTTTTAAGACATCACTATCACTAGAGGTCAGAAATTTGTTTATAAAGTGAATTCTTGTTTTCTGTATAAAATTTCAGAAGGAGATAGACGCTAAAAATGACTATGTCATTTTTGTGAATAATTGAAGTTACTTTTGTTGAAATAGCTTTTCTTGTAGCGTTTGGCTGGGGCATCCATTTTAACAAATTAAGACTATGGAAACCTTCCTAATGTACATCATCTTTAAACATACATGATCAGCAGCAGCAGTTACAGAGACATTAATTAAATATCATGTTTAACTTAACTTGTTACAGGTAGTAGTGCAGGATCAGTGAATGCTAACTTTGTAAACTTTGATAATTTCCCCAAACCCTTCATTGCTGATTTTTGAGCCTTCAGTGCTTCTCAGAGCAACACAACTGCAGCCAGCAAAGCAGCAATGAATAAATTTAATCTCTAGCCAGCAGTAAGATATGCAGCTCTTGCTAATTTAGATAATCTTCACAGGGCACGGTACTCGTTCTTATTCTTTGGACTGTGTCTTACTCTGTTTGCCTCAGCAACAGGGTAACACTCATCAACATTACAGGGTACACTCATCAACGTTCACACTCATCAAAGGAGATATGAGATAAAGGAGATATGCAGGAGATATGATGACATGATGACATTCTTAATGCTCTTCAATAAACTAAGTGCCAATACCAGTTAGCTGAAGTTACCTATAATATATACGTGGATGGTGGAACATCCCATGTCAACATGTAAATGGAGGATCAAATGCTTGTGTGTCTGTCATTTATCTATGATTTCATTATTTGCAAATTTTTGCAGTAGGCTTCCATGAGTGTAAATGCTTCTAGGAAGCATTAACTTTAATGTGTGATGTAGTTGTTTCTGGCGCTTTGTTATCCAAAGTTTGGGATGCACTCAGCGCTATTCCATGCTCATAACGAAGTTTTGTTGTTTAGTCGCACAGTCGATTTCGATGCTTTGAGTGTCTCTCTAAAACCTTAAGGAAACATAATTTCCATTTCTCTAGCTTTATGTTTTTGTTTTAAGACATCACTATCAGGAGAGGTCAGAAATTTGTTTATAAAGTGAATTCTTGTTTACTGTATAAAATTTCAGAAGGAGATAGACGCTAAAAATGACTATGTCATTTTTGTGAATAATTGAAGTTACTTTTGTTGAAATAGCTTTTCTTGTAGCGTTTGGCTGGGGCATCCATTTTAACAAATTAAGACTATGGAAACCTTCCTAATGTACATCATCTTTAAACATACATGATCAGCAGCAGCAGTTACAGAGACATTAATTAAATATCATGTTTAACTTAACTTGTTACAGGTAGTAGTGCAGGATCAGTGAATGCTAACTTTGTAAACTTTGATAATTTCCCCAAACCCTTCATTGCTGATTTTTCGTTCTTATTCTTTGGACTGTGTCTTACTCTGTTTGCCTCAGCAACAGGGTAACACTCATCAACGTTACAGGGTACACTCATCAACGTTCACACTCATCAACGTTGCAGGAGATATGATGACATGATGACATTCTTAATGCTCTTCAATAAACTAACTGCCAATACCAGTTAGCTGAAGACAGGTGGATGGTGGAACATCCCATGTCAACATGTAAATGGAGGATCAAATGCTTATCTATGATTTCATTATTTGCAAATCTTTGAAGTCGGCTTATTTCTCCATAATAAATAAAATCTCACTGTGAAAACAAAGTTTGAGTCAAGGAATCAATACTATTTAGTAACCCTTCGACATATTTACTGGTATGCACAAGAAGGCTCAAGCTATGTACATATACCTGTAAATATCTCAATACAGTATATCATAATGAATCAACTGTGTGTAGCCACTCTCATTTCTCTCCTCGCGTGGCGGTGTATACACCCCACACCTCCTACCTGCCTAATGTGTGATGTACTTGTTTCTTGGGCTTGTTATCCAAAGTTATCCAAAGTTTGGGATGCACTCAGCCCTATTCCATGCTCATAACGAAGTTTTGTTGTTCAGTCCCACAGTCGATTCCGATGCTTTGACTGTCACTCTAAAACCTTAAGGAAACAAAATTTCCATTTCTCTAGCTTTATGTTTTTGTTTTAAGACATCACTATCACTAGAGGTCAGAAATTTGTTTATAAAGTGAATTCTTGTTTTCTGTATAAAATTTCAGAAGGAGATAGACGCTAAAAATGACTATGTCATTTTTGTGAATGATTGAAGTTACTTTTGTTGAAATAGCTTTTCTTGTAGCGTTTGGCTGGGGCATCCATTTTAACAAATTAAGACTATGGAAACCTTCCTAATGTACATCATCTTTAAACATACATGATCAGCATTAGGAGTTACAGAGACAGTAATTAAATATGGAAGTATCCATCATGTTTAACTTATCTTGTTACAGGTAGTGCTGGATCAGTGAATGCTAACTTTGTAAACTTTGATAACTTCCCCACACACTTCAGTGCTGACTTTGGAGCCTTCAGTGCTTCTCAGAGCAACACCTGCAGCCAGCAAAGCAGCAGTGAATAAATTTAATCTCTAGCCAGCAGTAAGATATGCAGCTCTTGCTAATTTAGATAATCTTCACAGGGCACCGTACTCGTTCTTATTCTTTGGACTGTGTCTTACTCTGTTTGCCTCAGCAACAGGGTAACACTCATCAACGTTACAGGATACACTCATCAACGTTCACACTCATCAACGTTGCAGGAGATATGATGACATGATGACATTCTTAATGCTCTTCAATAAACTAACTGCCAATACCAGTTAGCTGAAGTTACCTATAATATATATGTGGATGGTGGAACATCCCATGTCAACATGTAAATGGAGGATCAAATGCTTAAGTGTGTCTGTCATTTATCTATGATTTCATTATTTGCAAATCTTTGCAGTAGGCTTCCATGAGTGTAAATGCTTCTAGGAAGCATTAACTTTAATGTGTGATGTAGTTGTTTCTGGCGCTTTGTTATCCAAAGTTTGGGATGCACTCAGCGCTATTCCATGCTCATAACGAAGTTTTGTTGTTCAGTCGCACAGTCGATTTCGATGCTTTGAATGTCTCTCTAAAACCTTAAGGAAACATAATTTCCATTTCTCTAGCTTTGTGTTTTTGTTTTAAGACATCACTATCAGGAGAGGTCAGAAATTTGTTTATAAAGTGAATTCTTGTTTACTGTATAAAATTTCAGAAGGAGATAGACGCTAAATATGACTATGTCATTTTTGTGAATAATTGAAGTTACTTTTGTTGAAATAGCTTTTCTTGTAGCGTTTGGCTGGGGCATCCATTTTAACAAATTAAGACTATGGAAACCTTCCTAATGTACATCATCTTTAAACATACATGATCAGCAGCAGCAGTTACAGAGACATTAATTAAATATCATGTTTAACTTAACTTGTTACAGGTAGTAGTGCAGGATCAGTGGATGCTAACTTCGTACACTTTGATAATTTCCCCAAACCCTTCATTGCTGATTTTGGAGCCTTCAGTGCTTCTCAGAGCAACACAACTGCAGCCAGCAAAGCAGCAGTGAATAAATTTAATCTCAAGCCAGCAGTAAGATATGCAGCTCTTGCTAATTTAGATAATCTTCACAGGGCACTGTACTCGTTCTTATTCTTTGGACTGTGTCTTACTCTGTTTGCCTCAGAAACAGGGTAACACTCATCAACGTTACAGGGTACACTCATCAACGTTCACACTCATCAACGTTGCAGGAGATATGATGACATGATGACATTCTTAATGCTCTTCAATAAACTAACTGCCAATACCAGTTAGCTGAAGTTACCTATAATATATATGTGGATGGTGGAACATCCCATGTCAACATGTAAATGGAGGATCAAATGCTTATCTATGATTTCATTATTTGCAAATCTTTGAAGTCGGCTTATTTCTCCATAATAAATAAAATCTCACTGTGAAAACAAAGTTTGAGGAAAGGAATCAATACTATTTAGTAACCCTTCGACATATTTACTGGTATGCACAAGAAGGCTCAAGCTATGTACATATACCTGTAAATATCTCAATACAGTATATCATAATGAATCAACTGTGTGTAGCCACTAAGAGCTCATTTCTCTCATCGCGTGGCGGTGTATACACCCCACACCGCCTACCTGCCTATCGGGGTTCAACATGGCAGTGTCTCCATGAGTGTAAATACATCTCGGAAGCATTAACTTTAATGTGTGATGTACTTGTTTCTTGCGCTTTGTTATCCAAAGTTTGGGATGCACTCAGCCCTATTCCATGCTCATAACGAAGTTTTGTTGTTCAGTCCCACAGTCGATTCCGATGCTTTGACTGTCACTCTAATACCTTAAGGAAACAAAATTTCCATTTCTCTAGCTTTATGTTTTTGTTTTAAGACATCACTATCACTAGAGGTCAGAAATTTGTTTATAAAGTGAATTCTTGTTTTCTGTATAAAATTTCAGAAGGAGATAGACGCTAAAAATGACTATGTCATTTTTGTGAATAATTGAAGTTACTTTTGTTGAAATAGCTTTTCTTGTAGCGTTTGGCTGGGGCATCCATTTTAACAAATTAAGACTATGGAAACCTTACTAATGTACATCATCTTTAAACATACATGATCAGTAGCAGCAGTTACAGAGACATTAATTAAATATCATGTTTAACTTAACTTGTTACTGGTAGTAGTGCAGGATCAGTGGATGCTAACTTCGTACACTTTGATAATTTCCCCAAACCCTTCATTGCTGATTTTGGAGCCTTCAGTGCTTCTCAGAGCAACACAACTGCAGCCAGCAAAGCAGCAGTGAATAAATTTAATCTCAAGCCAGCAGTAAGATATGCAGCTCTTGCTAATTTAGATAATCTTCACAGGGCACGGTACTCGTTCTTATTCTTTGGACTGTGTCTTACTCTGTTTGCCTCAGCAACAGGGTAACACTCATCAACGTTACAGGGTACACTCATCAACGTTCACACTCATCAACGTTGCAGGAGATATGATGACATGATGACATTCTTAATGCTCTTCAATAAACTAACTGCCAATACCAGTTAGCTGAAGTTACCTATAATATATATGTGGATGGTGGAACATCCCATGTCAACATGTAAATGAAGGATCAAATGCTTATCTATGATTTCATTATTTGCAAATCTTTGAAGTCGGCTTATTTCTCCATAATAAATAAAATCTCACTGTGAAAACAAAGTTTGAGGAAAGGAATCAATACTATTTAGTAACTCTTCGACATATTTACTGGTATGCACAAGAAGGCTCAAGCTATGTACATATACCTGTAAATATCTCAATACAGTATATCATAATGAATCAACTGTGTGTAGCCACTAAGAGCTCATTTCTCTCATCGCGTGGCGGTGTATACACCCCACACCTCCTACCTGCCTATCGTTCAACATGGCAGTGTCTCCATGAGTGTAAATACATCTCGGAAGCATTAACTTTAATGTGTGATGTACTTGTTTCTTGCGCTTTGTTATCCAAAGTTTGGGATGCACTCAGCCCTATTACATGCTCATAACGAAGTTTTGTTGTTCAGTCGCACAGTCGATTTCGATGCTTTGAGTGTCTCTCTAAAACCTTAAGGAAACAAAATTTCCATTTCTCTAGCTTCATGTTTTTGTTTTAAGACATCACTATCAGGAGAGGTTAGAAATTTGTTTATAAAGTGAATTCTTGTTTTCTGTATAAAATTTCAGAAGGAGATAGACGCTAAAAATGACTATGTCATTTTTGTGAATGATTGAAGTTACTTTTGTTGAAATAGCTTTTCTTGTAGCGTTTGGCTGGGGCATCCATTTTAACAAATTAAGACTATAGAAACCTTCCTAATGTACATCATCTTTAAACATACATGATCAGCATTAGGAGTTACAGAGACAGTAATTAAATATGGAAGTATCCATCATGTTTAACTTATCTTGTTACAGGTAGTGCTGGATCAGTGAATGCTAACTTTGTAAACTTTGATAACTTCCCCACACACTTCAGTGCTGACTTTGGAGCCTTCAGTGCTTCTCAGAGCAACACAACTGCTGCCAGCAAGGCAGCAGTGAATAAATTTAATCTCTAGCTAGCAGTAAGATATGCAGCTCTTGCTAATTTAGATAATCTTCACAGGGCACCGTACTTCTTCTTTGGACTGTGTCTTACTCTGTTTGCCTCAGCAACAGGGTAACACTCATCAACGTTACAGGGTACACTCATCAACGTTCACACTCATCAACGTTGCAGGAGATATGATGACATGATGACATTCTTAATGCTCTTCAATAAACTAACTGCCAATACCAGTTAGCTGAAGTTACCTATAATATATATGTGGATGGTGGAACATCCCATGTCAACATGTAAATGGAGGATCAAATGCTTATCTATGATTTCATTATTTGCAAATCTTTGAAGTCGGCTTATTTCTCCATAATAAATAAAATCTCACTGTGAAAACAAAGTTTGAGGAAAGGAATCAATACTATTTAGTAACCCTTCGACATATTTACTGGTATGCACAAGAAGGCTCAAGCTATGTACATATACCTGTAAATATCTCAATACAGTATATCATAATGAATCAACTGTGTGTAGCCACTAAGAGCTCATTTCTCTCATCGCGTGGCGGTGTATACACCCCACACCTCCTACCTGCCTATCGGGGTTCAACATGGCAGTGTCTCCATGAGTGTAAATACATCTCGGAAGCATTAACTTTAATGTGTGATGTACTTGTTTCTTGCGCTTTGTTATCCAAAGTTTGGGATTCACTCAGCCCTATTCCATGCTCATAACGAAGTTTTGTTGTTCAGTCCCACAGTCGATTCCGATGCTTTGACTGTCACTCTAATACCTTAAGGAAACAAAATTTCCATTTCTCTAGCTTTATGTTTTTGTTTTAAGACATCACTATCACTAGAGGTCAGAAATTTGTTTATAAAGTGAATTCTTGTTTTCTGTATAAAATTTCAGAAGGAGATAGACGCTAAAAATGACTATGTCATTTTTGTGAATAATTGAAGTTACTTTTGTTGAAATAGCTTTTCTTGTAGCGTTTGGCTGGGGCATCCATTTTAACAAATTAAGACTATGGAAACCTTCCTAATGTACATCATCTTTAAACATACATGATCAGCAGCAGCAGTTACAGAGACATTAATTAAATATCATGTTTAACTTAACTTGTTACAGGTAGTAGTGCAGGATCAGTGAATGCTAACTTTGTAAACTTTGATAATTTCCCCAAACCCTTCATTGCTGATTTTTGAGCCTTCAGTGCTTCTCAGAGCAACACAACTGCAGCCAGCAAAGCAGCAATGAATAAATTTAATCTCTAGCCAGCAGTAAGATATGCAGCTCTTGCTAATTTAGATAATCTTCACAGGGCACGGTACTCGTTCTTATTCTTTGGACTGTGTCTTACTCTGTTTGCCTCAGCAACAGGGTAACACTCATCAACATTACAGGGTACACTCATCAACGTTCACACTCATCAAAGGAGATATGAGATAAAGGAGATATGCAGGAGATATGATGACATGATGACATTCTTAATGCTCTTCAATAAACTAAGTGCCAATACCAGTTAGCTGAAGTTACCTATAATATATACGTGGATGGTGGAACATCCCATGTCAACATGTAAATGGAGGATCAAATGCTTGTGTGTCTGTCATTTATCTATGATTTCATTATTTGCAAATTTTTGCAGTAGGCTTCCATGAGTGTAAATGCTTCTAGGAAGCATTAACTTTAATGTGTGATGTAGTTGTTTCTGGCGCTTTGTTATCCAAAGTTTGGGATGCACTCAGCGCTATTCCATGCTCATAACGAAGTTTTGTTGTTTAGTCGCACAGTCGATTTCGATGCTTTGAGTGTCTCTCTAAAACCTTAAGGAAACATAATTTCCATTTCTCTAGCTTTATGTTTTTGTTTTAAGACATCACTATCAGGAGAGGTCAGAAATTTGTTTATAAAGTGAATTCTTGTTTACTGTATAAAATTTCAGAAGGAGATAGACGCTAAAAATGACTATGTCATTTTTGTGAATAATTGAAGTTACTTTTGTTGAAATAGCTTTTCTTGTAGCGTTTGGCTGGGGCATCCATTTTAACAAATTAAGACTATGGAAACCTTCCTAATGTACATCATCTTTAAACATACATGATCAGCAGCAGCAGTTACAGAGACATTAATTAAATATCATGTTTAACTTAACTTGTTACAGGTAGTAGTGCAGGATCAGTGAATGCTAACTTTGTAAACTTTGATAATTTCCCCAAACCCTTCATTGCTGATTTTTCGTTCTTATTCTTTGGACTGTGTCTTACTCTGTTTGCCTCAGCAACAGGGTAACACTCATCAACGTTACAGGGTACACTCATCAACGTTCACACTCATCAACGTTGCAGGAGATATGATGACATGATGACATTCTTAATGCTCTTCAATAAACTAACTGCCAATACCAGTTAGCTGAAGACAGGTGGATGGTGGAACATCCCATGTCAACATGTAAATGGAGGATCAAATGCTTATCTATGATTTCATTATTTGCAAATCTTTGAAGTCGGCTTATTTCTCCATAATAAATAAAATCTCACTGTGAAAACAAAGTTTGAGTCAAGGAATCAATACTATTTAGTAACCCTTCGACATATTTACTGGTATGCACAAGAAGGCTCAAGCTATGTACATATACCTGTAAATATCTCAATACAGTATATCATAATGAATCAACTGTGTGTAGCCACTCTCATTTCTCTCCTCGCGTGGCGGTGTATACACCCCACACCTCCTACCTGCCTAATGTGTGATGTACTTGTTTCTTGCGCTTTGTTATCCAAAGTTTGGGATGCACTCAGCCCTATTCCATGCTCATAACGAAGTTTTGTTGTTCAGTCCCACAGTCGATTCCGATGCTTTGACTGTCACTCTAATACCTTAAGGAAACAAAATTTCCATTTCTCTAGCTTTATGTTTTTGTTTTAAGACATCACTATCACTAGAGGTCAGAAATTTGTTTATAAAGTGAATTCTTGTTTTCTGTATAAAATTTCAGAAGGAGATAGACGCTAAAAATGACTATGTCATTTTTGTGAATAATTGAAGTTACTTTTGTTGAAATAGCTTTTCTTGTAGCGTTTTGCTGGGGCATCCATTTTAACAAATTAAGACTATGGAAACCTTCCTAATGTACATCATCTTTAAACATACATGATCAGCATTAGGAGTTACAGAGACAGTAATTAAATATGGAAGTATCCATCATGTTTAACTTATCTTGTTACAGGTAGTGCTGGATCAGTGAATGCTAACTTTGTAAACTTTGATAACTTCCCCACACACTTCAGTGCTGACTTTGGAGCCTTCAGTGCTTCTCAGAGCAACACAACAGCTGCCAGCAAAGCAGCAGTGAATAAATTTAATCTCTAGCCAGCAGTAAGATATGCAGCTCTTGCTAATTTAGATAATCTTCACAGGGCACCGTACTCGTTCTTATTCTTTGGACTGTGTCTTACTCTGTTTGCCTCAGCAACAGGGTAACACTCATCAACGTTACAGGGTACACTCATCAACGTTCACACTCATCAACGTTGCAGGAGATATGATGACATGATGACATTCTTAATGCTCTTCAATAAACTAACTGCCAATACCAGTTAGCTGAAGACAGGTGGATGGTGGAACATCCCATGTCAACATGTAAATGGAGGATCAAATGCTTATCTATGATTTCATTATTTGCAAATCTTTGAAGTCGGCTTATTTCTCCATAATAAATAAAATCTCACTGTGAAAACAAAGTTTGAGTCAAGGAATCAATACTATTTAGTAACCCTTCGACATATTTACTGGTATGCACAAGAAGGCTCAAGCTATGTACATATACCTGTAAATATCTCAATACAGTATATCATAATGAATCAACTGTGTGTAGCCACTAAGAGCTCATTTCTCTCATCGCGTGGCGGTGTATACACCCCACACCTCCTACCTGCCTATCGGGGTTCAACATGGCAGTTTCTCCATGAGTGTAAATACATCTCGGAAGCATTAACTTTAATGTGTGATGTACTTGTTTCTTGCGCTTTGTTATCCAAAGTTTGGGATGCACTCAGCCCTATTCCATGCTCATAACGAAGTTTTGTTGTTCAGTCCCACAGTCGATTCCGATGCTTTGACTGTCACTCTAAAACCTTAAGGAAACAAAATTTCCATTTCTCTAGCTTTATGTTTTTGTTTTAAGACATCACTATCACTAGAGGTCAGAAATTTGTTTATAAAGTGAATTCTTGTTTTCTGTATAAAATTTCAGAAGTAGATAGACGCTAAAAATGACTATGTCATTTTTGTGAATAATTGAAGTTACTTTTGTTGAAATAGCTTTTCTTGTAGCGTTTTGCTGGGGCATCCATTTTAACAAATTAAGACTATGGAAACCTTCCTAATGTACATGATCTTTAAACATACATGATCAGCATTAGGAGTTACAGAGACATTAATTAAATATGGAAGTATCCATCATGTTTAACTTATCTTGTTACAGGTAGTGCTGGATCAGTGAATGCTAACTTTGTAAACTTTGATAATTTCCCCAAACCCTTCATTGCTGATTTTGGAGCCTTCAGTGCTTCTCAGAGCAACACAACTGCAGCCAGCAAAGCAGCAGTGAATAAATTTAATCTCTAGCCAGCAGTAAGATATGCAGCTCTTGCTAATTTAGATAATCTTCACAGGGCACGGTACTCGTTCTTATTCTTTGGACTGTGTCTTACTCTGTTTGCCTCAGCAACAGGGTAACACTCATCAACGTTACAGGGTACACTCATCAACGTTCACACTCATCAACGTTGCAGGAGATATGATGACATGATGACATTCTTAATGCTCTTCAATAAACTAACTGCCAATACCAGTTAGCTGAAGTTACCTATAATATATATGTGGATGGTGGAACATCCCATGTCAACATGTAAATGGAGGATCAAATGCTTATCTATGATTTCATTATTTGCAAATCTTTGAAGTCGGCTTATTTCTCCATAATAAATAAAATCTCACTGTGAAAACAAAGTTTGAGGAAAGGAATCAATACTATTTAGTAACCCTTCGACATATTTACTGGTATGCACTTGAAGGCTCAAGCTATGTACATATACCTGTAAATATCTCAATACAGTATATCATAATGAATCAACTGTGTGTAGCCACTAAGAGCTCATTTCTCTCATCGCGTGGCGGTGTATACACCCCACACCTCCTACCTGCCTATCGGGGTTCAACATGGCAGTGTCTCCATGAGTGTAAATACATCTCGGAAGAATTAACTTTAATGTGTGATGTACTTGTTTCTTGCGCTTTGTTATCCAAAGTTTGGGATGCACTCAGCCCTATTCCATGCTCATAACGAAGTTTTGTTGTTCAGTCCCACAGTCGATTCCGATGCTTTGACTGTCACTCTAAAACCTTAAGGAAACAAAATTTCCATTTCTCTAGCTTTATGTTTTTGTTTTAAGACATCACTATCACTAGAGGTCAGAAATTTGTTTATAAAGTGAATTCTTGTTTTCTGTATAAAATTTCAGAAGGAGATAGACGCTAAAAATGACTATGTCATTTTTGTGAATAATTGAAGTTACTTTTGTTGAAATAGCTTTTCTTGTAGCGTTTTGCTGGGGAATCCATTTTAACAAATTAAGACTATGGAAACCTTCCTAATGTACATCATCTTTAAACATACATGATCAGCATTAGGAGTTACAGAGACATTAATTAAATATGGAAGTATCCATCATGTTTAACTTATCTTGTTACAGGTAGTGCTGGATCAGTGAATGCTAACTTTGTAAACTTTGATAACTTCCCCACACACTTCAGTGCTGACTTTGGAGCCTTCAGTGCTTCTCAGAGCAACACAACTGCTGCCAGCAAAGCAGCAGTGAATAAATTTAATCTCTAGCCAGCAGTAAGATATGCAGCTCTTGCTAATTTAGATAATCTTCACAGGGCACCGTACTCGTTCTTATTCTTTGGACTGTGTCTTACTCTGTTTGCCTCAGCAACAGGGTAACACTCATCAACGTTACAGGGTACACTCGTCAACGTTCACACTCATCAACGTTGCAGGAGATATGATGACATGATGACATTCTTAATGCTCTTCAATAAACTAACTGCCAATACCAGTTAGCTGAAGACAGGTGGATGGTGGAACATCCCATGTCAACATGTAAATGGAGGATCAAATGCTTATCTATGATTTCATTATTTGCAAATCTTTGAAGTCGGCTTATTTCTCCATAATAAATAAAATCTCACTGTGAAAACAAAGTTTGAGTCAAGGAATCAATACTATTTAGTAACCCTTCGACATATTTACTGGTATGCACAAGAAGGCTCAAGCTATGTACATATACCTGTAAATATCTCAATACAGTATATCATAATGAATCAACTGTGTGTAGCCACTAAGAGCTCATTTCTCTCATCGCGTGGCGGTGTATACACCCCACACCTCCTACCTGCCTATCGGGGTTCAACATGGCAGTTTCTCCATGAGTGTAAATACATCTCGGAAGCATTAACTTTAATGTGTGATGTACTTGTTTCTTGCGCTTTGTTATCCAAAGTTTGGGATGCACTCAGCCCTATTCCATGCTCATAACGAAGTTTTGTTGTTCAGTCCCACAGTCGATTCCGATGCTTTGACTGTCACTCTAAAACCTTAAGGAAACAAAATTTCCATTTCTCTAGCTTTATGTTTTTGTTTTAAGACATCACTATCACTAGAGGTCAGAAATTTGTTTATAAAGTGAATTCTTGTTTTCTGTATAAAATTTCAGAAGTAGATAGACGCTAAAAATGACTATGTCATTTTTGTGAATAATTGAAGTTACTTTTGTTGAAATAGCTTTTCTTGTAGCGTTTTGCTGGGGCATCCATTTTAACAAATTAAGACTATGGAAACCTTCCTAATGTACATGATCTTTAAACATACATGATCAGCATTAGGAGTTACAGAGACATTAATTAAATATGGAAGTATCCATCATGTTTAACTTATCTTGTTACAGGTAGTGCTGGATCAGTGAATGCTAACTTTGTAAACTTTGATAATTTCCCCAAACCCTTCATTGCTGATTTTGGAGCCTTCAGTGCTTCTCAGAGCAACACAACTGCAGCCAGCAAAGCAGCAGTGAATAAATTTAATCTCTAGCCAGCAGTAAGATATGCAGCTCTTGCTAATTTAGATAATCTTCACAGGGCACGGTACTCGTTCTTATTCTTTGGACTGTGTCTTACTCTGTTTGCCTCAGCAACAGGGTAACACTCATCAACGTTACAGGGTACACTCATCAACGTTCACACTCATCAACGTTGCAGGAGATATGATGACATGATGACATTCTTAATGCTCTTCAATAAACTAACTGCCAATACCAGTTAGCTGAAGTTACCTATAATATATATGTGGATGGTGGAACATCCCATGTCAACATGTAAATGGAGGATCAAATGCTTATCTATGATTTCATTATTTGCAAATCTTTGAAGTCGGCTTATTTCTCCATAATAAATAAAATCTCACTGTGAAAACAAAGTTTGAGGAAAGGAATCAATACTATTTAGTAACCCTTCGACATATTTACTGGTATGCACAAGAAGGCTCAAGCTATGTACATATACCTGTAAATATCTCAATACAGTATATCATAATGAATCAACTGTGTGTAGCCACTAAGAGCTCATTTCTCTCATCGCGTGGCGGTGTATACACCCCACACCTCCTACCTGCCTATCGGGGTTCAACATGGCAGTGTCTCCATGAGTGTAAATACATCTCGGAAGAATTAACTTTAATGTGTGATGTACTTGTTTCTTGCGCTTTGTTATCCAAAGTTTGGGATGCACTCAGCCCTATTCCATGCTCATAACGAAGTTTTGTTGTTCAGTCCCACAGTCGATTCCGATGCTTTGACTGTCACTCTAAAACCTTAAGGAAACAAAATTTCCATTTCTCTAGCTTTATGTTTTTGTTTTAAGACATCACTATCACTAGAGGTCAGAAATTTGTTTATAAAGTGAATTCTTGTTTTCTGTATAAAATTTCAGAAGGAGATAGACGCTAAAAATGACTATGTCATTTTTGTGAATAATTGAAGTTACTTTTGTTGAAATAGCTTTTCTTGTAGCGTTTTGCTGGGGCATCCATTTTAACAAATTAAGACTATGGAAACCTTCCTAATGTACATCATCTTTAAACATACATGATCAGCATTAGGAGTTACAGAGACATTAATTAAATATGGAAGTATCCATCATGTTTAACTTATCTTGTTACAGGTAGTGCTGGATCAGTGAATGCTAACTTTGTAAACTTTGATAACTTCCCCACACACTTCAGTGCTGACTTTGGAGCCTTCAGTGCTTCTCAGAGCAACACAACTGCTGCCAGCAAAGCAGCAGTGAATAAATTTAATCTCTAGCCAGCAGTAAGATATGCAGCTCTTGCTAATTTAGATAATCTTCACAGGGCACCGTACTCGTTCTTATTCTTTGGACTGTGTCTTACTCTGTTTGCCTCTGCAACAGGGTAACACTCATCAACGTTACAGGGTACACTCGTCAACGTTCACACTCATCAACGTTGCAGGAGATATGATGACATGATGACATTCTTAATGCTCTTCAATAAACTAACTGCCAATACCAGTTAGCTGAAGTTACCTATAATATATATGTGGACTGTGGAACATCCCATGTCAACATGTAAATGGAGGATCAAATGCTTAAGTGTGTCTGTCATTTAGCTATGATTTCATTATTTGCAAATCTTTGCAGTAGGCTTCCATGAGTGTAAATGCTTCTAGGAAGCATTAACTTTAATGTGTGATGTAGTTGTTTCTGGCGCTTTGTTATCCAAAGTTTGGGATGCACTCAGCGCTATTCCATGCTCATAACGAAGTTTTGTTGTTCAGTCGCACAGTCGATTTCGATGCTTTGAATGTCTCTCTAAAACCTTAAGGAAACATAATTTCCATTTCTCTAGCTTTGTGTTTTTGTTTTAAGACATCACTATCAGGAGAGGTCAGAAATTTGTTTATAAAGTGAATTCTTGTTTACTGTATAAAATTTCAGAAGGAGATAGACGCTAAAAATGACTATGTCATTTTTGTGAATAATTGAAGTTACTTTTGTTGAAATAGCTTTTCTTGTAGCGTTTGGCTGGGGCATCCATTTTAACAAATTAAGACTATGGAAACCTTCCTAATGTACATCATCTTTAAACATACATGATCAGCAGCAGCAGTTACAGAGACATTAATTAAATATGGAAGTATCCATCATGTTTAACTTATCTTGTTACAGGTAGTGCTGGATCAGTGAATGCTAACTTTGTAAACTTTGATAACTTCCCCACACACTTCAGTGCTGACTTTGGAGCCTTCAGTGCTTCTCAGAGCAACACAACTGCTGCCAGCAAAGCAGCAGTGAATAAATTTAATCTCTAGCCAGCAGTAAGATATGCAGCTCTTGCTAATTTAGATAATCTTCACAGGGCACCGTACTCGTTCTTATTCTTTGGACTGTGTCTTACTCTGTTTGCCTCTGCAACAGGGTAACACTCATCAACGTTACAGGGTACACTCGTCAACGTTCACACTCATCAACGTTGCAGGAGATATGATGACATGATGACATTCTTAATGCTCTTCAATAAACTAACTGCCAATACCAGTTAGCTGAAGTTACCTATAATATATATGTGGACTGTGGAACATCCCATGTCAACATGTAAATGGAGGATCAAATGCTTAAGTGTGTCTGTCATTTAGCTATGATTTCATTATTTGCAAATCTTTGCAGTAGGCTTCCATGAGTGTAAATGCTTCTAGGAAGCATTAACTTTAATGTGTGATGTAGTTGTTTCTGGCGCTTTGTTATCCAAAGTTTGGGATGCACTCAGCGCTATTCCATGCTCATAACGAAGTTTTGTTGTTCAGTCGCACAGTCGATTTCGATGCTTTGAATGTCTCTCTAAAACCTTAAGGAAACATAATTTCCATTTCTCTAGCTTTGTGTTTTTGTTTTAAGACATCACTATCAGGAGAGGTCAGAAATTTGTTTATAAAGTGAATTCTTGTTTACTGTATAAAATTTCAGAAGGAGATAGACGCTAAAAATGACTGTCATTTTTGTGAATAATTGAAGTTACTTTTGTTGAAATAGCTTTTCTTGTAGCGTTTGGCTGGGGCATCCATTTTAACAAATTAAGACTATGGAAACCTTCCTAATGTACATCATCTTTAAACATACATGATCAGCAGCAGCAGTTACAGAGACATTAATTAAATATCATGTTTAACTTAACTTGTTACAGGTAGTAGTGCAGGATCAGTGGATGCTAACTTCGTACACTTTGATAATTTCCCCAAACCCTTCATTGCTGATTTTGGAGCCTTCAGTGCTTCTCAGAGCAACACAACTGCAGCCAGCAAAGCAGCAGTGAATAAATTTAATCTCAAGCCAGCAGTAAGATATGCAGCTCTTGCTAATTTAGATAATCTTCACAGGGCACTGTACTCGTTCTTATTCTTTGGAATGTGTCTCAGCAACAGGGTAACACTCATCAACGTTACAGGGTACACTCATCAACGTTCACACTCATCAACGTTGCAGGAGATATGATGACATGATGACATTCTTAATGCTCTTCAATAAACTAACTGCCAATACCAGTTAGCTGAAGTTACCTATAATATATATGTGCATGGTGGAACATCCCATGTCAACATGTAAATGAAGGATCAAATGCTTATCTATGATTTCATTATTTGCAAATCTTTGAAGTCGGCTTATTTCTCCATAATAAATAAAATCTCACTGTGAAAACAAAGTTTGAGGAAAGGAATCAATACTATTTAGTAACTCTTCGACATATTTACTGGTATGCACAAGAAGGCTCAAGCTATGTACATATACCTGTAAATATCTCAATACAGTATATCATAATGAATCAACTGTGTGTAGCCACTAAGAGCTCATTTCTCTCATCGCGTGGCGGTGTATACACCCCACACCTCCTACCTGCCTATCGTTCAACATGGCAGTGTCTCCATGAGTGTAAATACATCTCGGAAGCATTAACTTTAATGTGTGATGTACTTGTTTCTTGCGCTTTGTTATCCAAAGTTTGGGATGCACTCAGCCCTATTACATGCTCATAACGAAGTTTTGTTGTTCAGTCGCACAGTCGATTTCGATGCTTTGAGTGTCTCTCTAAAACCTTAAGGAAACAAAATTTCCATTTCTCTAGCTTCATGTTTTTGTTTTAAGACATCACTATCAGGAGAGGTTAGAAATTTGTTTATAAAGTGAATTCTTGTTTTCTGTATAAAATTTCAGAAGGAGATAGACGCTAAAAATGACTATGTCATTTTTGTGAATGATTGAAGTTACTTTTGTTGAAATAGCTTTTCTTGTAGCGTTTGGCTGGGGCATCCATTTTAACAAATTAAGACTATAGAAACCTTCCTAATGTACATCATCTTTAAACATACATGATCAGCATTAGGAGTTACAGAGACAGTAATTAAATATGGAAGTATCCATCATGTTTAACTTATCTTGTTACAGGTAGTGCTGGATCAGTGAATGCTAACTTTGTAAACTTTGATAACTTCCCCACACACTTCAGTGCTGACTTTGGAGCCTTCAGTGCTTCTCAGAGCAACACAACTGCAGCCAGCAAAGCAGCAGTGAATAAATTTAAACTCTAGCCAGCAGTAAGATATGCAGCTCTTGCTAATTTAGATAATCTTCACAGGGCACCGTACTCGTTCTTATTCTTTGGACTGTGTCTTACTCTGTGTGCCTCAGCAACAGGGTAACACTCATCAACGTTACAGGGTACACTCATCAACGTTCACACTCATCAACGTTGCAGGAGATATGATGACATGCTGACATTCTTAATGCTCTTCTATAAACTAACTGCCAATACCAGTTAGCGGAAGTTACCTATAATATATATGTGGATGGTGGAACATCCCATGTCAACATGTGAATGGAGGATCAAATGCTTAAGTGTGTCTGTCATTTATCTATGATTTCATTATTTGCAAATCTTTGCAGTAGGCTTCCATGAGTGTAAATGCTTCTAGGAAGCATTAACTTTAATGTGTGATGTAGTTGTTTCTGGCGCTTTGTTATCCAAAGTTTGGGATGCACTCAGCGCTATTCCATGCTCATAACGAAGTTTTGTTGTTCAGTCGCACAGTCGATTTCGATGCTTTGAATGTCTCTCTAAAACCTTAAGGAAACATAATTTCCATTTCTCTAGCTTTGTGTTTTTGTTTTAAGACATCACTATCAGGAGAGGTCAGAAATTTGTTTATAAAGTGAATTCTTGTTTACTGTATAAAATTTCAGAAGGAGATGACTATGTCATTTTTGTGAATAATTGAAGTTACTTTTGTTGAAATAGCTTTTCTTGTAGCGTTTGGCTGGGGCATCCATTTTAACAAATTAAGACTATGGAAACCTTCCTAATGTACATCATCTTTAAACATACATGATCAGCAGCAGCAGTTACAGAGACATTAATTAAATATCATGTTTAACTTAACTTGTTACAGGTAGTAGTGCAGGATCAGTGGATGCTAACTTCGTACACTTTGATAATTTCCCCAAACCCTTCATTGCTGATTTTGGAGCCTTCAGTGCTTCTCAGAGCAACACAACTGCAGCCAGCAAAGCAGCAGTGAATAAATTTAATCTCAAGCCAGCAGTAAGATATGCAGCTCTTGCTAATTTAGATAATCTTCACAGGGCACTGTACTCGTTCTTATTCTTTGGAATGTGTCTCAGCAACAGGGTAACACTCATCAACGTTACAGGGTACACTCATCAACGTTCACACTCATCAACGTTGCAGGAGATATGATGACATGATGACATTCTTAATGCTCTTCAATAAACTAACTGCCAATACCAGTTAGCTGAAGTTACCTATAATATATATGTGCATGGTGGAACATCCCATGTCAACATGTAAATGAAGGATCAAATGCTTATCTATGATTTCATTATTTGCAAATCTTTGAAGTCGGCTTATTTCTCCATAATAAATAAAATCTCACTGTGAAAACAAAGTTTGAGGAAAGGAATCAATACTATTTAGTAACCCTTCGACATATTTACTGGTATGCACTTGAAGGCTCAAGCTATGTACATATACCTGTAAATATCTCAATACAGTATATCATAATGAATCAACTGTGTGTAGCCACTAAGAGCTCATTTCTCTCATCGCGTGGCGGTGTATACACCCCACACCTCCTACCTGCCTATCGGGGTTCAACATGGCAGTGTCTCCATGAGTGTAAATACATCTCGGAAGAATTAACTTTAATGTGTGATGTACTTGTTTCTTGCGCTTTGTTATCCAAAGTTTGGGATGCACTCAGCCCTATTCCATGCTCATAACGAAGTTTTGTTGTTCAGTCCCACAGTCGATTCCGATGCTTTGACTGTCACTCTAATACCTTAAGGAAACAAAATTTCCATTTCTCTAGCTTTATGTTTTTGTTTTAAGACATCACTATCACTAGAGGTCAGAAATTTGTTTATAAAGTGAATTCTTGTTTTCTGTATAAAATTTCAGAAGGAGATAGACGCTAAAAATGACTATGTCATTTTTGTGAATAATTGAAGTTACTTTTGTTGAAATAGCTTTTCTTGTAGCGTTTGGCTGGGGCATCCATTTTAACAAATTAAGACTATGGAAACCTTCCTAATGTACATCATCTTTAAACATACATGATCAGCATTAGGAGTTACAGAGACAGTAATTAAATATGGAAGTATCCATCATGTTTAACTTATCTTGTTACAGGTAGTGCTGGATCAGTGAATGCTAACTTTGTAAACTTTGATAACTTCCCCACACACTTCAGTGCTGTCTTTGGAGCCTTCAGTGCTTCTCAGAGCAACACAACAGCTGCCAGCAAAGCAGCAGTGAATAAATTTAATCTCTAGCCAGCAGTAAGATATGCAGCTCTTGCTAATTTAGATAATCTTCACAGGGCACCGTACTCGTTCTTATTCTTTGGACTGTGTCTTACTCTGTTTGCCTCAGCAACAGGGTAACACTCATCAACGTTACAGGGTACACTCATCAACGTTCACACTCATCAACGTTGCAGGAGATATGATGACATGATGACATTCTTAATGCTCTTCAATAAACTAACTGCCAATACCAGTTAGCTGAAGTTACCTATAATATATATGTGGATGGTGGAACATCCCATGTCAACATGTAAATGGAGGATCAAATGCTTAAGTGTGTCTGTCATTTATCTATGATTTCATTATTTGCAAATCTTTGCAGTAGGCTTCCATGAGTGTAAATGCTTCTAGGAAGCATTAACTTTAATGTGTGATGTAGTTGTTTCTGGCTCTTTGTTATCCAAAGTTTGGGATGCACTCAGCGCTATTCCATGCTCATAACGAAGTTTTGTTGTTCAGTCGCACAGTCGATTTCGATGCTTTGAATGTCTCTCTAAAACCTTAAGGAAACATAATTTCCATTTCTCTAGCTTTGTGTTTTTGTTTTAAGACATCACTATCAGGAGAGGTCAGAAATTTGTTTATAAAGTGAATTCTTGTTTACTGTATAAAATTTCAGAAGGAGATAGACGCTAAAAATGACTATGTCATTTTTGTGAATAATTGAAGTTACTTTTGTTGAAATAGCTTTTCTTGTAGCGTTTGGCTGGGGCATCCATTTTAACAAATTAAGACTATGGAAACCTTCCTAATGTACATCATCTTTAAACATACATGATCAGCAGCAGCAGTTACAGAGACATTAATTAAATATCATGTTTAACTTAACTTGTTACAGGTAGTAGTGCAGGATCAGTGGATGCTAACTTCGTACACTTTGATAATTTCCCCAAACCCTTCATTGCTGATTTTGGAGCCTTCAGTGCTTCTCAGAGCAACACAACTGCAGTCAGCAAAGCAGCAGTGAATAAATTTAATCTCAAGCCAGCAGTAAGATATGCAGCTCTTGCTAATTTAGATAATCTTCACAGGGCACTGTACTCGTTCTTATTCTTTGGAATGTGTCTCAGCAACAGGGTAACACTCATCAACGTTACAGGGTACACTCATCAACGTTCACACTCATCAACGTTGCAGGAGATATGATGACATGATGACATTCTTAATGCTCTTCAATAAACTAACTGCCAATACCAGTTAGCTGAAGTTACCTATAATATATATGTGGATGGTGGAACATCCCATGTCAACATGTAAATGGAGGATCAAATGCTTATCTATGATTTCATTATTTGCAAATCTTTGAAGTCGGCTTATTTCTCCATAATAAATAAAATCTCACTGTGAAAACAAAGTTTGAGGAAAGGAATCAATACTATTTAGTAACCCTTCGACATATTTACTGGTATGCACAAGAAGGCTCAAGCTATGTACATATACCTGTAAATATCTCAATACAGTATATCATAATGAATCAACTGTGTGTAGCCACTAAGAGCTCATTTCTCTCATCGCGTGGCGGTGTATACACCCCACACCTCCTACCTGCCTATCGGGGTTCAACATGGCAGTGTCTCCATGAGTGTAAATACATCTCGGAAGCATTAACTTTAATGTGTGATGTACTTGTTTCTTGCGCTTTGTTATCCAAAGTTTGGGATGCACTCAGCCCTATTCCATGCTCATAACGAAGTTTTGTTGTTCAGTCGCACAGTCGATTTCGATGCTTTGAGTGTCTCTCTAAAACCTTAAGGAAACAAAATTTCCATTTCTCTAGCTTCATGTTTTTGTTTTAAGACATCACTATCAGGAGAGGTTAGAAATTTGTTTATAAAGTGAATTCTTGTTTTCTGTATAAAATTTCAGAAGGAGATAGACGCTAAAAATGACTATGTCATTTTTGTGAATGATTGAAGTTACTTTTGTTGAAATAGCTTTTCTTGTAGCGTTTGGCTGGGGCATCCATTTTAACAAATTAAGACTATAGAAACCTTCCTAATGTACATCATCTTTAAACATACATGATCAGCATTAGGAGTTACAGAGACAGTAATTAAATATGGAAGTATCCATCATGTTTAACTTATCTTGTTACAGGTAGTGCTGGATCAGTGAATGCTAACTTTGTAAACTTTGATAACTTCCCCACACACTTCAGTGCTGACTTTGGAGCCTTCAGTGCTTCTCAGAGCAACACCTGCAGCCAGCAAAGCAGCAGTGAATAAATTTAATCTCTAGCCAGCAGTAAGATATGCAGCTCTTGCTAATTTAGATAATCTTCACAGGGCACCGTACTCGTTCTTATTCTTTGGACTGTGTCTTACTCTGTTTGCCTCAGCAACAGGGTAACACTCATCAACGTTACAGGGTACACTCATCAACGTTCACACTCATCAACGTTGCAGGAGATATGATGACATGCTGACATTCTTAATGCTCTTCTATAAACTAACTGCCAATACCAGTTAGCGGAAGTTACCTATAATATATATGTGGATGGTGGAACATCCCATGTCAACATGTGAATGGAGGATCAAATGCTTAAGTGTGTCTGTCATTTATCTATGATTTCATTATTTGCAAATCTTTGCAGTAGGCTTCCATGAGTGTAAATGCTTCTAGGAAGCATTAACTTTAATGTGTGATGTAGTTGTTTCTGGCGCTTTGTTATCCAAAGTTTGGGATGCACTCAGCGCTATTCCATGCTCATAACGAAGTTTTGTTGTTCAGTCGCACAGTCGATTTCGATGCTTTGAATGTCTCTCTAAAACCTTAAGGAAACATAATTTCCATTTCTCTAGCTTTGTGTTTTTGTTTTAAGACATCACTATCAGGAGAGGTCAGAAATTTGTTTATAAAGTGAATTCTTGTTTACTGTATAAAATTTCAGAAGGAGATAGACGCTAAAAATGACTATGTCATTTTTGTGAATAATTGAAGTTACTTTTGTTGAAATAGCTTTTCTTGTAGCGTTTGGCTGGGGCATCCATTTTAACAAATTAAGACTATGGAAACCTTCCTAATGTACATCATCTTTAAACATACATGATCAGCAGCAGCAGTTACAGAGACATTAATTAAATATCATGTTTAACTTAACTTGTTACAGGTAGTAGTGCAGGATCAGTGAATGCTAACTTTGTAAACTTTGATAATTTCCCCAAACCCTTCATTGCTGATTTTTCGTTCTTATTCTTTGGACTGTGTCTTACTCTGTTTGCCTCAGCAACAGGGTAACACTCATCAACGTTACAGGGTACACTCATCAACGTTCACACTCATCAACGTTGCAGGAGATATGATGACATGATGACATTCTTAATGCTCTTCAATAAACTAACTGCCAATACCAGTTAGCTGAAGACAGGTGGATGGTGGAACATCCCATGTCAACATGTAAATGGAGGATCAAATGCTTATCTATGATTTCATTATTTGCAAATCTTTGAAGTCGGCTTATTTCTCCATAATAAATAAAATCTCACTGTGAAAACAAAGTTTGAGTCAAGGAATCAATACTATTTAGTAACCCTTCGACATATTTACTGGTATGCACAAGAAGGCTCAAGCTATGTACATATACCTGTAAATATCTCAATACAGTATATCATAATGAATCAACTGTGTGTAGCCACTCTCATTTCTCTCCATGCGTGGCGGTGTATACACCCCACACCTCCTACCTGCCTAATGTGTGATGTACTTGTTTCTTGCGCTTTGTTATCCAAAGTTTGGGATGCACTCAGCCCTATTCCATGCTCATAACGAAGTTTTGTTGTTCAGTCCCACAGTCGATTCCGATACTTTGACTGTCACTCTAAAACCTTAAGGAAACAAAATTTCCATTTCTCTAGCTTTATGTTTTTGTTTTAAGACATCACTATCACTAGAGGTCAGAAATTTGTTTATAAAGTGAATTCTTGTTTTCTGTATAAAATTTCAGAAGGAGATAGACGCTAAAAATGACTATGTCATTTTTGTGAATAATTGAAGTTACTTTTGTTGAAATAGCTTTTCTTGTAGCGTTTGGCTGGGGCATCCATTTTAACAAATTAAGACTATAGAAACCTTCCTAATGTACATCATCTTTAAACATACATGATCAGCATTAGGAGTTACAGAGACAGTAATTAAATATGGAAGTATCCATCATGTTTAACTTATCTTGTTACAGGTAGTGCTGGATCAGTGAATGCTAACTTTGTAAACTTTGATAACTTCCCCACACACTTCAGTGCTGACTTTGGAGCCTTCAGTGCTTCTCAGAGCAACACCTGCAACCAGCAAAGCAGCAGTGAATAAATTTAATCTCTAGCCAGCAGTAAGATATGCAGCTCTTGCTAATTTAGATAATCTTCACAGGGCACCGTACTCGTTCTTATTCTTTGGACTGTGTCTTACTCTGTTTGCCTCAGCAACAGGGTAACACTCATCAACGTTGCAGGAGATATGATGACATGATGACATTCTTAATGCTCTTCAATAAACTAACTGCCAATACCAGTTAGCTGAAGTTACCTATAATATATATGTGGATGGTGGAACATCCCATGTCAACATGTAAATGGAGGATCAAATGCTTAAGTGTGTCTGTCATTTATCTATGATTTCATTATTTGCAAATCTTTGCAGTAGGCTTCCATGAGTGTAAATGCTTCTAGGAAGCATTAACTTTAATGTGTGATGTAGTTGTTTCTGGCGCTTTGTTATCCAAAGTTTGGGATGCACTCAGCGCTATTCCATGCTCATAACGAAGTTTTGTTGTTCAGTCGCACAGTCGATTTCGATGCTTTGAATGTCTCTCTAAAACCTTAAGGAAACATAATTTCCATTTCTCTAGCTTTGTGTTTTTGTTTTAAGACATCACTATCAGGAGAGGTCAGAAATTTGTTTATAAAGTGAATTCTTGTTTACTGTATAAAATTTCAGAAGGAGATAGACGCTAAAAATGACTATGTCATTTTTGTGAATAATTGAAGTTACTTTTGTTGAAATAGCTTTTCTTGTAGCGTTTTGCTGGGGCATCCATTTTAACAAATTAAGACTATGGAAACCTTCCTAATGTACATCATCTTTAAACATACATGATCAGCATTAGGAGTTGCAGAGACAGTAATTAAATATGGAAGTATCCATCATGTTTAACTTATCTTGTTACAGGTAGTGCTGGATCAGTGAATGCTAACTTTGTAAACTTTGATAACTTCCCCACACACTTCAGTGCTGACTTTGGAGCCTTCAGTGCTTCTCAGAGCAACACAACAGCTGCCAGCAAAGCAGCAGTGAATAAATTTAATCTCTAGCCAGCAGTAAGATATGCAGCTCTTGCTAATTTAGATAATCTTCACAGGGCACGGTACTCGTTCTTATTCTTTGGACTGTGTCTTACTCTGTTTGCCTCAGCAACAGGGTAACACTCATCAACGTTACAGGGTACACTCATCAACGTTCACACTCATCAACGTTGCAGGAGATATGATGACATGATGACATTCTTAATGCTCTTCAATAAACTAACTGCCAATACCAGTTAGCTGAAGTTACCTATAATATATATGTGGATGGTGGAACATCCCATGTCAACATGTAAATGGAGGATCAAAGGCTTAAGTGTGTCTGTCATTTATCTATGATTTCATTATTTGCAAATCTTTGCAGTAGGCTTCCATGAGTGTAAATGCTTCTAGGAAGCATTAACTTTAATGTGTGATGTAGTTGTTTCTGGCGCTTTGTTATCCAAAGTTTGGGATGCACTCAGCGCTATTCCATGCTCATAACGAAGTTTTGTTGTTCAGTCGCACAGTCGATTTCGATGCTTTGAATGTCTCTCTAAAACCTTAAGGAAACATAATTTCCATTTCTCTAGCTTTGTGTTTTTGTTTTAAGACATCACTATCAGGAGAGGTCAGAAATTTGTTTATAAAGTGAATTCTTGTTTACTGTATAAAATTTCAGAAGGAGATAGACGCTAAAAATGACTATGTCATTTTTGTGAATAATTGAAGTTACTTTTGTTGAAATAGCTTTTCTTGTAGCGTTTGGCTGGGGCATCTATTTTAACAAATTAAGACTATGGAAACCTTCCTAATGTACATCATCTTTAAAGATACATGATCAGCAGCAGCAGTTACAGAGACATTAATTAAATATCATGTTTAACTTAACTTGTTACAGGTAGTAGTGCAGGATCAGTGGATGCTAACTTCGTACACTTTGATAATTTCCCCAAACCCTTCATTGCTGATTTTGGAGCCTTCAGTGCTTCTCAGAGCAACACAACTGCAGCCAGCAAAGCAGCAGTGAATAAATTTAATCTCAAGCCAGCAGTAAGATATGCAGCTCTTGCTAATTTAGATAATCTTCACAGGGCACTGTACTCGTTCTTATTCTTTGGACTGTGTCTTACTCTGTTTGCCTCAGCAACAGGGTAACACTCATCAACGTTACAGGGTACACTCATCAACGTTCACACTCATCAACGTTGCAGGAGATATGATGACATGATGACATTCTTAATGCTCTTCAATAAACTAACTGCCAATACCAGTTAGCTGAAGTTACCTATAATATATATGTGGATGGTGGAACATCCCATGTCAACATGTAAATGGAGGATCAAATGCTTATCTATGATTTCATTATTTGCAAATCTTTGAAGTCGGCTTATTTCTCCATAATAAATAAAATCTCACTGTGAAAACAAAGTTTGAGGAAAGGAATCAATACTATTTAGTAACCCTTCGACATATTTACTGGTATGCACAAGAAGGCTCAAGCTATGTACATATACCTGTAAATATCTCAATACAGTATATCATAATGAATCAACTGTGTGTAGCCACTAAGAGCTCATTTCTCTCATCGCGTGGCGGTGTATACACCCCACACCTCCTACCTGCCTATCGGGGTTCAACATGGCAGTGTCTCCATGAGTGTAAATACATCTCGGAAGCATTAACTTTAATGTGTGATGTACTTGTTTCTTGCGCTTTGTTATCCAAAGTTTGGGATGCACTCAGCCCTATTCCATGCTCATAACGAAGTTTTGTTGTTCAGTCCCACAGTCGATTCCGATGCTTTGACTGTCACTCTAATACCTTAAGGAAACAAAATTTCCATTTCTCTAGCTTTATGTTTTTGTTTTAAGACATCACTATCACTGGAGGTCAGAAATTTGTTTATAAAGTGAATTCTTGTTTTCTGTATAAAATTTCAGAAGGAGATAGACGCTAAAAATGACTATGTCATTTTTGTGAATAATTGAAGTTACTTTTGTTGAAATAGCTTTTCTTGTAGCGTTTTGCTGGGGCATCCATTTTAAGAAATTAAGACTATGGAAACCTTCCTAATGTACATCATCTTTAAACATACATGATCAGCATTAGGAGTTACAGAGACAGTAATTAAATATGGAAGTATCCATCATGTTTAACTTATCTTGTTACAGGTAGTGCTGGATCAGTGAATGCTAACTTTGTAAACTTTGATAACTTCCCCACACACTTCAGTGCTGACTTTGGAGCCTTCAGTGCTTCTCAGAGCAACACAACAGCTGCCAGCAAAGCAGCAGTGAATAAATTTAATCTCTAGCCAGCAGTAAGATATGCAGCTCTTGCTAATTTAGATAATCTTCACAGGGCACCGTACTCGTTCTTATTCTTTGGACTGTGTCTTACTCTGTTTGCCTCAGCAACAGGGTAACACTCATCAACGTTACAGGGTACACTCGTCAACGTTCACACTCATCAACGTTGCAGGAGATATGATGACATGATGACATTCTTAATGCTCTTTAATAAACTGCCAATACCAGTTAGCTGAAGTTACCTATAATATATATGTGGATGGTGGAACATCCCATGTCAACATGTAAATGGAGGATCAAATGCTTAAGTGTGTCTTTCATTTAGCTATGATTTCATTATTTGCAAATCTTTGCAGTAGGCTTCCATGAGTGTAAATGCTTCTAGGAAGCATTAACTTTAATGTGTGATGTAGTTGTTTCTGGCGCTTTGTTATCCAAAGTTTGGGATGCACTCAGTGCTATTCCATGCTCATAACGAAGTTTTGTTGTTCAGTCGCACAGTCGATTTCGATGCTTTGAATGTCTCTCTAAAACCTTAAGGAAACATAATTTCCATTTCTCTAGCTTTGTGTTTTTGTTTTAAGACATCACTATCAGGAGAGGTCAGAAATTTGTTTATAAAGTGAATTCTTGTTTACTGTATAAAATTTCAGAAGGAGATAGACGCTAAAAATGACTATGTCATTTTTGTGAATAATTGAAGTTACTTTTGTTGAAATAGCTTTTCTTGTAGCGTTTGGCTGGGGCATCCATTTTAACAAATTAAGACTATGGAAACCTTCCTAATGTACATCATCTTTAAACATACATGATCAGCATTAGGAGTTACAGAGACATTAATTAAATATGGAAGTATCCATCATGTTTAACTTATCTTGTTACAGGTAGTGCTGGATCAGTGAATGCTAACTTTGTAAACTTTGATAACTTCCCCACACACTTCAGTGCTGACTTTGGAGCCTTCAGTGCTTCTCAGAGCAACACAACTGCTGCCAGCAAAGCAGCAGTGAATAAATTTAATCTCTAGCCAGCAGTAAGATATGCAGCTCTTGCTAATTTAGATAATCTTCACAGGGCACCGTACTCGTTCTTATTCTTTGGACTGTGTCTTACTCTGTTTGCCTCTGCAACAGGGTAACACTCATCAACGTTACAAGGTACACTCGTCAACGTTCACACTCATCAACGTTGCAGGAGATATGATGACATGATGACATTCTTAATGCTCTTCAATAAACTAACTGCCAATACCAGTTAGCTGAAGTTACCTATAATATATATGTGGATGGTGGAACATCCCATGTCAACATGTAAATGGAGGATCAAATGCTTAAGTGTGTCTGTCATTTAGCTATGATTTCATTATTTGCAAATCTTTGCAGTAGGCTTCCATGAGTGTAAATGCTTCTAGGAAGCATTAACTTTAATGTGTGATGTAGTTGTTTCTGGCGCTTTGTTATCCAAAGTTTGGGATGCTCTCAGCGCTATTCCATGCTCATAACGAAGTTTTGTTGTTCAGTCGCACAGTCGATTTCGATGCTTTGAATGTCTCTCTAAAACCTTAAGGAAACATAATTTCCATTTCTCTAGCTTTGTTGTTTTGTTTTAAGACATCACTATCAGGAGAGGTCAGAAATTTGTTTATAAAGTGAATTCTTGTTTACTGTATAAAATTTCAGAAGGAGATAGACGCTAAAAATGACTATGTCATTTTTGTGAATAATTGAAGTTACTTTTGTTGAAATAGCTTTTCTTGTAGCGTTTGGCTGGGGCATCCATTTTAACAAATTAAGACTATGGAAACCTTCCTAATGTACATCATCTTTAAACATACATGATCAGCAGCAGCAGTTACAGAGACATTAATTAAATATCATGTTTAACTTAACTTGTTACAGGTAGTAGTGCAGGATCAGTGGATGCTAACTTCGTACACTTTGATAATTTCCCCAAACCCTTCATTGCTGATTTTGGAGCCTTCAGTGCTTCTCAGAGCAACACAACTGCAGCCAGCAAAGCAGCAGTGAATAAATTTAATCTCAAGCCAGCAGTAAAATATGCAGCTCTTGCTAATTTAGATAATCTTCACAGGGCACTGTACTCGTTCTTATTCTTTGGAATGTGTCTCAGCAACAGGGTAACACTCATCAACGTTACAGGGTACACTCATCAACATTCACACTCATCAACGTTGCAGGAGATATGATGACATGATGACATTCTTAATGCTCTTCAATAAACTAACTGCCAATACCAGTTAGCTGAAGTTACCTATAATATATATGTGGATGGTGGAACATCCCATGTCAACATGTAAATGGAGGATCAAATGCTTATCTATGATTTCATTATTTGCAAATCTTTGAAGTCGGCTTATTTCTCCATAATAAATAAAATCTCACTGTGAAAACAAAGTTTGAGGAAAGGAATCAATACTATTTAGTAACCCTTCGACATATTTACTGGTATGCACAAGAAGGCTCAAGCTATGTACATATACCTGTAAATATCTCAATACAGTATATCATAATGAATCAACTGTGTGTAGCCACTAAGAGCTCATTTCTCTCATCGCGTGGCGGTGTATACACCCCACACCTCCTACCTGCCTATCGGGGTTCAACATGGCAGTGTCTCCATGAGTGTAAATACATCTCGGAAGCATTAACTTTAATGTGTGATGTACTTGTTTCTTGCGCTTTGTTATCCAAAGTTTGGGATGCACTCAGCCCTATTCCATGCTCATAACGAAGTTTTGTTGTTCAGTCCCACAGTCGATTCCGATGCTTTGACTGTCACTCTAAAACCTTAAGGAAACAAAATTTCCATTTCTCTAGCTTTATGTTTTTGTTTTAAGACATCACTATCACTAGAGGTCAGAAATTTGTTTATAAAGTGAATTCTTGTTTTCTGTATAAAATTTCAGAAGGAGATAGACGCTAAAAATGACTATGTCATTTTTGGGAATAATTGAAGTTACTTTTGTTGAAATAGCTTTTCTTGTAGCGTTTTGCTGGGGCATCCATTTTAACAAATTAAGACTATGGAAACCTTCCTAATGTACCTGATCTTTAAACATACATGATCAGCATTAGGAATTACAGAGACATTAATTAAATATGGAAGTATCCATCATGTTTAACTTATCTTGTTACAGGTAGTGCTGGATCAGTGAATGCTAACTTTGTAAACTTTGATAATTTCCCCAAACCCTTCATTGCTGATTTTGGAGCCTTCAGTGCTTCTCAGAGCAACACAACTGCAGCCAGCAAAGCAGCAGTGAATAAATTTAATCTCTAGCCAGCAGTAAGATATGCAGCTCTTGCTAATTTAGATAATCTTCACAGGGCACGGTACTCGTTCTTATTCTTTGGACTGTGTCTTACTCTGTTTGCCTCAGCAACAGGGTAACACTCATCAACGTTACAGGGTACACTCATCAACGTTCACACTCATCAACGTTGCAGGAGATATGATGACATGATGACATTCTTAATGCTCTTCAATAAATTAACTGCCAATACCAGTTAGCTGAAGTTTCCTATATGGGGTGGAACATCCCATGTCAACATGTAAATGGAGGATCAAATGCTTATCTATGATTTCATTATTTGCAAATCTTTGAAGTCGGCTTATTTCTCCAGAATAAATAAAATCTCACTGTGAAAACAAAGTTTGAGGAAAGGAATCAGTACTATTTAGTAACCCTTCGACATATTTACTGGTATGCACAAGAAGGCTCAAGCTATGTACATATACCTGTAAATATCTCAATACAGTATATCATAATGAATCAACTGGGTGTAGCCAGTAAGAGCTCATTTCTCTCATCGCGCGGCGGTGTATACACCCCACACCTCCTACCTGCCTATCGGGGTTCAACATGGCAGTGTCTCCATGAGTGTAAATACATCTCGGAAGCATTAACTTTAATGTGTGATGTACTTGTTTCTTGCGCTTTGTTATCCAAAGTTTGGGATGCACTCAGCCCTATTCCATGCTCATAACGAAGTTTTGTTGTTCAGTCGCACAGTCGATTTCGATGCTTTGAGTGTCTCTCTAAAACCTTAAGGAAACAAAATTTCCATTTCTCTAGCTTTATGTTTTTGTTTTAAGTCATCACTATCAGGAGAGGCCAGAAATTTGTTTATAAAGTGAATTCTTGTTTTCTGTATAAAATGTCAGAAGGAGATAGACGCTAAAAATGACTATGTCATTTTTGTGAATAATTGAAGTTACTTTTGTTGAAATAGCTTTTCTTGTAGCGTTTGGCTGGGGCATCCATTTTAACAAATTAAGACTATGGAAACCTTCCTAATGTACATCATCTTTAAACATGCATGATCAGCAGCAGCAGTTACAGAGACATTAATTAAATATCATGTTTAACTTAACTTGTTACAGGTAGTAGTGCAGGATCAGTGGATGCTAACTTCGTACACTTTGATAATTTCCCCAAACCCTTCATTGCTGATTTTGGAGCCTTCAGTGCTTCTCAGAGCAACACAACTGCAGCCAGTAAAGCAGCAGTGAATAAATTTAATCTCTAGCCAGCAGTAAGATATGCAGCTCTTCCTAATTTAGATAATCTTCACTGGGCACGGTACTCGTTCTTATTCTTTGGACTTTGTCTTACTCTGTTTGCCTCAGCAACAGGGTTACACTCATCAACGTTACAGGGTACACTCATCAACGTTCACACTCATCAAAGGAGATATGAGATAAAGGAGATATGCAGGAGATATGATGACATGATGACATTCTTAATGCTCTTCAATAAACTAACTGCCAATACCAGTTAGCTGAAGTTACCTATAATATATACGTGGATGGTGGAACATCCCATGTCAACATGTCAATGGAGGATCAAATGCTTAAGTGTGTCTGTCATTTATCTATGATTTCATTATTTGCAAATTTTTGCAGTAGGATTCCATGAGTGTAAATGCTTCTAGGAAGCATTTACTTTAATGTGTGATGTAGTTGTTTCTGGCACTTTGTTATCCAAAGTTTGGGATGCCCTCAGCCCTATTCCATGCTCATAACGAAGTTTTGTTGTTCAGTCGCACAGTCGATTTCGATGCTTTGAGTGTCTCTCTAAAACCTTAAGGAAACATAATTTCCATTTCTCTAGCTTTATGTTTTTGTTTTAAGACATCACTATCAGGAGAGGTCAGAAATTTGTTTATAAAGTGAATTCTTGTTTACTGTATAAAATTTCAGAAGGAGATAGACGCTAAAAATGACTATGTCATTTTTGTGAATAATTGAAGTTACTTTTGTTGAAATAGCTTTTCTTGTAGCGTTTGGCTGGGGCATCCATTTTAACAAATTAAGACTATGGAAACCTTCCTAATGTACATCATCTTTAAACATACATGATCAGCAGCAGCAGTTACAGAGACATTAATTAAATATCATGTTTAACTTAACTTGTTACAGGTAGTAGTGCAGGATCAGTGGATGCTAACTTCGTACACTTTGATAATTTCCCCAAACCCTTCGTTGCTGATTTTGGAGCCTTCAGTGCTTCTCAGAGCAACACAACTGCAGCCAGCAAAGCAGCAGTGAATAAATTTAATCTCAAGCCAGCAGTAAGATATGCAGCTCTTGCTAATTTAGATAATCTTCACAGGGCACTGTACTCGTTCTTATTCTTTGGAATGTGTCTCAGCAACAGGGTAACACTCATCAACGTTACAGGGTACACTCATCAACGTTCACACTCATCAACGTTGCAGGAGATATGATGACATGATGACATTCTTAATGCTCTTCAATAAACTAACTGCCAATACCAGTTAGCTGAAGTTACCTATAATATATATGTGGATGGTGGAACATCCCATGTCAACATGTAAATGGAGGATCAAATGCTTATCTATGATTTCATTATTTGCAAATCTTTGAAGTCGGCTTATTTCTCCATAATAAATAAAATCTCACTGTGAAAACAAAGTTTGAGGAAAGGAATCAATACTATTTAGTAACCCTTCGACATATTTACTGGTATGCACAAGAAGGCTCAAGCTATGTACATATACCTGTAAATATCTCAATACAGTATATCATAATGAATCAACTGTGTGTAGCCACTAAGAGCTCATTTCTCTCATCGCGTGGCGGTGTATACACCCCACACCTCCTACCTGCCTATCGGGGTTCAACATGGCAGTGTCTCCATGAGTGTAAATACATCTCGGAAGCATTAACTTTAATGTGTGATGTACTTGTTTCTTGCGCTTTGTTATCCACAGTTTGGGATGCACTCAGCCCTATTCCATGCTCATAACGAAGTTTTGTTGTTCAGTCCCACAGTCGATTCCGATGCTTTGACTGTCACTCTAATACCTTAAGGAAACAAAATTTCCATTTCTCTAGCTTTATGTTTTTGTTTTAAGACATCACTATCACTAGAGGTCAGAAATTTGTTTATAAAGTGAATTCTTGTTTTCTGTATAAAATTTCAGAAGGAGATAGACGCTAAAAATGACTATGTCATTTTTGTGAATAATTGAAGTTACTTTTGTTGAAATAGCTTTTCTTGTAGCGTTTTGCTGGGGCATCCATTTTAACAAATTAAGACTATGGAAACCTTCCTAATGTACATCATCTTTAAACATACATGATCAGCAGCAGCATTTACAGAGACATTAATTAAATATGGAAGTATCCATCATGTTTAACTTATCTTGTTACAGGTAGTGCTGGATCAGTGAATGCTAACTTTGTAAACTTAGATAACTTCCCCACACACTTCAGTGTTGACTTTGGAGCCTTCAGTGCTTCTCAGAGCAACACAACTGCTGCCAGCAAAGCAGCAGTGAATAAATTTAATCTCTAGCCAGCAGTAAGATATGCAGCTCTTGCTAATTTAGATAATCTTCACAGGGCACCGTACTCGTTCTTATTCTTTGGACTGTGTCTTACTCTGTTTGCCTCAGCAACAGGGTAACACTCATCAACGTTACAGGGTACACTCATCAACGTTCACACTCATCAACGTTGCAGGAGATATGATGACATGATGACATTGCAGGCGCACCCCCCCAATAAGGACACAGACAACATTGAAAGTGGATAACAGCATAGGGCCACATTTATTGATTCAATGCCCTAGTCCGAATTATAAATTTGTATTGGTAAAACGACCAATCATAATTCCTAAGGCAAGCAGGCCGAAGTAACACTGGTAAGGTACCACCCCAAAATTGCCAACGGCAATTGGTTACAATGTATCAATTTGTATCAATTTGTTTGTTGACAACAAACAAATTGTTGACCGTAGTCAATAACTAACTCATGACCCCACCCTCTGACGCGTATCCGTGAAATCACAGGGGTGATGCATGCTGGTTAGCAATCGTCATCACCCCATCGCCTGATTCGTCGTTGACCGGACAACGTTTAACTAATTTATTCCTGTCTAGTGTTGTCCAGTCAATTGCGAACCTGCCGGATACTTGTGGGTCATACTGTTTACCTTACCAGTGCTACCCGCCACACGGAGGGGCTTCAAAGAAGACCTGACGCCCCCACCCAGACCGTCAGCTCGGTCAACAGGCCTGCTCGCCAATCACCTAACAGGAGGTCCATACCTCCTCGCGACAGATGGACCCCATCCCCTGCGTACAAGTCATAATTTTGTAGACTAATATCGGGGTGATGACTGACCCGTCCCCAAGCCCTGTCAGCAAGAAACCGCGCCACCGCCCCGTTGACCGTGCGCCTAGCGCGGTCAAGGGCCAGGAGGTGAACGCCCCCTCTATAGAAAGGCGCGGGATAATGTCCACCAAACTAGGGTTGTGGCAGGCCAGACATAATGCAAGTAGGCGAGGTCCTCGCAAATCGCATGCTTGAGCGATAAGCCGGTGACCTGGCACAAATCATTGCCCCCAAGGTAGATGATGAGAATGTCAGGCGGGTCAGCACTCAGGCCAGAAAAAGGAAAGGCCGCAGCCCCCGCCATAACATCCCAGGCTTACCATGCCATGCGAGACTGGCGTGTTCGCCCAGTCCCAGTCGGGGTCCACTCTGTCGCCGCAGCGTAACGCGCTGCCCTGTGCACATAGCTGTGGCCCACCAGCCATACTGTCACCGGTGTAATACGACACCCAGGGTCTGTAAGAAAATTGAGAAAAAAGGCGGTAAGGTGACTGGATTGGTACTCATGGCAGGAGTGGGCGCACATAAAACTGAAAACATTGCGAGCCCCACCTCCCCATGCTGCGTATGTCAGCCCCAGAGTACCCAAAAGCAGCTGCTGTAGAGGCTGCACCAATACGGAATGAATGTGTGCCATAACGGGCACCTGGTAGGCCCACCCTGGTGAGGGCTCTGGCTGTCACCTTCCAAAACTGAAATTTAGTAAGGGGAGACCCATCTTGGTGACAGAAAAACGGGCCGTGGTGCCTGCCACGCAGTGCCAGGAATTCCTGTAGGGCACCAACCGGACAGATGTCTGCCAAAGAACACCGTAGCAGTCTTACACCACTGCCTACGCCATGCTGATCTGTCTTAGAGGAGCGTATCCTCAAGTGGGCCCAGTCTTTGGCAATATAGACATCCTCGAGTTCCAGTGCCCTACACTTGCATCCGCCTTATACAGCATCTCAAGCTCGCTGTCGCGGAGCGCTCCAAAAAGGCCACCGTTGTAGCCGCATGAAGTGGGCTGCCTCATTTCCAAAACAGAGGCCAGGCCAGCCCCGGGCCAATTGGGTAAAAACCCTGGGAAAATCTTGCATCCGCCTTACTCAGCATCTCAAGCTCGCCGATGCGGAGGGCTCCAAAAAGGCCACCGTTGTAGCCGCATAAAGTGGGCTGCCTCATTTCTTAAAACTGAGGCCAGGCCAGCCCCGGGCCAATTGGGTAAAAACCCTGGGAAACTCTTGCATCCGCCTTACTCAGCATCTCAAGCTCGCCGACGCGGAGGACTCCAAAAAGGCCACCGTTGTAGCCGCATGAAGTGGGCTGCCTCATCTATCAAAACAGAGGCCAGGCCAGCCCCGGGCCAACTGGGTCAAAAACCCCCTGGGTAAATGGGGTGGCGGTCGCCCGGGAAACGCCCGGGCACGCGCACCCACCCCTCCCAACATGTCTCACCCGGAAGTCATTGGTGCTGTCCACACGACCTCCCACCTTGGCCATAAAAGCCAACCCGACAGCTGAGATGCTATGGTGCGTGGTGCAAGGCCCTGGGGATACAGGTAAATCGTGAACCGCAGAACATGGGCTACTGGAAAAGGCCAGGTTCCTGGCAGTCAGAATCGGGTACATAATACTCTAAAGGAACTAAATGCGTGGTGATACGCCTTACTCATGCATGGCGCTAGTGACAGGCCAATCGCCCGGTTCACCTCTCCTTGCCAACGGTCCATCTCACATCCGGGAGTGGCGAGGGAAATTCCTCCGCATCCGAGGGCCGAGGCACGGAACCGGGAGATCTGCAGGCGGGACAAAGCAGCAGCAATATCATTATCAACCCTTGGGACATGCCTGGCCCTGAAGGGAACGTTGAGGCACAGGTTGCATAACACAAACCAACTAACTAGCTCCATAACCCCGGGCGATTTGGAATCCTGTGCAGTGACGATGCGGAAAACAGCCGCGTTGCCATGCCCAAGTTGCACAACCGAGTTGGCCCACCCCTTGCCCCATAGCATCAAAGCACCCAGGATAGGGAAACATTCCAGATACGTGAGACCATGCAGGCGACCCTTTGCCTGCCCAGGATGGTGGCCACCCACCATAGGCCCACTTCCAATTGAAGTACATCCCAGAAACCCAGGAATCATGAGGCATCGGACCGCATCTGAAAGCAAGGGGGGGCCAGGAAATCAGACCCCAAAATGACACCCCGTTGAACTACCTCTGGATCTATGGCCAGACAAGCACGTCTGCCCCGATACCCTGGGTAAATCTGAGCCTGTGATGGGGCCTGGATAATCCCGCCATGGCGTCGCACCAGCGCAGAGCAAATGCCCTGCCCGGTGCGACGACCCTGCCAGCGAAACTGGGGTGACCATGTAGCACCAGAAGTTCCCTCAGTGATGCCATGCGCCCGGCCAGCAAGACCGAGACAAGGGCCACTAGCCTTGACACCTTATCCTGCTGCAACCTAGAATCCTGCGCTATCGTGTTACTCTCCACCCCAGGAATACTAGCTGTGGAGATGGGCCCTCGGTCTTTTCGGGCGCTAAAGGGACACCAAGTTCCTCCATTAGCGTCTGAAATGTGTTGAGGAGACGTGGGTACGTGTCCCAGCCCCGTTCAGCCCCGAATAAAACCATCCAGGGAATGGGCTACAGACCGGGACCCTGACCTGCGGACAAAAGCGCAATCTAGGAAAATGGTGAAACGCTCGAATACCGAGCCCCAAAGGAATAGCCAAAAGGCATGGCATCATTGAACAATATGCTCCCCAGGACGGGGGTGCGGGACAATGCCAACGACCCTGCCCGCATAGACCCTTTCGTCAAAGCTGGCAGCAGCCACCTCCTCCCTCCCCTTAAGGGATAAAAGATTGGGGGCATCCTGAGGGGACCTATTACCCATGAAAGGGATCCGGAACCCCTGCCTAGAACCCTGAAGGATACCCGCATCCTCACCCTTCAGGCACCATGTGAGCCAACGCTCCAACATGTCCACCTTAAATGGGGAGGGAGCCCTTCGGTGAACTAGATCCATCTGCGGCAGTCTTGCAAGCCCCCTGTCTGCCCCACCCTCTGCCCCGCATCCTTCTAGGCCTGGGACAGGCAGAGGCCGCATGGGGGCCAACACAGGTGGGACACTCCTGTCTGTATTTGCAAGTCTTCCCCTTAGAGGAGCCATTGGACAAAAAAGTCCAGCACAGCCGGCGGGCTGGAACCCCCCGCCCCGCCCCGCCCCCTGTGCTGGGGCCGCCCGCTGAACCGCATGCCCACAATGGTATATCTCCCCGGGTGCAGGGCGCGTGGGCGTCACGTACAAAAGCCACAGCCTCTGGCCTGGCTCATCCCGCCTAATCTCGGGGTGCGGGGAAATCCGCCTACGGCATCCCTCGTCACAAGCCAACCACGCTGGGCCCGGAAAGTAAATCATCGCCCGGTAGGCGTTGTCCAAATACTGGACCATCGGAATTGCCAAATCCGGCCATGCCCTAAGGTACACCGCCATGCATACGATGCAGGCCGGCAACCATTTGGCCCACATACTTGGTGGCTTGCGACAACGTGCCTGCCACTATCCTTCTCATTCTGCCCCTCCCTCTCTCCTTGGTGGGCACACTGTTTAGGAATGAGAAGATATCCACGTACTCCCCCCGCCAAATTTACTCTCTGGCGGCCTGTGCCAAGTGGTCACTCATCAGTAAGGAATAGGGGCTTGGACCAACCCGGCCACCCAAAACATTCCCCTAAGGGTAGGGAACACCCCCCACCACGGGGCCCTGGGTGTTAGCTGTCATCGCCGGGTGAGGCGTCAGCGGGTGCACCGCCGCACCACCCGCGCGAGGCCAAGGCGATTGGAAAGCCCCCCCCCATATTGGGAATGTGTGTGGATGTACTCGCTTACACCGTATACTCACATGCTGCACCCCCGCGGGCCGCCCCCACCGGGGGTTCCGGCCCACTGGGGGCGTCGGAGCTCACGACCGACGTAGAGCTCATCCCCGGAGAACCTGCACCTGGCTGCTGGCTGGGGAGCTGCGAGGCAGTGGCCGAAACCGCGCCACGCGCCTGCAGCAGCTCAACCCTCCCTGTCGGCTGTTGTCCTCCTGAAGACAGCGCCTCAAAAGGAACCCCAAAGGAGGGGGGGCCCCCGCCTGACTTCCACGTTAACCTGGGGCGAAGGGCCGGCTGGCCCGCCTGGTCCATGCGTGGGTACAGGCCCCTGTACCCAGGACCCGAATATGGCCATTGGCCAGCACCAAAGCCCGGCAGGGTCGGTGGAGAAACCTGCCAAGGCAGGGGGGCGACCCAAGAGGAGTAGGCCGAACAGGATGGGCAGGTGGAGGAGCGGTGTCCACCGCTCGCGGGCCGCGGGCCGGAACCCCTTCCGCGCCCGCACTCTGGTTGCTCACTCCGGGCGAAGGGGCAATAGACCCCATTCCGCCGGCCCCGGCAGGGGCGGGCAAAGGCGGCTGCTGAGGAGGCAGCACCGCGGTCCTCCGACCTGGGTTGCGCCTCCTAACCGCGCGAGCTGCACTCGAAGCTGCCTTCTTCTTCGAAGGCATTTCCACCGAAGCAAAGGGAAGCCAGCAAGGCAGAATCGCTACCCAAAAGGCTTCCCGGTAGGCTCAAGAGCGACGGAGACACAGGGGAAAAGACTTCTCCGCTCCGTCGCTGAGGTAAAATGGCAGCTCGGCTGCCTCGTGGCCACCCCTTTTATAAGGGAGCTAGCCACGCCCCTAACTACCCGGATTCTCTGTCCTGTGGGGGGGGGCCCGCAAAGGGCGCGGCGGCCATTTTGGCGCCGCGCTTGCATTCTTAATGCTCTTCAATAAACTAACTGCCAATACCAGTTAGCTGAAGTTACCTATAATATATATGTGGATGGTGGAACATCCCATGTCAACATGTAAATGGAGGATCAAATGCTTAAGTGTGTCTGTCATTTATCTATGATTTCATTATTTGCAAATCTTTGCAGTAGGCTTCCATGAGTGTAAATGCTTCTAGGAAGCATTAACTTTAATGTGTGATGTACTTGTTTCTTGCGCTTTGTTATCCAAAGTTTGGGATGCACTCAGCCCTATTCCATGCTCATAACGAAGTTTTGTTGTTCAGTCCCACAGTCGATTTCGATGCTTTGAGTGTCTCTCTAAAACCTTAAGGAAACAAAATTTCCATTTCTCTAGCTTTATGTTTTTGTTTTAAGACATCACTATCAGGAGAGGTCAGAAATTTGTTTATAAAGTGAATTCTTGTTTTCTGTATAAAATTTCAGAAGGAGATAGACGCTAAAAATGACTATGTCATTTTTGTGAATAATTGAAGTTACTTTTGTTGAAATAGCTTTTCTTGTAGCGTTTGGCTGGGGCATCCATTTTAACAAATTAAGACTATGGAAACCTTACTAATGTACATCATCTTTAAACATACATGATCAGTAGCAGCAGTTACAGAGACATTAATTAAATATCATGTTTAACTTAACTTGTTACTGGTAGTAGTGCAGGATCAGTGGATGCTAACTTCGTACACTTTGATAATTTCCCCAAACCCTTCATTGCTGATTTTGGAGCCTTCAGTGCTTCTCAGAGCAACACAACTGCAGCCAGCAAAGCAGCAGTGAATAAATTTAATCTCAAGCCAGCAGTAAGATATGCAGCTCTTGCTAATTTAGATAATCTTCACAGGGCACGGTACTCGTTCTTATTCTTTGGACTGTGTCTTACTCTGTTTGCCTCAGCAACAGGGTAACACTCATCAACGTTACAGGGTACACTCATCAACGTTCACACTCATCAACGTTGCAGGAGATATGATGACATGATGACATTCTTAATGCTCTTCAATAAACTAACTGCCAATACCAGTTAGCTGAAGTTACCTATAATATATATGTGGATGGTGGAACATCCCATGTCAACATGTAAATGAAGGATCAAATGCTTATCTATGATTTCATTATTTGCAAATCTTTGAAGTCGGCTTATTTCTCCATAATAAATAAAATCTCACTGTGAAAACAAAGTTTGAGGAAAGGAATCAATACTATTTAGTAACCCTTCGACATATTTACTGGTATGCACAAGAAGGCTCAAGCTATGTACATATACCTGTAAATATCTCAATACAGTATATCATAATGAATCAACTGTGTGTAGCCACTAAGAGCTCATTTCTCTCATCGCGTGGCGGTGTATGCACCCCACCTGCCTATCGGGGTTCAACATGGCAGTGTCTCCATGAGTGTAAATACATCTCGGAAGCATTAACTTTAATGTGTGATGTACTTGTTTCTTGCGCTTTGTTATCCAAAGTTTGGGATGCACTCAGCCCTATTCCATGCTCATAACGAAGTTTTGTTGTTCAGTCGCAGAGTCGATTTCGATGCTTTGAGTGTCTCTCTAAAACCTTAAGGAAACAAAATTTCCATTTCTCTAGCTTCATGTTTTTGTTTTAAGACATCACTATCAGGAGAGGTTAGAAATTTGTTTATAAAGTGAATTCTTGTTTTCTGTATAAAATTTCAGAAGGAGATAGACGCTAAAAATGACTATGTCATTTTTGTGAATGATTGAAGTTACTTTTGTTGAAATAGCTTTTCTTGTAGCGTTTGTCTGGGGCATCCATTTTAACAAATTAAGACTATAGAAACCTTCCTAATGTACATCATCTTTAAACATACATGATCAGCATTAGGAGTTACAGAGACAGTAATTAAATATGGAAGTATCCATCATGTTTA